>JASJFT010000477.1:0-10267 GCA_030770425.1 Darksidea phi | reverse complement strand
TTCGGCCGGAGACGGTAGCTAAATATTAACCCCCCTAAAATCCCTAGAGGTCTACGGTACTTAGGGTAGGTAGCGCGCGGTACTCCCTTAGGTAAGTCTTAAAACCGACCGCTTCGAGCCCTAATATTACTAGAGCGCCTAGTACCTCCCTTAGAGAGAAGGGACCTATAAAAGTATTACGTAGGGTTAGATCTATATCCTAAACCCTATAACTAACTTATCTTTATATAATTAACTAAATTACTAAATTAGTATAACGATAAGATAGCGGACTCCCTAGACTAAGTAGACCCTTCGAAGCTACCTTTCTATAAGGTCTCCCTATAGAAGAAAGATAAAGGAAAGAGGAAGGCCTTAAGCCGAGCCCTAAGTAGGATAAGAAGTACGCGAGCTTAGACTAGGTCTTAGAGCTAGGCTAGAAGTAAGATACTCTCCCCTAAAGAGGAAGTATACTAGTAAAAGCTAACTAAGGTCTATAAACTAACCCCCTTAGAGGTATTCGTTAATAAAGACGCGTATATTAACCTCTAGACCCTTAAGACTATCTTCCCTCCTTAAGAGGAGAGTATAAGTAAAGATAGCCTCGAAGAGAAGATCGATAAGTACGCCGAGAGGGTTAAATTACTTAGAGAAGAAAATAGACCCCGAATCCTCTATCTAACGAATATAGAAGGATAGAAAGAACTCCTAGACTATAATATAGTCTAGGATATACTAGCTACCTAGGAGGGACCCGACCTAATTACTAATATCCTAATAGATAATAGTCTCTATCTTATTATAGCTAAAAGGCTAGTATATACTATAGGAGTAGGTATAGTTAGTAGAAACGTCTTTATAAATACTACGGCCGATAAGTTTAACTAATTAGTTAAGAAAAGGGATAACTATAGAAGATAAGTTAAAAAGCTATAAGAAGAGCTTTAATAAGCCTAGAGAACCGTAAGTAGGTAGTAGAGTTTAGAGGAAGACCTTAAATAGTCCTCCCCCGTAGCCGTCTATATAAAGGCCGGACTCGTAGTCCTCTCTTAGTATAACCCTAAGTCCGCTCTTAAGGCTCTACTATTATAGTATAACCCTAATAGTAGATAAGATATAGAAGAGGTAAGACTCCCCCCTATAACGGTATAACTAAATAGTCTAAATATCGGCTCCTAAAGGACCCCTCTTACCTATTATATCCTACTTTAAACCCCCGGGCTCCTAGAAAGGTTCTAGTAGGATTTAGTCTAGTATTTAATCTTTTAGTTAAGCTTCTTATAAAAAGAGCTAACTACCGAACTAATTACGTTTCTAGATCTAATATAGACTCTTCTACCTAATAAGAACTATTATAAGTACCTATTAGAATTAGATATACTACCCTTTACTATAGAGAAAATAGAAAATACTTCTACTTCTCGCCCTAGTACCCCCCCTACGAGATCTCTATTAGCCTTACTAGGATTCGTAACTATTATCTTAGGTAACGGAATATAGGTCCTTATTTAGGAGGAGGATATTATAGGAAACTACCGAAGTAAATCTCTATAAATCTCTAACTCTCGGAAGACTACGTTCTACTCTAACTCTATTTTATTTAAAAATAATAGAGAGCCTAAGTTAAAGAACTAGCTCTACGATATAGAATAGAAACTTACTATTAATAAGAACTAGTACGTATAAGAAACCCCCTAGTAGATAGCTAAGATCCGTCGAGTCTATATTATATTCTAACTAGTAGGTCTAATAAAAGACTATATTCGGATATAACTAAATTTTAGAGAAGAAGAAGTAGACTTCGTATCCGATATAGACCTATTAGAATATATTAAGAAATACTACGAAGATCCCTACGCGAAGAAGAAGATAAAAGTTAAATTCTACTAACTATATATAAACGCGTTTAGCGAAGTTAATAACTTCGTTAAGAATTTTAAGCGTCTAATAATAGAGGCTTATCTACCTTATTACTAGTAGAACGAAGAATTTATAGATAAGCTCTACTTTAAGCTAAGAAATAAGGTAGATCTATTTAATAATAGTAATTCTACCTTTAGTAAGCTCTATAAATACGCGACTTTAGCTAATAGAGTACTACTTAAGAATAACTAGTACTAAAAGGCCCGGCTCGCCTAAAGTAACCGATTAACTATTTCTAAGAGAAAGTAGTCGACTATAAGTAGGCCCTTTTTTAATAAGTTAGAAAAGAGGTCTATTTACTTTAAAGACGTCTCTAAGCTCTATAACTACTCTTTTAAGAAGTATAAGGAGTAAGACTATTATTTCGATTATAGGAAAAGGAATAAATAGTAAGACTACCCCGACTATATCGTATATAAGATAATATAGAATACCGTAGAAGTAGAAGTTAATACTATCTTCCCTAACGATTCTAAGAAAGAAGCTTATTTAGACTCCTTATATAAAGAGGAAAGTAGTTTAGAATATAACTCTAATACCTCCTTTATAGTATTAAAAAACGAAAGCCGCTAGAGAAGGGCTCCTCCCTAGCGGCCTATATAGGAGTAATTAAACCCCTTAATTATTAACGACTTATTAAGATACCGTAGCTTATCGATTCGAAATTATTTACGCTCCCTATTTAACTTATAGTAAATAGCCTAGCTATATAACTAAGGGGATTAGTAGATAGTAGTACTAGTACGTACCTATTAGTCTACTCTAAATATTTAAAGGTAGTAAAGAAAAAGCTAAAGCCCGTCTTCTATCGACTAAAGAAACCGATCCCCCTTAACGGGTTTAACGGGAAATACGGTTACTTAGTTAATATAGCTATCTAAGCTAATCTATTAATCTAGGGAAAGAATATATCTACCTAGTTCCTCTTCTATAAGCTCGGGTATTATAATATAATACTCGGAAGAAAATTCTTTAAATAAACCCGGTCCTTAATTAACTATTATAACTAGACTTTATACTAGCTAGATAATACCCTAAAGTAGATAAAATATAACCTAACCACTATAGAGAAGCCGGATCCGAAGCTAGACCTAGAATACTAGGACGACGCTTTACGTCGCGACGATCTAATTAATTAATAGGTTAAAGTATAGAAGAAGACCTACTTACTTAGAAAGGATCTAATACTTAGTTCGGAGATTCTAATTAAAGCCCTTATAATCCCCTAGGAGGAGGTCTACGAGCCCGCCGAAGCCCCACTATAGATAATAGAGGACTAGTAAGCTACTCCTAAGGAAATATAGAGAAACGCGGATAGTAATACTAATAGTAGTTTAAGAGGTACTAAATCTAAGAAAAGCTAACAAGATCGCCGAAAAAATAATAGAAAGAAAAAGAAAGTAATATCTATTCCCGACGACCTACTAGGATAGACCGCCGGTAATAAGTTCGATATATATTTTCTCGAGTCTCCTAAGATATAGAAGCTTATAGATAAGAAAGAAGTTATACTAAAAGCTACTAGTCTATATAAAGTTAACTTATTAATTAAAGATAGATAGTCGAAAGACTTAGTAGAAGACTTAGTAGAATAAAATATATAAAATATAATAGTAGAAAAGCTCTCTTATAAAGGTTACGTAGGAGCTACCCTAGACTACTTTTCTAAGGTCGACTTAGATAAGCTACCTTCTAGAAGAGAGGGTATCGACTATAAAATTACTCTTAAGAATAATATAAGTAAGCTTAGTATAAGCCTACTCTATAATATATTCCTTAAATACCTAAAGTTACTAAAAGCTTACTTAGAAGAGTACCTAAAAAAGGGCTTTATTATAACTAGCGACGTTAATTTCGCCTTACCCATTCTATTTACTAAGAAGCTAGGAGGGGGGTAGAAATTCTACGTCGACTACTAAAAAATTAATATAGTTATAAAGAAAGACGTTATAGCTATCCTCTTAATTAAAAAGATATTAATATAACTCTCTAAAGTAAAAGTCTTTACTAAGCTAGACGTATATTAAGTCTTCTATTATATTAGATTAAACCCCGACGTAGAAGACCTTATAACTTTTAAAACGTAATATAGAAATTATAAATACTACGTTCTACCTTTTAGGCTATATAATAGGCCGGTAACCTTTTAGTACTATATTAATTAAGTACTTAAGGACGAAATCGACGAGATCTATACTACCTATATAGACGATATCTTAATCTACTTAGAGGACCCCCTTAAGTATAAGAAATATATAAGTAAAATCCTAGATAAGCTTAAGAAGACTAGACTATAGGTTAATATTAAAAAGAGTAAGTTTATAGTTACTAAGGTAAAGTTTTTAGATTTTATTATTAGTACTAAAGGGATCCGTATAGACCCTAATAAGATAGTAGCTATTAGAGACTAGAAGGAATCTATAACCCTAAAAGGGTTATAAGCTTACCTAGGTTTCTATAACTACTACTAAAAGTAGCTAAAAGACTACGGTCGTATAGTCCGCTCGCTTACCCGATTACTATAAAAGGGAAAATTCTATACCTTCGGGCCTAAAGAGTAAGTCGTATTTAAGAAAAGTAAGATATTATTATATTCGAATATTATTATAAGATATTACTCGCCCTACTATAGGACCCGTATAGAAACCGATATAAGTAACGGCGTCCTAGTAGATATCTTTACGTAGCTCTAAGATAATAGAATCTAGCGATCTATAGTCTACTTTATAAAGATAATAAAGTCTACGAAAATAAACTATAAGATCTATAATAAAGAGATACTCGCGGTTATAAGGGATTTAAATAAATAGAGGACTTAGCTTATAGAATTATAACTAAATAAACCCTTCTAAGTTATTACTAATTACTAAGTACTAGAATATTTCTCGACTAAGTATAAACTAACCCTATAATAGGCTTACTAGACTAAGAAGCTTATAGACTACTACTATACTATTTATTACTATCCCGGGACTACTAATATTATTACGGATACTCTCTCTCGAAAATAAAAGGAGTTAAAAACTTAGAAGAAAAAAGATAAAGCTACTAGAACTTACGTCTTTATCTTCTCTAGATAGGCCTCCGCTACGATAGCTACCTTAATAGCCGCTACTAATACCTAGAATCCTAAGTATAAAACTAAAGTTTATTCTTATCTACTTCTTAACTATATACTTTACGAAAATCGTATATATACTATACTCGAACTAGAGTAAAAGTTAGCTCGTTAAGGATATAAGTACCTATTCTTAACCCTATCTAGACTTCTCCTTTAAAAAGAGAAGTTAGTAGTATCTAAAGTAGGGTTCCTTAAGACCTATCTTATCTAGACGGTATATACTACGTAGATTACTACTTATCTAGGTATAAAGAAAACTATTAGGCTTCTAAGAAACCTATATTACTAGGGTATAATAAATAAAGATATAAAGTATTATATAAGGAACTATAAGTAGTACTAATAGAGTTATAAGTCTTAAGATAAGACCCTAGGTCTTCTTAAACTACTCCCTATACCTAAGAGGGTATAGAAAGACGTCTCTATAGACTTTAAAAGCTTTCTAAAGGACTATAAGGGATATAATAATATATTTATAGTAATATATAGATTATTAAAATACGTTTTCTCGTTACCCTACTTTAAGACTACTACTACTAAAGACGTAGCTACTCTCTACTATATATATATATAGCGAGTCTTTAATCCCCTATATACTATAGTCTTAGATTAAGGTCTATAGTTTATATTAGGCTTTATAAAAGAATTATATAGACTCGTAGAAATTAGCTAGTTATTATCTATAGCCTACTACCTATAGACTAATAGTAATACGGAAGTTTTTAATTAATAGCTAGACTAATAATTATACCTCTTTATAAACTTCTATTAGAATAACTAGTCTAATCTTCTATCTAGTATAGACTAGGTCTAGGTAATTCTTCCGTACGATATAATAGGATTTTCCCCGTTTAAGATCGAATTCGATTATAAGACTTATTACTACTAGGACTAATAAGAACGTATTCGTAAACCCTTTAAATTACCGGACGATATAACTACGTAGGTAGCCTAGAAGTTCGTAAAAACTCGAGCTAACGTAGTTTAATAGGTTCGCGACTATACCTAAGCTAATATCGTAGTAACTTAGAAAGCCTAGAGCCGATAAGCTAATAAAAAATACTACCTCCTAGATTTTAATATAGGAGATTAAGTCTATATTATATCTAAGGGATTTACTACCTCGAGACTAAGTCTAAAATTAGACTAGTAAATATATAGACCTTATCTTATTATTAGCTAAAGATATAGCTCCTATATAGTCTAGTTACCCTCCTATATAAAGATATATAACGTTTTCTATATAAATAGGTTATATAAAGCTATATAAGATCTATTACCTAGTTAAGTACTTTCTAAAGAACTAGCTATAAAAGTAAATAGGTATCCCGAGTAGCCGGTAGTCTATATCCTCGATAGCCGGATCGTTTATAGTAAGCTCTACTATTAAACAGAATAGATAGGCTACGACCCGGACCTAATCTACTACCTAGTAAGTAATTTTATAAATACGGTCTAAAAAGTAAAAGAGTTCTATAATAAGTACCCTAATAAGCTAGGCCTATCTAAATAGCTAGTCTAGTAGTTAGAAGCCGCGTTATAAGATAAGTTCCTTAGTCCCTAGTTAGAAGACGAGGTACTAGTTAAGATAGGAATCTAGAAAAATCGTCGGTACTAAGTATAGGCCCCTACTCCTTATAGCCTATTAAAATAGATAGTATAGTACCTAGAGCTTAGGGTAATTACCTCTAGGCTTAGAATACCTTCCTTTATAGCCCGCTAAAACGGGTAGCGTATAGCCTAGAGCTTACGGTAATTACCTCTAAGCTTAAGGCTCCTCTTCTTTATAGCCTACTAAAACGGGTAGTATAACGTCTAAAGCCTACGGTAACTACCTCCGAGCTTAGAGTACCCCTCTATAGCCTTACTTTACTATAGATAGAAATATAGGAGGAGTAAGCCTTACTTTCTAGTAGGGCTACGCGTATATAACTCCTAGGTAATATAGAAAACTAAGTTACTAGCGTCCTCTTATATATTCTATAACGCCCTTTAGATATACTAAGTACGTTATATAGTATATATATTAGAAAAATATTTTTTAGACGATAATTTATATAGTAAAACGAGTAGATATACGTAGGGCTATATAACGTTTATATACTCTAAGGACGATCTAGAGGGTATTAGTTAAATTATTTTTCGAGTAGGGAGTAATAGATATAGGTATCTACCTATCCCCCCTACTCCTCTTCCTCCTCCTCCCCCTAAAAAGCGTTTTTTCTTAATTATTCGTTTACTAGGCCCTTAAGGACAAGGCCTTATTCTAGAAGAGAGGTAATATTACGGTCTATTCCCTAGGTAACCTAGTTATTTTACTTATTTCCTATTTCGGTTAGTAGATTAGGTAATCCCGAGGATTAGTCTAATAGTTAGTTAGCTTATTTAGCGCGCTAAGTCCTATTCGGGTATAAGAACCCCTTATTCTTATACCCTTATAGCGCTATCTTAGAATAGCTTTAATATACCGATTCTACTATTAGTTAATTAGAAGGCTACCTTAGCTATTATAACTCCTAGTTAATTATACTTAGTTCTAGGGTCTTATACTAATTCTTAAGATTACCTAATCTACTAATCGAAATAGAAAATAAGTAAAATAACTAGATTATCTAGAAAACGGGTCGTAATAATTATAAGACCCTAGGACTAAGTATAATTAACTAGAAGTTATAATAGTTAAGGTAGTCTTCTAATTAACTAATAGTAGAATCGGTATATTAAAGCTATTCTAAGATAGTACTATAAGAGTATAAGAATAGAGGGTTCTTATACCCGAATAGGGCTTAGCGCGCTAAATAAACTAACTAACTATTAGACTAATCCTTAGGATTACCTAATCTACTAACTAAAATAGAAAATAAGTAAAATAACTAGATTACTTAGAAAATAGGCCGTAATATTACTTTTCTTCCGGACTAAGGTCTTATCCTTAAGGGCCTAGTAAACGAATAATTAAGAAAAAATACTTTTAGAGGGGAAAGAAGGAAGAGAGAAAGATAAAGAAGATAGATAGGTACCTATATCTATTACTTTCTACTCGAAAAATAATTTAACTAATACCCTCTAGATTATTCTTAGAGTATATTAATATTATATAGTCCTACGTATATTTACTTATTTTACTATATAAATTATTATCTAAAAAATATTTTTCTAATATATATACTATATAACGCGCTTAGTATATCTAAAGAATATTATAGAATATATAAAAGAATACTAGTAACTTAGTTTTCTATATTACCTAGAAGTTATATATATACGATTTTACTAGAGAATAAGACTTACTCCTTCTATATTTCTATTTATAGTAAAGTAAGACTATAGAGGGGTACTTTAAACTTAGAGGTAGTTACTATAGACTCTAGATATTATACTACCTATTTTAGTAGACTATAAAGAAGAGGTACCCTAAGTTTAGAGATAGTTACTATAGGCTTTAGACGTTATACTACTTATTTTAGTAGACTATAAAAAAGAGGTACTCTAAACTTAAAGGTAATTACTATAAGCTCTAGACTATATACTACCTATTTTAGTAGACTATAGAAGAAAGGTATTCTAAGTCTAGAGGTAATTACTCTAAGCTTTAGATATTATACTACCTATTTTAATAGACTATAAAGAGTAGGAGCCTATACTTAGTATTAGTAATTTTTCTAGATTTCTATCTTAACTAGTACCTCGTCTTTTAACTAGGGGCTAAGGAACTTATCTTATAATATAGCTTCTAGCTACTAGACTAGCTATTTAGGTAGATCTAGCTTATTAAAGTACTTATTATAGAACTCTTTTACTTTTTAGACTATATTTATAAAATTACTTACTAGATAATAGATTAGGTCTAGGTTATAGTCTATTTATTTTATTTAATAGTAGAGCTTACTATAAATAATCTAGCTATTAAGAATATAGGCTACTAGTTACTTAGAATACCTATTTACTTCTATAGCTAGTTCCTTAGAAAGTACTTAACTAGATAATAGGTCTTATATAACTTTATATAATTTATCTATATAAAAAATATTATATATTTTTATATAAGGGGGTAACTAGACTATATAGAAGCTATACCTTTAGTTAATAATAAAATAAGATTTATATATTTACTAGTCTAATTTTAGACTTAGTTTTAAGATAGTAAATCCCTTAGATATAATATAGACTTAATCTCCTATATTAAAATCTAAAAGATAGTATTTTTTATTAGCTTATTAGTTCTAGACTTTTTAAGCTACTATAATATTAGCTTAGATATAGTCGCGAATCTATTAAACTATATTAGCTTAGATTTTTATAAACTCTTAGGCTACCTATATAGTTATATTATTTAGTAATTTAGAAGGTTTATAGACGTATTCTTACTAGTTCTAGTAGTAATAAGTCTTATAGCTAAATTTAATCTCGAATAGAAAAAATCCTATTATATTATATAGAAGAATTACCTAGATCTAGTCTATACTAGATAGAAGGTTAGACTAGTTATTCTAATAGAAGTTTATAAAGAAGTATAATTATTAGTCTAGCTATTAATTAAAAACTTCTATATTACTATTAGTCTATAGATAGTAGATTATAGATAATAACTAGCTAATTTTTATAAATCTATATAATTCTTTTATAAAGTCTAATATAAACTATAGATCTTAATCTAAAACTATAGTATATAGGGGACTAAAGACTTACTATATATATATATATAGTAGAGAGTAGCTATATCTTTAATAGTAGTAGTCTTAAAATAAAATAATAAGAAAATATATTTTAATAATCTATATATTATTATAAATATATTATTATATCCCTTATAGTTCTTTAGAAAGCTTTTAAAGTCTATAAAAACGTCTTCCTATACCCTCTTAGGTATAGGGAGTAGTTTAAGAAGACTTAAAGTCTTATCCTAAAACTTATAACTTTATTAGTACTACTTATAGTTTCTTATATAATATTTTATATTTTTATTTATTATACTCTAGTAATATAGGTCTCTTAGGAGTCTAATAGTTTTCTTTATACTTAAATAAGTAGTAATCTATATAGTATATACTATTTAGATAAAATAGGTCTTAAGAAATTCTACTTTAGATACTACTAACTTCTCTTTTTAGAGGAGGAGCTTAGATAGGGTTAAAAATAGGTACTTATATTCTTAATAGACTAACTCTTACTCTAGTTTAAGTATAGTATATATATAATTTTTATAAAGTATATAATTAAGAAGTAAATAAGAGTAAGCTTTAG
>JASJFT010000476.1:0-10330 GCA_030770425.1 Darksidea phi | reverse complement strand
TATTTAATAAATACTTTAATATATATATTAACTATAGCTAATATTATATTAACTAGACTATAATAATATTTATATAGGTAAGATTAGAGAACTTTAATAAGGTACTATATAAGATACTAAAAGTTATAATTAATAAGCTTACTCTTATATAATAAATACTTAGTCTATAGTTCTATAAAAAAATATAACTTTATATAATAGTGCTCTAAGTATATTATAGATATTATAAGCTAAAGTAAGTTTTACTCTTATTAAAGATAATATATAAAGAATTATTTAATAATCTTTAGTTAGTATTATAAGTCCTACTTAATTAATAGAATAATAATTAATATACTTAAGATTTATATAATACTTTTTATACTAATTAATAATATAACTTATATTATCTAATATAAGATAGACTACTATAACGTAGATAATCTTAATAATAAAGTAGACTATTTACTATATAAGAATAAGATAATAATCTTAAATTAAGAAAAAAGAAATACTTTATTTATTATAATAAAGATTACTAGTTATTAAATTATAATTATATAGATTATTCTTAAGCTAGAATATAATATATTATATTCTTTAAAGATATATATTATTAGATACCCTTATATAATAAGATAGCCGTCTATATTATAAATTTTAAAGAACTTTCTAATAGTAATATAGATATTAATATTATATATAAGAATAATAATAATAAATCTAAAGAAGATATTAAGAAGAGTAAATATATACTTAACTATTTTATATTAATAATATATCTTTATTATATAACTAGTTAAGATATTTATAGAATTAATAAAGATTATTAATTTTAAGCTAATTAATTCTTTCTTAAAGACAATTATTATATAGTATACTAAGAAGAACTATAGGATACTAGTACTATATAAATATTAACTAATAGAAAAGTATAACTTAAGATATATATATATAGAAGAATCTTTTTATAAAAGTTAACTAAATACCTTATAATATAACTATTAGCTTTAGTAGATAGAATTTAATAATATCTTTAAGAACTATATAGATTAAAAATTTAATTAGAATAGTTATCTATTATATCTTAAATATCCTAATATTCTTTCTACTATTATTAGTAAATATTAACTAACTAGAAGTTTACTTTAATAATATTCTTAATTATATTATATAAAAGGATAAAATAACTATTTCTATTATATATAAATAGGACTACTTATTCTTTAATATTAGCTTAGTAGATACTATATTATTCTTTATAGAATTAGAGCTACGTCGACTATACTACTATTTTAACTACTTTTATATAAAACGACTATATAATCTTCTTATAAGTACTAATTATAAAGTAAATCTATTAATACTAAAATAAATTATAAAATTCTATTACTTCTACTAATTATATAAATCTATACTAAAGATATTTAAATTTTTAATTAAGAATAATATCTATTTTAATTATAAGGTAATTATTAATATTATATAGATTAGTAGAAAGAATATCCTATATATAATTAATATTAATACTTTCTTCTAAGCTACTATATTCTTAAAATAACTCTCTATATAAGATACTTAGGATATACTTTATATATATTAGATTAATATATATTAAGAACTACTAGATTATATTATATATAATCTAGATATAAATTTTACTTTAGAAGAATTTAAAGCTTATATAAAGATTATTAGAATAGAATATTAATAAATATCTATTAAAGTATATTAGACTATTAATAAGATAAAAAATATATATATATCTTTAAAATATATATTTAATATTCTTAAAGTTAAACTTAGTAATTATATATTAAATAAATTTCTTCTCTAGATAGTAGTTAAAGCTCTAAATAATATAATAGAACTAAATAATATTATATCTATACTACTCGACTTTAGTATATATTTATAAGTTAATATAAATTCTTCTCTATCTCTAAATATTATTAAATATATTAATATTATATAAAAGGTTATTAAAATAACTTAAATAAAACGTATAAAGCTAAATATTAATTAAGTATTAAATATAAGAAATAGATTATTATATAATATTCTTAATCTTTCTCTTAAGATAAACGTTATAATATAAAGAGAGAAGAAAGAATAAATAGACTTATATAAGATTATAGAAATTAAAGGTAAAGATATTACTATTTATTTAAATAATAGGCTACTTACTATATAATATATAAATTATATAAGAAATATAAGATTAATAAGATCTAATAAATTAATAATAAAGATAATTTAGTAGATATCTTTATAAACAAGATAGCTAATATATTAATAGTATAGCTTATTCGTATAAATAAGCTTATAATTACTATTAAAGTATTTATTAACTAGCTTAATTAATATATAAATATAATTAACTCTATATAAAACTAAGTTATATATTTAGTTATTTATTTATTTTACCCTTTCTTTTATTACTATAGTTTATACGAAATATAATTATTTTTATAAAAGTATAATTTTTTTTCTAATCTTAGTTAATTATAAAAGAAAAATAAAAGAAAAATAAAGAATTTTTTTTCTTTTACCTCTTCTTCTTATTCTCTTCTTTTATTCTAGACTCTTATACCTACTATTTATAGTAGTTATATTAAAGTTTATATAAATACTATATATATATATACTATAAGCTTTATTATTAAAACTAGATATTATTATATATTTAAGAAAAGAACTTATATTATAATAGATTAAGGTCTATTTATACTCTATAGTTTATAAAGTTATTATTATATAGTTTCTAAATAGTTAGGTTTATATTTAAAGCTAGTATTTTACCTAGAGTTAGTTATTCTACTTTAATAACTAGTATATATAAGAGACTATTCTATAGAAATTAGTTTCTTATCTATTTATTTATTTCTTCTTATACTATTATAGTTAGATTCTATACATAGTTAGCTATATAGTAAGAATAGGGTCTATCCCTTTATAGTAAATAGATTAACTAACTAGCTAGCTAGCTAGTAAGCTAGTTAGTTAGTTAGTTCTAAAATTATATCTATTTAGAATTAGACTCTAATAGCTATACTTATATAATAGTTATAGTAGGAGCTTTAGAACTAATATATTAAGCTTTAGTTATTTTAATTAGATCTCTTTACCTTTTAGTTCTAGCTCTAAAACTAGTATATAGAGCTAATATTACTTTATACTACTCTTTAGATCTAGTCTTTAGTTCTTCTATTCTACCCTTATCTTTTAGATCTATTTTACTTTAATAAAAAGTCTTTAATATTCTATATATAGCTCCCGTCTATTAAAGTAAAGCTTTATTTAGATTAGCTTATAGGAGCTAATATATTCGATTATATTTAAGATTAACTAGAATTTATATAATAAATATTAGTTCTCTACCTCTATTAGTTTATTAAAGAATCTCTATTTTAGAACTTTAAGTTAATCTTTAATATCTTCTTCTATCTCTATTATAATCTCTATAAATAGTAGAAGACTATCTAATACTTCTCTTTAGTTTATTAATATAATAATAAGTTATTAGTTATATATTTAGTATATTTTAAATATCTAGTATATAAAGTAAAGACTATCTTCTAGCTTAATATCTCTTAGATCTCTACCCTTTACTAAGAGCTTTACTAGCTCTTCTACTAGTCTTTTAAGAAGTTATAGAACTTCTTATTTAAATTATTATACTTTAAATATATAAAGCTTATATAAAACTTTAACTAAAGATAGTAGTATTAATTTTATTTATATTCTTCCTAATTAGTATTTACTAGAGTTAATTATATAGATATAGATTTAGTATACTTAGCTTCTATCTATTTAGTTTCTATCTATTAGTCTTCTATCTACTAGTCTTCTACTCGTCTATTCTTACTATCTCTCTACTCTTATTTATTTTAGTCGTTTAGATCCTCCTCTAAAGCCCGTCGTCTATTTTAAATAAAGAAGAACTAGTATTTCTATTATTAAGTATCTAATTATTAGATTATAAAGTACTTAATTACTATCTCTAAGAGTCTATAGTAAGTCTAAAGAAGAAAAGTTATAATTAGAAAGAATTTTATATATACTATTATCTAGTATATTATACTAATACCCTAGTATATATAGTAGTACTCTCTCTACTAAAGAAAGAAATATATAATAAATTAAGATCTATTTATACTTTATAATATATAAAGTTATTATTATATAGTTTTTAAATAATTAGATTTATATCTAAAGCTAGTATTTTATCTAAAGTTAATTATTCCGTTCTAATACCTAGTATATATAGAAGACGATTTTATAAAGATTAATTTTTTATTTATCTATTCGTTTCTTCTTATATTATTATAGTTGGATTCCGTATATAGTTAGCTATATAGTAAGAATAGGGTCTATTCTCTTATATATATTCTTCTTATTACTATATCTTATCTAATAAATAAAAGAATTATTATTATAACTCTTAATAAGAATTATATAAAAATATTTCTTCTTTTATATAATTATTATAATAAATATCTAAATATTTATAATTAGAAATATCTATAACTTAATATTTTATAAAGACTAAGCTACTATAATCTTCTTATTATTTTAGAAAATATTAATATTTTATATAAAAAAAAAGAGAAGAAACTTATATTTATATAAAGACTTTATATAAAGATTATTCTATTAGACTATCTAGTAAGTAAAGTAATAGATAGATAATTATATATTCTATATATAATAAGACTCTAAAAAGTAGTATTAGAAGTACTAGTAGCTTAAATAGGAATAAGAGTTATTTTATATAAAGAAGTTTTAAAATTTAAGATTTTTAAAGTTCTACTAGAGATTAGTATTTATATAAAAAGAAAGAGGAGTTAAACTAAAAAGAATAAATTATATAAAGAATAATAAGATTTAGATTTAAGAAAGAAAAGTTATAAAGAAAAAGATTAATCTTCTATTTATATCTATTATCTATTTTAATCTATTTACTTACTATTTATAATCTATTTATTTACTATTCTTAATTTATTTATTTAATTCCTAAAGCTATTTACTTATTATAAATAGAAATATAACTTATAAACTACTCTTCTTTTATATAGTTTACTTCTACTTTTACTTTTCTTTTATATAAAAAGAAATATTATAAAACTACTCTTACTACTTCTTATATAAATACTTAATTATTTAATTCTAATCTATAGATAAATATCTTCTATTTTATAAGTAGTTAAATTAATAATTAGAATTCTATTATATAATATTATATAATATATTATAAATAGATTTCTTTTTTATATAAAGAAAAGCTATATTAACTCTATTTATAGGGTTCTACTAATAAATAAATTAATAGAAATCTAATAATTAGATTTAATTAAGATTATATCTAATTTACTAGTAGCTTAATTATATTATTAGAATAATTAATAGCTATTATTAATAAATATAACTTTAGTAAATAGATTAATAATTAGTTTTATATAAAGATAAAATAGAAAGAGATAAAACTAAGACTTATATAGAAAGTTCGAATAGAATATTAATACTAAAAAAGAAAAAATTACTAGTATTTATTTACTAAGTTTTAATATTAATCTTATATATTTAATTATATTTAATTATATTTAATTATATAGAATTTATATATATAAATAATCTTCTTAGTAATTTACTATATATAGAGTATTATATAATTCTTTTAAATAAAAGAGACTTTTATCTAAGATTTCTTTAGTTAGAAGTTATAAGAATTATTTATAAATTATTATTTAAATTAAATTATTTTATTATTTTTATTTTATATATATATATATATATCTATCTAGTTAATAGTTTAGTTAAATCTTTATAATCTTTTTTAACTAAATTATAAACTATTTAATATTTTCTATAATAAAAGTATTTCTTTTTCTTTTATCTTTATTTTTTTTATTTTTTTTTCTAGTTTAGTAATAATACTAGCTATATTATATAGCTATTCTATTTAATACTAAGATAAAAGAGTTAAGATAGAATTTATATAATATCTAGTCTCTTTATTAACTAATATTAGTTTCTTTTTAATCTTTTATTTAAATCTAAACGAGCGTATACTATACGCGAGCGATTTAGTTATATTAGATTTAAAGAGATATTAAATACTTCTAATACTAGTATTTAATAATAGAGATAAAAGTATATTAGACCCTCTTTAATTTAAATATACTATATAGTTAAGAAGAAAATCGAACCCTTAACCTTTAATAAAATAAGAATAATTTACTATTAGACTAAAGTACCTAGTAATTAGAGTAATAAAGAACTAAAAGAAGATTTATTAAACCTCTAGCTTTATATAAAACTTCTTCTTTCTTAATAAAATTCTAAAATATCTCTAGATAATTAAATCTTAATTTAAAGTAATTTTCTAGTACACTTTACTTATAAACGCTTTCCTATTATATTTTCTTCTTCTTTTAATTCTCTTTTAAATTTATTAATCTTATTTAGCTAGAATATAAATATATAGACTTCTAGTCTATTATATCTTTATATTAGTAAAAGAAATAAATAGATTAAAAAATCTTATTTTTAAAGAATTTTTTTATAATTTTAACTATTTAGAATAATTTTATTATAATTATATAATTATAAAGATTTAGTTATAAAATATATAAATAGATTATAATAGACTAGTCTTAAAGTAGAATTTTAATAAGTATTAATAATATTATTAATATTTATAAAAAGAAGATAAAGGGTTTTTACTTTATATTTTCTCTTATATAAGTAAGTCTCTTTTCTAAGTAAGTCTTTCCCTTTTTAAGATAGATATAGACTAAGTCTAAGCTATAATATATCTTCTTTTCTACTTCGTATTATCTCTATATAGTAAAGTATTAGGACGAGTTTAAGAGAAAGGTTATTTACTAAATAGTATTAAAGATAAGTACCTATTAGGTTTTTTTATTAGATTTACTTTTATAAGAATTCTATACTAAATCTATATAAGAATTTAGTACTTCTTATTTATAAATTATAATATAAGCTTATATATTATCTAGATAGATTTTTAAGATAATAATATTATACTTATTTATTAGTAATATAGTAATAAAGTAGTAAAGTTATATTTATATTATTTATTTTAATATAAATACTTCTATTAAGTAGATAGTATAATAATTTAATAGTATTAAAATAGTATAATAGATTATTCTTATATTATATATCTTATATAAACGTTCTATTATCCTTAAAATAACTTTAACTTATTCTTTTTCTCTTTTACCCTCTTTACTCTCTCTCTTTATACTTCTTATTAGACGTTTTTTTTATTCTTATTAATATATTTTTTTTACTCTTTTTAGTATCCTTTAGCTTCTATCTTTATATTTCTTCTTTCTTCTTTATAGTTCTCTTTAGCTTTATATTAATATACTTTCTTCTATCTCTTTAATCCTCTTTAACTTTATATAGATATTTCTTTAAGTTTCTAGAATATTAGATATAATTAATAGTATTTTATCTTTTAGTAATTTCTTTCTTATTATTAAAGACGTCTTAAGTACTAGTAAGAATAAGCTATTAAAGTATTCTTCTTCTTATTAATCTTTTATATTTTATAATAATTCTATATATATTCTTTTTATTTATTACTTTAGACTAATTTAGGACTTATAGCCTATTTATTTAAGAGATTATTATTAATATTTAGACTAGTTTAAGATTTAGAATAATTCTAAAGATAAGATAGATATTATTATTATAAACTTTAATTAAGTTTATTAGAAATATATTTCTTATCTAGTTAAATTTAGTTATATTAAGTAAGTAGTTTATTTTTATATCTTTCTAGTAGTTTTATAAATTATTATTAATTCTTAATAGATATTAACTTAGTTCTACTACGTCTTATAATAATTATTTATATCGAATCTTAATCTTTATATAATCTTTTATTATTAATATTAGTATTATAATACTATATATATATAGAATAATATCTATATCCTTATCCTAAGTATATATTATTAGAATAAAAGAAGGTCTATATTAGAAATCTATTATTATTTTAATAATAACTTCTATTAGCTATAACGTAATTTTAAAGACCTTCGCGTAGTAGTTTAGAATATTAATATTATTAATTAGTTATTTTAAACTTTATTCTAGTATAATAAGTTAATTATTAAGTATAACTTAATATTCTTTTCTATAATTACTCCTATTCTAGTCTTTATATTCTCTAATTTACTAATATATTATAGTACTAATATCGTAAGTCTTTCTTCTATTATTAAAACTACCTTTTAAGATCTTTATTATAAGTAGAATATCTTTTATAATTATATTAAAGATACTTTTAAATATTTTAAATCTATTAATATATATATTATTATAAATTCTTATATTTCTTTTTTAAATATCTCTACTAATACTTATATAAAGCTCTTTTAAAATACTTATTAAAGATTATACTATATTATTATACTATATTATAAGATTTATATATATTAATTATTAATATTATAATTTCTACTTATATTTATTTTATTAATATAATAACTTCTATTTATATTTATCTTATTAGTATTAAGCTATTATTTCTTTACTTTAAACTTTACTTTATTATTTTTATAATTCTCTTTTTTTTCCTTTATATAATCGCCCTAGGTATCTATCTTCTTATTATTTCTACTTTATAAATATAAAGGACTTCTATCTACTTAATCTTTTTACTATTAGATATCTTTATCTTCTCTACTTTATCTCTATTAAAAATATTCTATTCTCTTATTTTCGTATTTAGAAAAGTTTTTCTCTTTTTCTCTTTCTCTTTTTAACTTCTATTTTACTATACTATACTCTAATTAAAATACTTTTATTAAGAATATAACTTATAACTTAAATATTCTTATTAAAGATTTAACTTATAACTTAAATACTTTTATTAAAGAATTTACTTATAATTTAAATATCCCTATTAATAAAACTAGTATTTATTTAAGTATTCTTCTTAATAATAGTAGTTTTAGTTATAATATTATTTTAAATAAATTAAATTAGGCTAGTAGCTTACCTATTACTAATTTAATTCTTATTAATAATAGTTATTTTATTAAGTATAATTATTTATATAGAATTTCTTTCGATAAGTAAATATCTCTATCTAATTTTAAGAATTTTCTAAGTAATATCTAAAATAATAGTAGTAAACTATATTATAGTTATATTAGAATCCTCTTAGCTTTACTTTAGCTTTATATTAACTCTTACTTTATTTTTAATATTATATAAGATAGTTTATTTTTATATATATAACTATCCTAGTACTTTTATTAAAGAAGAGATCTTTATAAATATTTAATAGAAATTATTATATTATATATTCTTATTTTTTTTTTACTAGTTTATTATTTTATAATATATTATCTTAGTACTTCTTAAACTTTTAAAGTATCTCTATTTTTATAAAGTTTTTAAAAAAGTACTATATAGATTATAGCTATCTTTTCTATTATATTAGAACTTATTACTTTCTTTTTTCTCTTATATTCTTTATATATAGGATTTCTTCTACCTCCTACTTATCTAGTATTAGATCTTTCTCTACTAAGATTAGTACTAGGCCTAATCTAGTATCTATTAGAAGTTAGCTTAGAAGTAGATTATTTACTAACTTTTTTAGTAGATTAATATAAATAATTTTATATAAATTTTTTAATAAATCTAATATAGTTATAAAAGAGGTTAGAACTATAAGTATTATATATTTTACTTATAGCTAATTAAGTTTAGAGCTAGAATAGTTTATTTTAATATTTTCTATAAAGAACTAGATCTTATTACTAACTTTAAATTTCTTTACTAAGTATTTACTTTAGTTTATTAATTCTTATTATCTTTATTATATAAATATAATTATAGCTTAGACTAATTTTATATCTCTTTTTAGATAGTTAAAAAAGTAGACTACTTTTTCCTATAATATCTTTATTAATAGTTCTAGTATCTTATAGTATTATAATAGGTCTATATTATATCTATTAATAAAAAGGTTTAAGTTAACTTCTATAATATTAAAGTCTCTATTATTTAGTATAAGTTAATATACTAGTAGATATTCGAATTAGTTAGTTTATTTAAAGTAGATTATTATATATAGTACTACTTAAATTTTCTAATTAGGCTATTTTATTCCTCTATTAGGTTAGAAATAGAAGACTATTAATAAAAGTTTTTTTTTTTTTTTTTTTTTTTTTTTTCCTGAGGAAAAGCTGCATTGCGCAACTATACTATTGTAGGGGAGTTTTATACTCAAAGATAAACAAAATAAATATTAAGACATGTACTAAAATTTAAAATTAAAATTAAAAGAGTGGAACGCTTG
>JASJFT010000475.1:0-10475 GCA_030770425.1 Darksidea phi | reverse complement strand
CACGAAAAACACAGCCAGCCCAGGAGCCAACGTGACGTCACGCCGGGTAGTGGCCCAAGCTCCTGGGGGAGGGGGCTTCAGCCGGTCATATTCTGCTATGCCGGAGCTTGTGATGAACGGACGACGACGGACACACTCGCGCAGGTAGGGTATTAGAGCAATGAAGAAGGACAGCGCCTGCGAGGCAAGGGCGAGGTGCTTGGTATTAATATTCCTCAGCCCAGCTGTTAGCTTAGCGCCGGCACCGAGAATAAGCTGTTGTGTGCGAAAATTAAACAATTTGAGATAGTCGAGCAGGACCGTCGAGATGTCGTTGGCCATGCTAGGGGCCAATGCCAGAAGGATTGTGTATTGCTCTATGCCGCGAAGCGCAAATGCTGCCGAATCGACGGGTATGAACGTCTCCTCCTCGATGACCGCTAGTGTGCAGCCATCTTTGTCTTCCTTAACAGCGCTCCTAGGCTCCGCAGGGGTGCCGTTTGTCTGTGAATTCCGTTCGCCTGCTTTCAGACCTGCGGTCCATACTGGGGGGTCAGTGTTCATGGACTGGACAATGTGCGCTAGGATCGCTGCGTCCCCGCGCTTGAAATCGATGCGTTCCCACTTCTCGGACTCCATCCTTTGCGCCAGCTTTTGCTTTTCTACTTCGTGCGGGGGCGGGACAAAGACGTAGATTTGGTTGTTCACGACGTTTTTGTGTGCCGCCCCAGAGTGTCCAGACACTGCCTCGCATTCATTGACAAAAAGGCGATTTAGCGTAAAGTAACTTATAAAATCGGTAGATTTCAGGCGAACCGTTTGCTTGGTCTGACTCGCAGCAACTTTGTTGTCTCCGATTGTGCCTTGTCCACTGCCTGTTCGAGGAGACTCGACATGTCAAGAGCTTCAGTCATCTCTTCAGGCAGACTATATTCTTTCGAAAGGCCGGGCGAACGGACCGCCGGATTGTTTATACTTTCCGGGCTTTGGAAGGGCGTGGGTACGTTGATTGGAGTCTTCTTCATGCCGCTTGTGATATCGAGGAGAACCTTGACTGTACCCCAAGCCTCCGTAATGCTTCGCCTATCCCGCAGTAGCCATTGACGAAGAACGCTTCAGCGTCCTCAGGACTGAGAGCACGCAAGTTGCGAGACAGATTAGTCGACCTTTCCTGCCGAGTCGGACGTCGACCGCTTGCCCGCGTGGACGCCGACGCGACAGACTCATCGTCGTCGTCGGTAGAGCTCGGCAGGTGCTGGCGAATAATAGACTTCATCTCTCGGATGACAGCTTCGCGAAACGTGGTGCTTGCTGCAGCTAGATACTGCGACTGGCCAAGCCCCTGCAGGACAGGGGTGAGTACTTCGCGCAGCTTTTCTACAGTCATCATGTATGCGGGTGTCGATGAGGAGACATCCGTAGCACCGCGTGCGCGTTTTGCGGCATCCATCCAGCGCGCTAAAGTGTCTCTCGGCGGCACGCCGGACACACGTCGGCGCAGGTCGCACAAAGGGACGTCCAGCAATCGGGCTTCATAAGTCTTCCCGATCCGCATGGTGATGCGGGTCCATGCAAGCACTGCCGAGTCCTAAGCGCTGATGCTCCAGGTTGGGCAAGCCGCACAGCTTCATGCAAGCAGGTGGAGAATACCAGTACCGCACCGGCATGAGCTGGCTCTCAAGCTGACTGGAAATTATGCGGAAGACCCGGGGATCCTTAATGTAACCACTCACTGGGAGGAGATCCGGATATCCGGCGAACCTACTGGCGGAGTGAGTCAATCCTCAAGTCGTAAACGCTGGAAGGTCTCCGGGTGGTAACTAGGCTGTGGTGTTGAAAGACGTTGGCATGTCGTCTAACGTCTTCTGTCTCTCTTTCAAACGAACATCCTTCGTACGGAGCCGCGGGGGATGGCGCTGTTTGGTACATTTTGCAGTCTGCTGAGTCTGCGGTTGTCTCGCGGAAGATTTAGGATGTCGTTCAAGCTGTGGGCTTGATGCAGCCTTGTCGAAGGCAGGAGCGCCGTTCTGGATCTCGTTGCGCGGAGTTGTGCGACCCTCTCCTTTGAAGAGCTTATCGAGCATCTCTGCCGCCGAGGCTCGTTGGTTCGGGTCGACGTTCGCCATATCTCGGAGGGGTTGGAAAGTCTGCTCATTCGCAGCCTCCTGAACTGCCCTGACTTTCAATTCATTCGTGTTCAACGGCTTCCCCCGGAATCCACCCGCGTTCATTGCGTACGCTAGAGTGACAAAGAGGGACCACACATCTACCTTCGACGTTTGCCGAGTCCCTGGGTTGTACAGTATCTCGGGTGCCATAAAGATCGGGGATCCGGCGTATGTTTTGGCGTCCGTAATGATATTACAAAGGCCAAAGTCTGTGAGTTGAAACGTATAGCCGCCAGCTGGTAGAGTTGTGTAGAGAATATTCTCTGGCTTAACATCTCTATGGATAATACCCTTGTACGCAAGGTAATCGAGCGCTTGGAGTATCTGTTGGAGAAGACTATTCGCCGAAGTTGGAACTCTTACAAAGGTATCTTTACGAATTAGCTCCTTTATATTGCCCTCTTTAAGTGCTGTAAAGATTTCAAGATGCTCTTCCCCCCAACCTTGCGCTGATATGAATTCCACGATGTTCGACTGCCACTTTTTTAGCTCATACTTAAGGGCTCGGGCTTCGGAAATAACTCACGTGAGACATGTTAGCAAGAGTCTTCACTTCTCGCTTTAGCATCGTGTAGCGTTGTGACTGGAGCCCGTGTTCGGGCCATTCTATCAACTTGAGAGCGAAGACCTCCCCCGAATCGATATCCACGGCCCTGGAAACTTCGCCGAAGGAGCCTCTTCCAAGCTCTTCTTTCTTATAATACCTGATTCTTTTCGCCTGCCCTTGAACGCCTGGGGTATGGACGCCAGGGGTATAAACGACAGGAGTGTGGATGCGGGTGGCACGCTTGGAGGGCAAAGCCGTCGGTGTCTCGTCTTCGACGGTTCGGGCGAAACGGGGATGGTCCTCTCGATAGCTGATCTGCTCTTCGAAGTCGGCTGGACGCTCATGCCAATGTATCTTGAATCGGACTAGGTTGGACCCGACGCCCCCAAACCCGAAGTGATTATTGACTTTCTTAGCTACGACAACTCGGCGGTCAGGACGGTCCAGCTCGAACGGCACAGCATCCTGACCGTAAGTCTGGGTCGACCGGGAGGTAGACCGATCGTAGAGCAAGATCTCCTTCGTGTCCTGATGAATCTCGAAAGAACACTGTATCCGTGAGATGTTTGAGCCTTCGATAGTGATGTCGCCGTTGCGTCCAAGGGTCGCAAGAGTATAGCGTGACTTGGACCCGATGTGGAAGCCGATGTTGAGCCCATATTCTACCCCTTCTGGATTTCTGGGATTTATAACGTCAGGAAGGAGCGAGACAAGGTGGTTATTGTCTGGATGAGCGAGGACAGCGAGGGCTCGACCGCGGGCTCGATCGTTATCACCGTCGGGTATGAGTGAAAAGAGGGCTCGAGGGTGAGGCTGAGGACGCAGCATCATTTACTTTGTATTCACCGTCAAGAAAGAACGAAAATGAACGCCGACAACGAGAATGAACGATGAAAATGATCTCTTTCGCGTACGCGCAAAGCAGAGTCTAGCTTTGACTGAACAATAGAGAATAGTCTTAAAGAGAGGCGGTTGGCAACTTCACAGCTCAACCTCCGGTACGCTCATGGAAAGAGAGTTGGGAGGCTGGAGATAACCCTGTCACGCGGGAGCGGGGTAATTAGGCACCAAGCAATAGAAGCCACTCAAGCCCACCGGCACCAGTTCGGCATATGGGGTATTAGTCAGCCCGCCAAGTCTGCGACCGCCTAGCAATTCGCCAACTCCAACACGACATCTTTTGGCCGTCTTCGCAACATCCTTCTACCTCCTGCTTTCTGACCCATCTCAGTTATGGCATTCTCCTTCAACAATAATCGGCGCCGCATTTTACCGCAGGTTATCGAAGCTCTGCAGCGGTTAGAAGAAGATCCAGAGGAGCTTGACCATGAGAGGATCCAGCGCTACAACGAACCTCCACCGCCGTATCCGTCATCGGGCGAGACGACGCAGCCTGCGAGCCCCGAAGAACCTCCCGTTGTCGATGAGCCTGTGTCATGGCATCGGTGGTGGGAGGACCGTCTCCAGTCAGCGCCGAATAATCAGTTCGACAACCAGGTCGCGCGCGAGAGAGAACGAATTATATATCAGAGAGAGAAGGAGCGTAAAGGGCGGAGGCAGACGCTACCCTACGACAAAACACTCGATTTCCGAGCGAATTCCGAGAACAACGTCCGGGCCCGTTGGGTAGAGCAAGGCATTTGGAAGGAAGAATGGGGCCCGGCCTGGCCGAAAGGGGCCAAGCCATCGGATAATACTTGGCTTTTTTCACGCAAAAATCCAGGAGGACCCCATCCTACTGGCCGTTGGGGCCATGAAACGGAGCCTGAACCAACACCAGCGCCGGAGCCGGAGCCGGAGCCGGAGCCGGAGCCGGAGCCCATACCGAATATCTTCGCTGGATGGAAGTACACCTCCACCGGATGGAAGCGAGAAGAACCGAAGACTACTACGGAAGAACAAGCGGCGGCTGATGTCGTTGAAAAGTCAGCGGCCACATCTGAACGCGATACTTCAGCATCTCGCCCCTACCACCAGTTCCTCTTTCAGGTATCCAAGGAGCGCGAATGGATCAGAGACGAGCTTCAATACCAACGGTCGACTGGAATTGTCGATATTGATGCTAAGGCCCACGAAAGCGTCAAGAATATCTGGATCAAAGATAAGATTTGGAACCCTAAATGGGATGAACTGCCCGGAATGACGTGGCTGCATGAGGAACTTGACGAGGAACGACCCAAAACTCCTGCTGACGTTAAGGCGTTTCGTCGAATTTTTGGACCACCGCCTAATGCGATTGGTAACGGCGCCCAACAACCCCGTCTTCCCAGCCCCGGACCTTTCAACCTAGAACCAATGCCCGGCCTCGACAACGATCGCACAGACAGCAACGACCTGCCATCGGTTCCAGAAAATGTTGATGCCTCCAGCGGAGAGACCGCCAGGCCGACAGGTAGGAAGAAGAGGGTGAAAGGCACAGGTCGCCTGCTTGCGGTTCCTGAAAGCCCACAGTCGTCGGAACAGCCTGCAGGTCTAGTCCGCAAGAGCATGAATTCGTCAAAAGTGGAGAAACCCAGCATGTCAAAGTCCACTGCTACAAAATCCCGCCGGAAGCAAAATTACCGCGCAGTCAGATCTGGTAAAACATCCAGTTCAACGAGGCAGAATGATACGCTACTTGAGCCACGGAACGGTGATGCGAATTGGTCCCCTGCAAATGAGCAAGGTTCCCCTGAAATACCTACTCATACTGGTAGGTGGTCTTCCCTCGGGCGAGCGGAGTCAGGGACGTCGAACCGGAAGAGCAATCCCCAAGGCCAACAGCAGGCCAACGCCCGGAGCAAGCGTGCGACTTTTGAGCAGCCGTTAGCTGGAACGGTCAACGGTCCTGGACGACCAAATCGCTCTCAAGCTGGGTTTCAGCCACCGATTGCGTCCAGTGTGCCGCGGAGAAGTGCACGGATAGCTGAGCTTCAAAAGCAGAGGGGAGTATCTGAGCGAAGTTCCATGGCAGGGATAATAACCAAGCGCAAGCGCGGCGCCGCGGCCCCGCCAACCCAGGAGGCCAACGAACCGTCGAGGTCGAAGCGGCGCAAAATAGTTAGCACAGCAGACAGTCACGGGATAAGGAAAGAGCAAAGCGGTGCAAATACAAAGACGAGAACGGGACGTCGATCAAGATCATCGTGAATTTGAATCGGGCATATTATTGCTCCGGTTTTAGGGAGGAGCTGGGAGGGTGACGGTCGTATGATCGTCCTAGCATACATAAAAAGGAACAGAATTGTGGAGCCCCGACCCAAAGTCTTGGGCCCACCCCATCGCTGGCGCGTAAGCATTTTCTCCGTAGACAGCATCCCAGATGATTCCATCAGGCTGTTTGCTGAGGACTGCATCGAGGAGAGGCCTGACCCGTGCAGTATCAAAGTTGTCTGAGTAAGCCGCTGAATTCAGCAGTAACAGGTTACCGAGTAGGTCTCTGTTGCCGCGCTTTGGGCGTAGCAATCGAGAGGCGGGGAGACTTTGCAAAGCAAGCATCAGATCAACGAGGGTATTTTTTAGCCCTATTAGCATTAGCCAGGATTCGCATTAGCCAGGATTCGCATAAGGGGATGGACGAAGTACCTTCATAATCCACCTCCTGTCCTTTCTCGGTCGAATCTGAAGTGTGCGTATCGCGAAAGCCATCTAACCGTTTGCCTGTCGGGTTGGCGTGGAGGAACATTGAGAAGAAGGAGGATGGAAAGCTCAGTTGCGACGCGCTGGCCGGAGGCTGGTCGGAAGAATGTCGGCACTCATCGTCGGCTGCGGAGATTTGCCGAACCCCGATGCGAAGTGCCAAGAACGTAGCCGCATCCATACTAGCCTCCCCGCACACCTTGGTAATAGAAGCCCTTCGGGTATAATTTGTCGGAGCCTCGGCAGCAGTCTAGCGGGCTGCCAATCCTCTTTAGCTAACTTCGGCTGCGAATGCACAACCCATTTAACAAATATGTGCCTTGAACCAACGAATGTTTTCCCAGCTTCGGACGCCGTTGATTGTGCACTACAAGAGCCGTGTGATATTCATGCAAGTCGCGTCGACAGGCAGCAGTGCTCGGCTAATGAAGCTGCCAAGCCTTACCATGTGCGGAGACTTGAACGCAGACACACACCTTCGCTCTCTTGGACACATTCATCGACATGGCCGGGCTATCCCTCCCTTACTTCGCGCCTCCCAAAGACCTACCTCGTTGTCTTCCAAACACTAAAGAAATAGAGCTCTCTGAGGTTATCTCCAAGTCATGTGGCTGCAAAGTGGTCCGGGTTGATTCTCACTTTGTGGTCAAATTTGGACCCGCTGTCCATCTGCTTGAGGGCCTGAATATACTCTTCGTCAGCCAGCACACGAGTATTGCAATTCCTCGAGTCTATGCGATATATTCTGTGCCAAACGCGGACTCGACAGCCATAAACTACATTGTCATGGAGAATGTGACTGGAGATACTCTTGCCTCTCGGTGGCCAACTCTAAGCATGCCGCAAAAGGAACTCATCTCTGCGAAGCTCAACGCTTTTTGCAGTCAGCTGCGTAGCTTGCCATCTCCAGGCTATTTCGGAAGCCTTGAAAGACGGCCCCTCCTAGACCCTATACTCTGGACGGATGACTCGACTTGCTCTGGACCCTTCGAATCCGAAGCTGCCCTCAACGAAGCAATGGTACGGAAATACATCCACAACGGCCTTCCGACCCACAAGGCGAACTTCTACCGCACGGCTTTTCCTACCGTGTTTTCTGGTCATCCGCCCGTCTTCACACACGGGGATCTACAAAGGAAGAATATTTTGATTAAAAAGACTACTGGTTCCGGCTCTGTCGATGACTTTACCGTAGTCATCATAGACTGGGAATTTTCTGGATGGTATCCAAGCTATTGGGAGTTTGCAACCGCTATGTATGCTGGTAGTGGGTGGGATGATGATTGGCAC
The DNA here is from genome assembly GCA_030770425.1 of Darksidea phi. Lineage (NCBI taxonomy): Eukaryota > Fungi > Ascomycota > Dothideomycetes > Pleosporales > Lentitheciaceae > Darksidea > Darksidea phi. The sequence goes on along the minus strand of JASJFT010000475.1, from coordinate 2,873 downwards.
GAGTGGGTGAGAGAAATATTATCGGACTGGTACCTCAACGAATACGCATGGATACAGATGTTGCGTCAAGAGCTCTGGTCTTAAGAGATTCCAAAGGGGGTGGAGTTTCAATGCAATTATGGCAACATTCCAGACCTTAGCGGACTAGCTGCGAGTGTGAAAAGCTTACCGGCAGTATGCTGTACATAATGATGATTGTGATATTATAATTTCATGGGAGGATCCGCACTGTTGGGAGGTGACCGCATATTTTGGGTGGTGAACGGTAGTGCTATGAGGGGTTTGGACTATTGCATAGGTATGGCCAATGTTTTAACCTCCACCTGGTAAGCCGTCTTCTTCTCGCGCGCTTGTGTAGGGTCGCAGGTGGATGCCGGATAGAGAGCGCGTGTTGCTGGCCGTCGTAGGGCTGCTAGCATAGGCGGATAGATATAACGCAGTGCTAGCAAGGTGGAGAAAAAGTGTAGACTGTAATCTAGAGAGGAGCAGTGTTCTGAGATTCCGTGGCTGAAGAAATCCCTCTGAAGCCTGCAAGATTGCACAGCCACTTGTGGGGCTGTATCAGCTCCTTAGTCATGCTTCCTGTGGCGACCACCAGTGCCGCCAGCCCTGTGAGGTGCGCACGACTTGATGATAGCCTGTAGTATCGGAACTTCGAATTATAGCACATCATTACCCTTATGGTCGTCGTTACCGCCACCTACACCATATACTTGCCCCCCTCCCCCCCTCCGTCGACCGACGAGAAGCCCTCTGCGCCCCCGCCAGCGCCCTTGCCCAACGACGGCCCTACTTCGACAGCGACTGCCCCTTCGCCGCCCCCAACCCAAGCCTCCACGACAGCATGCGCCTGCTGAACGGTTCCTTCAACGTCCCGCCCGTGTCTACGCTGCAGGTGGCGATTCGGAGCCAGCGCCGGAATCCCTACTATAGCGACAGCGCACACCTTTCTCGCAACACCCTATGTGGACGATGCGCCTGTTCTGATCCCGACGCGTCTCGGCTACCACAATGTTTAGAATCTAGCAGGAGTCAGGAAACAGGAACCAACAATTTAACACCAGCTGGGGCACAAAATGGGAAACAGAAACGTGCTGACAAGTAGGAACTCGCCGTTGTGATCGAAGGCCTGGAATGGGCACCTCGACTGGAAACGTGAAAGATATCGACAAAAGTAATCACTAGGGCCGATCCTTGGGTATTGGATATACATACTAACAAAACGCAGACTTCGGTCACGCCTGAACCTCCTCAAGTCCCTCAAGAGGAGCCCACAAAATCGCCGAACTGTGCTGCAGCCCGCCAACTTCCTCACCGATGCCATCCATAGTCTCCCGCCCGACATCGAAGTATTCTCACCCGCCGTCTACGCGACATTCTCGATCCTCTTCCGCCTGCTCCTTCCGCCACCCACACGCTGGCCGAAACTACACACGAGGATGCAAGGGTACTGGCGGAGGACAGGACCGGTGCCGCGTGTTGGCGGGGCTCATCCTCGACAAGGTCATAAAACGCGTGCCTTGTGTTGCCGGTCGAGCTACGACTTGTTGGAGAGCCTATCGTGAAGGGGATGTGTCGCGGGCACCCCTTGTTATCAAGGACTCGTGGCAGTACCGAGAGCGCGAAGAGGGCAAGTTGCTGCGTGAGGCAACCGGGAAGAACGTGGTCAATGTGGCGAGATACTACTACCATGCGACGGTTCGTGTGCGTGGCCAGGACGACGCCGTCCGCTTGAACGTGCGCCGAGGCCTGGACGTAACGAAAGCGACAAACTACCAACCGGAAAGCATAATACCGCCTCCAAGCACGGCCGAACGTAGCATCTCGCGGCACGGCCGAAGCAGCAGCGCCGCCGGACAGAAGCGGTCCTCGAGCTATACGAACGCGCCCTTGCCGCCTAGAAAGCGAACCTATTCGACCTCTCCCGTAAAAGGCGGAAGGGCGATAGCAGATCGAGTGCACCGCCGCGTTATTATCCGAGACTACGGGAAGCCTATATATATGGCGAGTTCCAGGGCTAGCCTTCTGGCGGCGCTAGAAGGCTGTATCGTAGGATACGAGTCGCTGTATACGCGGGCCGGTATGCTACAACGCGATATCTCGCCGAACAACCTTATAGTAAACGAGGACGAGGATAACCCCTCCTGGCAAGCCTTCTTGATCGACCTAGACCTTACTATCAAGGAGGATCGCGTGAAACCGTCAGGGGCGCGAGGGAAGACCGGCACGCGAGCGTTTATAGCGATTGGGGTACTTCTAGACGACGAACTATATTCCTTTATATACGACTTGGAATCATTCTTCTAGGTACTTTTCTGGATATGCATTCACTACTATGGACCGAACCAGGGAAGAGTTATGGAACGCTTTAATAGGTGGAATTATGCGGACACGGAAGAGCTTGCTGAGATAAAGAAAGGATTGGTAGTCGATGAGGGACATTTCCTTAAAGTCGTAGAAGCGAACTTCACGCCATACTATCAACCGTTAATCCCTCATATTAATAGATTGCGGAGGAAAGTGTTTCCTGATGGCAGGAGATGGACGGTTCCAAATCCGAAGCTGTACGATGAGATGAAAGAGATACTTCGAATGGCACGAGCTGAGCTGAATAAGGTAGAGGGATAAGGATACGTTTCTCATTCGAGCTAAGGAGAGGAGATCGTTGCATAAAATTAATCAGAACAGCCAAAGGGAATAATAGGCTTGAACGGAATGTACTTTATCTTAGCAAGGAGAAAGATGAACGTCGCAGCGTCTGAAAGTAGAAATGCCGCTTCTTTTTTTTTTTTTTTTTTTTTTTTTTTTTTGTTATAAACCCCGAATTTCAACGGTATGCTTTTTGTTGGCGGGGGGGTGGGGGGGGGTTTATT
>JASJFT010000474.1:0-10540 GCA_030770425.1 Darksidea phi | reverse complement strand
TTCTAGAGGAAATTGGAGTAAAATAAGGATAGCCCCTTCGTACGAAAGGAGTTGGGTATGGTAACCTATGGTTTACCTGTTGTTTATATGCTTAATATTAACATGATAAATAATTATGAGAATAGGTTCTCCTTAATAAGTGGAGAAAGGGTATCTATGGAAAAAGGAGAATAATATAGATTAGTTTGTGAAAAATTAATTTCCTATGTCAAAAGATTGTTTTGGTAATACTTAGTGCTTCTTTTTAGTGAATAAACTAAATAGATGACACAATACTCAAGTATATATGAGAGCTATAGGGAATAAACTAAAACAGATGATACTATAGTGAACTGGATATTATAGGCACGGCAGGAAAGCTACGTTAGTTAAGATAAGTGCTGAATGCATCTAGGCACGAAGCTTACCTTAAGATACTCTTAGAAACGTAGTATAACACTACGATCCGCACATATGTTAGTGCTAATGTAAAAAGTTAGTTCTAATATATTAGACTGTAATTATTTTTTGATCTGGGTTTTTCTAGATAGGTAATACTATCACCTAGGGGGTGTCTGCTTATAGGCTAACATTCCTCCTTCCTTTGCAGAGATGATAGGCTTTGGCTGTAAGGGCTTTGATGTTCTGAGGTATAAAGTACTAATTTTGGGGAGGTACTAGTAAATAAACGAAATATATGATACTAGTGGAATATTACAGGTTTTCAAACTAAATAACTAAATAACATACTTATCATTAAAAATACTTTACTTAGCCTGGTTTGCATAATAGTAATGCACCCGTTTTGTAATCGGAAGATATGAGTGCAAATCTCGTACTGGGCTATTTAAATACATTTTAGTTATTAATGCGGATTGATGTAATAGTAACATAACTGGCTCATGCCCAGTCTATAGGGGTGCAAATCCTCTGTCCGCTTATTTAAAGGCTATAGCTTAATAGGTAAAGCAAGCTGCTCATAATAGCTCAGATGAGTGTTCGAATCATTCTGGCCTTATAGGGGTAAGTATCCTGGTAATAATCCTGACAGTTCAAGGGTCTGGTACAGGAAGCGCCCCACACTAAGACTCACCTTATATGGCATTAGGTTGTAATGCCCTACTATCTGATAGCGAGAAAAATGTGTCTGGGATGTAGTGTGAAATGTTATTTCGTATTTATACGTAAAGGTCACAAGTCCTTTAAAAGCAGAGTGCATACTATTGTAATATTTTATTAATATAAAGTAAAAATCCGAGTGCTGGAATTGGTAGACAGGACAAATTTAAGCTTTGTTGACGTTATGTCGTGAACGTTCAAGTCGTTCTTCGGATAAAGGTTTTAGTTAATAAGCCTGTTAAATATGAACCTTAAAAAAGAATTTTTTATACTTTTTTACTGTAAAACAGTAATTTTAAACGTTTTTAATGCCTATTGTTGTATAATATATGTTTTTAGTTAAATAATTATCTTTATTACAGGAACAATCGTAGTATTAACCTTATGCTTTAAGCTTTTATATATACTCTAAGGCCCAATAGTCAAGTGGTTAAGACGTAACATTTTCACTGTTAAATGCACGGGTTCGATTCCCGTTTGGGCTTATTTTATTATTTAAATATTTAAGGGGATATAGTTTAATTGGTAAAACTGCGATTTTGCATATCGTTATTTTAGGATCGAGTCCTAATATCTCCAATGTTAAAATTAAATATAAAATTATTATTCATTAATTATGTCAAAAAAAATACAAAAGATCATGTTGCAAAAAAGATTGTACTTTATATTGAATTTCTTTAAAAAAATTCTGTCAAGCTTTCTTATGTTACATTTTTATAGTTTATTTTTCAGTTTATTTCCCTTTTTCTATTAAAATTTAATTATGGTAAATGAAGCTTTATCAGTAACTCCTTTATTCATGTATGATAACATTGATGATAAAAAGGGTATAAATTTGAAAGGATAACAAAGGTAAGTCTGGTGTTTACAGGTGAATAAATACTGTTACTGGTAGTTCTTATGTAGGAAGTAGTATGTTTATAAACAGAAGAATTAAATGTTATTTAAATACTAATTAGGTTAAAACATATAAACATAAGTCTATTAGATACTCAGCTATACTAAAGTATGGTTTAAGTGTATTCAGGTTGGATATACTTGAGCATTGTTCTAAAGAAGAGGTTACCCCGAGAGAGCAGGTTTATTTAGATACTTTAAAACCAACCTACAATATACTTAAATTTTCTGGTTATTCCTTAGGGTTTAAGCACTATTACAGCACAATAGTACAAATGAAGGAAAGAAATAATAATAACCATCCTTTTTTAGGTAGAAAACACAGTAAAGAGTCTAAGTTAAAAATGTCTCTTTCATCTCGTCTATCTTTACCTGTTAAAATATTAGATCTTGAAACAGGTAAGGAAAAACTTTTTAATTCTAATGTACAAGCTGCTAATTTCTTAAAGATTAGTGAATTAACTACTCGTAAGTATAAAAAGAGTGGAGCTGTCTTTAAAAATAGATGAAGTATATTAGCTGTATATAAATAGGGGTAACTTTTAAATGCTAGATAAAAAAAGCCCAGGTAGCTCAATTGGTAGAGCGAAACTTTGAAGGTGTTTAGGTTATAAGTTCAAATCTTATCTTGGGCATAAGTAAATATATTGTATAAGAGATTATCTTAATTTTAATAATGAAGCATACCTAAAAAAAGTATGTTTTTCGTTAAACTACTATATAGTGTTTTTTTATTACTAAGGTGTATGACAGATGTATATGATATACTGTTAAAAGGTAAACGGATAATAGTTAGTTAAACTTCTTTCAAAAAAAACTAGAAATATTAAAAAATCTGGTTAAATGTTCGAAACCTGAAAGGTCCACCGGCTCAGCTTTAAATTCAACAAGGTCCATTCCCTTATCCAGATCTTTTACAGCAATACCTGTTAAGGATGACATTGTTATTGAAACAGTAAGCTGACGGGCAGCCGAGAGAAAATGGAAGATGGCCGAAAAAAAAGACAAAACTGAAAAAGAGGAGATATAACTCGGGAAGCCGGAATAATAAGTAAAGGATTTCTTTGGATATCGTGAAGAGGATGATTGGTAAAGGTGAGTATGACAGAGCATGTAGAATTTTAATATTTATATGTTTGTATTCAAAGTGGAACCTTTATTGGTCTATATATTTACTTTTATTTAAGTTTATACCCTTTTTTACCTTATGGATACTATTTTTGTTTCTATTTCTACTTTCACTTTATTAGGTTAAGGTATGATTATATTTTTAACATATATTTGCATTAACACTTAGTCCAAAACAATTTTTTTTGTAAAATACTGATTTTAAAGTATAGCTTGTTCTTTATTTAGTAATAACGGACTACCATATCTATGGTATAAGCTTGTTTTTATTTATCTATTTAAAGGATTAAGACTTTTAATGAGTAATGATATGAGTAAATAGGGGAATTACTTTTTTATTCTCGTTTGTAATACACTTAGGATGACTATACATACGACGTAATAAAAGTTGAATAATTAATAAGAACTATACTATGGAGACAATACACGTGAAAATATGTATAGAATAAAAATTGGTTACAGACAAAAAGTCATTGGGTTTAAGGTTGTTGAAAATGTACAAGAAATAGTTGGATTAATACAGGAGTTACTTTTTTTTACAAAAAAAGGGGTAAAGAGAATTATACGGTTATTTATAATTTTTTTATTGTATATATATAAATACATAGTAATGTATTGGATGTGTATGTAATAAATTAAATGTACTACTATATAATTAAAATGTATAAAAAAAATAAGATGTTTAGAATATAAGTAAAAAATAATGGGTATGCTGAAATTGGTAGACAGGTCCCGCTTAGGACGGGGTGAAATTAATTCATATAAGTTCGAGTCTTATTACCCATAGTTACAATATTTATTTCCTATACCCCTCTGCTTACCACCCTCTTTTTTTTACTAGGTATTTTTACACCCAATATATTTTAATAATTTCTATTTTGAATAGTTTTTAATATGTAGTAGACTAATGGTAAGTCATAAATTTTTGGTATTTACTTATGGGTGTTCGAATCACCCCTACATAGAAAAATTTAAGGTGGATATAGTTCAATTGGTAGAACAACTGTATGTGGCACAGTAAGTTCCCTGTTCAATTCAGGGTATCCTCCCTCCATTTTATTCGTTTATGTAATACAAATATTTTTCATATTAAATTTATTTTTTTTTTTATTTACATACTATTAATTAGTTATCATAATATAAGACAGGTGAATACAGTATATAGTACAATATACTAAGCCAGGGTAGTTCAATTGGTAGAACATTAATTTCATGCATTAATAGTGGGAATTCAAATTTCTCTCCTGGCTTATGCTAACTACATCATTAATTAAATTAAAAATACTATAAAGTAAGTAGTATACCTATTAGTATTTATTTAGTGCATCTTTTAATACCCTTAAATACACTAAAAATTCTTTTTTTAGTATAATGTTAAACTATTATATAGTGTTATTTAAATATAAAAATGAACTTGTGATACAAATGTATCTATATTTAGTTTATTATATTAATATAATAATTTAAGATATAGTAGGGAAGTCCAGTGATTAAAATAGAGCTTTTAAAAGTGAAGCACAAGCTTAGGTAATACACAGAAAATAAAAAGAATAAAAACTTTAGTATTTTATTCTAACTATTAAATAAAAAGCCTTAATATGTCCTTTTTTTAGTTAAATGTTACATTACAAGACCCGGCTTACTTGTATCCAAGGAACATACTTAATAATACTATTAATAATCTTAATTTTTATTGGTATTATAACTAAATTTGCTAGTGTAATTATATGTTACAAAAAAACATTTTTTTATAAAATATAATTTATTACTATATTTTTTACACTATAAAAACTAAACCGTATAATTATCTAAATTAAATATAAGTACTTTGTTTTAGCCTAATATTTTACGGGGTTTAGTTTATAACCTATAACCCTAATTTTACAATTACTTAAACTATACCTATAATTAATTAATATATTTAATGTTAAATATATTAAAAAAAAAACAAAAGAATTATAATAATCGAGCATTAAACACTAATTTTATTAATAAAGAAATAAATAACAAACAAAGTAATTATGAAAAAGATGAACACAAAAACATTTCATACTATCCTTCATCAAGTAAGGAATGATTTGGTAATGTATATAGTTATAATAAATCATATCTAAAATCATTAATTGTTTATGATGTTATTATAAATAAATTATTTAGAAGTTATTGTAATATGCTACAATATAAAATAAAAATACTTTTTAAACGTAGACGTCATAATAAAAGTCGTTATTCAGCGAATAAAATATATGTAAGTAGAGCTGAATTAAAACATACTAACACTAAACTTTTTATTATACTATACACATATAATAAACAAAAGTCTTCTATAGAACGATATATAAGAAAATTCCTTATACTTACAAAGGTTTTAAAAGTATTAGCTGAAAGTAATATAAAATATACAGTAAAGCATAGAAACAGATTTATTGCTTTATCCAAAAATAAAACACTTGTTTCTAAAAAAGTATATGATAGGGATGAAAATTATGACCTCGTTCTAGATGAGAATGGAAATCCTGTGTTAATATATATTGTAACACATTGAAACAGAGTATTTTCTTTATTAAAAAATAATTTTTTAGTTTTTAAAAAATGAAAAATGACTTTCTTTAGAGTAACCCATAACTTATTAAATTATTTAGCTTTAAATCTTAAGGTTAGAAAGCTTTATAACATACCTACATATAATATAAGACTATTAAAGAAACTTTTTAAAGTACAAAAATTATTATTTAATAATACAAAATCTATTAATTTTAATAAATCTAAATTTAATAATTTAGTTTTAAATTGAAGAAATGTAGGTTTAATTAACTTAATACAAAAAATATATAATAAAAAGGTAGAAATTAAGTTAGTTGAATTAAAATCTATTCATTTAAACAGTGATGTTTTTTCATCTGCAATAGCCTTAAAATTAAGAGATAGGCAAAATAAAGCTGTTAAGGTTTTAAGAAGAGCCATCATACAAATGGTAAATATACCTGATTTACATACACTTATAACATTTGATGATAACATTGAAACTATAAATAAAAATAATATTTTAAATACTATAAAACAACAAGTAGTAAGCGGTGTAAGATTTGAAGCATCAGGTAGATTAACTAGACGTTTAACTGCTATGAGGGCTGTATTTAAATACAGATATGTGGGTAGTTTAAAAAATATACGTTCCTCTTTTAATAATAAATCATCAACTATGTTAAGAGGTTATGTTAAATCTAATTCACAATATACAATTATAAATTCTAAAACACGTAATGGATCTTTTGGATTAAAAGGTTGAGTAAGTAGTCACTAATTTATTATTTTTAGGTTTAAATTATAAAATTATTATATTTTTTGCCATTAAAATACTTTACAAGTAAGTCGGTTAATCGTAGTATGAAAAACAGTTTAAATATAATGCTTGTTATCATAGCTAACTTTAAGTTTATATTGTTTTTCAGTACTTTTTTATTGAATATAAGTACATGTCTATTAGTTCTATATTTAATTTATAAATTATAAGTAAATGTATTATATAATTATTAACACCTAATGCCCGTATGATTAAAATTATTTTTAACTCCTATATTTATATTAATAATTATAAAATAATATAAATATTGGATCAAATAATAAGTAGTGAGTTATAAAGGGTGTGTCCTTTAACTTATATATTAATAATCAAACAATCTAAATAAGTAATTGAACAATAAGGAGTTTAAAGGGTGTACTTTTAACTGAATATATTGTCCTAGTATATTTTTATAAATGATGAAATACTAGGACAATAATTTATGAAATGTACCATAGGCAAACAAAATTAAGAAAAATATTCCTTTAACTTTATTCAGATAGTTTATTTAAAAAACTTTTTTTATACTTGTAGTAAAACAATAACACCTAAAAATGTCTAAATATTATACAATTTTAAGTCCACTTGACCAGTTTGAAATAAGAAACTTATTCAGTATTGATACTCCACTATTAGCTAATATTAACTTATCTATAACTAACATAGGTTTATATATGACAATAGCTGCATTTTTAGCTTTTTATTTTAGTATATTAGCTACTAATCACTCAAGAATTACTCCAAACAAATGATCTTTAAGCCAAGAATCATTATATGCTACTATACATAGCATAGTTATTAACCAAATTAATAATAAAAATGGGCAAGTCTATTTCCCATTTATGTACGCATTATTTATTTTTATTTTAATTAATAATCTTATAGGTATGATACCTTATAGTTTTGCATCAACATCTCATTTTATATTGACATTTTCACTGAGTTTTACTGTAGTATTAGGTGCTACAATTTTAGGGTTTAAAGAACATGGGCTAAAATTCTTTTCTTTATTTGTTCCAGCTGGTTGTCCTTTAGGATTATTACCATTATTAGTTTTAATAGAATTCATCTCATATTTAGCAAGAAATGTATCTTTAGGTCTTAGATTAGCAGCTAACATTTTATCAGGACACATGCTTTTAAATATTTTAAGTGGATTTACATACAATATTATGACATCAGGTTTAATTTTCTTTGTATTAGGATTATTACCATTAGCATTTATAATAGCATTTTCCGGACTAGAATTAGGGATTGCCTTCATACAGTCTCAAGTTTTTGTAGTGCTGTCTTGTTCATATATTAAAGATGCATTAGAATTACATTAACTATGGTTACAATAAGCATAGTTTATAGTTATACAATAAATTTATAATCAATAAATATAAAAATATATAGTAATGGATTTTATTATTATCTTAAAATTCATTTACCCATATGTAACAACTATCAGTATTTTTATATACACCCATACCAAAAACAGTTTATGTTATTTTTTTTTTCTTTATTCCTTTTTATAGGTCGGAAATTATTCTTATACTATACTTACTATTGGGGGGTGGTAATATTTCATAAACTTATCATAAAATTATGGAAATTGGTTATAAAGATATTTATACAGCAATAGTGGGAATAAAATCAAAGGATAAAAGTCCTCAAAGATTTTTTTTATTTTACTTAAGTTATAGTATTTATTATACTAGTACCCTATATCTTAAAAAAAAATTTTTTTTTAACCTATATCCTTTATTGTGTCATTCTATGATAAAGTAAAAAAGGGGTATGTTGCATAGGGCTATGCATTTTGATTGCAGATCATAAATATAAGGTTCAACTCCTTCATACCCTTTAAAAATACAAATTTAAGGTTTTGTAGCTTAAGTCTATGTTAAATAACAGACTCTGGAGCTAAGAAATTAAACAACTTACAAGTTTAGTTTGTATAATTATTTAGTGAATAAATGACTAACTTATTTTAATATGTATGTGGCTAGTATTAGAAACAGAATTTTTTTGTTTATATAAATATTTATAATTAAACAATATTCCTGGTGCTATAAATATAACTTTTTTATATTTTTTAAATTTATAATAATTAATTAAAATTTAAAATCTAAAATGCACTAATTTTTAGATAAAAGATGACGATTGCCTATGAACCTCTTTGAAGTTTAAGAAGCAAAGTAATTTTATCTAAACACGATTTATACAAAAACCTAAATATAAAAACATCTGGTATTAGTATTTGATTTGAAAGATGATTTTTATCATCAAATGCTAAAGATATCGGTGTATTGTATTTAATATATGCATTATTTGCAGGATTAGTAGGTACTGCCTTTTCTGTGTTGATTAGATTAGAGTTGTCAGGTCCTGGTGTTCAGTTTATTGCTGATAATCAATTATATAACAGCATTATAACAGCTCATGCTATAATAATGATTTTCTTCATGGTTATGCCAGCTTTAATAGGAGGTTTTGGTAACTTCCTACTTCCATTAGGATTAGGTGGTCCTGATATGGGATTCCCTAGACTTAACAATATTAGTTATTTATCTTTAATACCTAGTATTGTGCTATTCCTATTTGCAGGTGGAATCGAAAATGGTGTGGGGACAGGGTGAACTCTATACCCTCCCCTATCAGGTATACAAAGTCATAGTGGTCCAAGTGTTGATTTAGCTATATTTGGATTGCATTTATCTGGTATATCTAGTTTACTTGGGGCCATGAATTTTATGACAACAACATTTAATATGAGAAGTCCAGGTATAAGATTACATAAACTTATATTATTTGCATGAGCAGTTGTTATAACTGCTGTATTATTATTATTATCATTACCCGTGCTTGCCGGTGGAATTACAATGGTATTAACAGATAGAAACTTTAATACATCATTCTTTGAAGTAGCAGGTGGTGGTGACCCTATATTATACCAACACCTTTTCTGATTTTTTGGTCACCCAGAAGTTTATATCCTGATTATTCCAGGGTTTGGTATAATAAGTACGACTATTTCAGCTAATTCCAATAAGAGCGTTTTTGGGTATCTTGGTATGGTCTATGCCATGTGTTCTATTGGAATTTTAGGATTTGTAGTTTGAAGTCATCACATGTACACTGTTGGGCTTGATGTAGACACAAGAGCCTATTTCACAGCCGCAACTCTAATCATTGCAGTACCTACAGGTATTAAGATATTCTCTTGGTTAGCCACTTGTTATGGTGGTTCTTTACACTTAATACCTTCACTGTTATTTGCATTAGGTTTTGTATTTATGTTTACTATTGGAGGGTTAAGTGGAGTTGTACTTGCTAATGCTTCACTTGATATCGCATTCCACGATACTTATTACGTTGTGGCTCATTTCCACTATGTATTAAGTATGGGTGCTGTATTTGCCTTATATAGTGGTTGATATTTCTGAATACCTAAAATATTAGGATTAGATTATAATTTATTATACTCTAAAGCTCATTTCTGAGTTTTATTTGCAGGGGTTAATTTAACATTTTTCCCTCAACATTTCTTAGGTCTACAAGGTATGCCACGTAGGGTAAGCGATTACCCTGATGCTTTTACAGGTTGAAACTTTATTAGTAGTATTGGTTCAATAATTTCTGTGGCTGCTACTGCACTATTTTTACAAATAGTGTACTTACAACTTGTAAAAGGTAAAGCTGTTTTTGGATACCCTTGAGCAGTTCCTCAACTATTTAGTGATTATTTACGTATACTTAAAGATAAATGTGCACCTGGGTTAGAATGAGCTTTACATAACCCACCTAAACCGCATGCATTTACTAGCTTACCTTTACAAAGTTTAATAGTATATAATTATAAAAACTATACTAAATTTTTTATGTATATTCTAGTAATTATACTTTTATCATTATTTATTTATCACAGTTTTTATTCTAGTGTTATTGACTGTGATGCACCTAGAGCTTGAGGACTTTACTTCCAAGATAGTGCTAGTCCACAAATGGAAGCTCTTGTGGAATTACATGATAACATTATGTATTATCTAGTAGCAATATTATTTGCTGTGGGGTGAATTCAGGCAGCTA
>JASJFT010000473.1:0-10764 GCA_030770425.1 Darksidea phi | reverse complement strand
TGGTTATTCTAGTAATAGAATTCGTTGACTTGATCTTGACCTATCAGAAACCAACGGTGCGACAAACGTTCTATCGGTCCTAACCCGGATCCCGTATAAAGGTACGTACAACGTATAACAAAAGAATCTAGAAATTAGTAGATAGCTAAGGGTCCTAGATATATAGTAGGGATATTATAATACCTAGAATAATAAAAATAAGATAAAATCTATTAATTAGAATATACTATTACTAAAAGGGGAACTATTATAAGAGCTAAATTAGGAAATATCTTAAAGAATTAGAAGAGTACCGGATCTAAAAATAGAATAGATAGATAAGTCGCCTACTTAATAAAATAAGACTAGAGAACTAGAAAAGAACCCTAAAGATTAGAACCTCTATAATAATAAGCTAAAAAACTAGGTTATTATTAGCTACGTAAGAGTTATACTAATAAAAGTACCTAAAAGACGACTCTTTAAATTATATAAGGAAATATCTAATAACTAACTAGATTAGAGGTAGACGTACGAATTTATAAATAAAAAGTCTAAGCTATTATAAATAGTAGAGTAGAGTTTATACTCCTATTATTAAAATTAGTAGAAGAATATAAGATTCCTTACTAAGTTAAAGAAAAATCTATATAAGTAAATCTTAGAGATAGATTATCTATAGAATATAAAAGAGGTATAATTCGTCTTAAAATATAAAAAGTAACCTTAAAGATAAAAAATATTAGAGACTATTATAGATTTAATATTATAGAGATTAAAGATACCGATATAATTATTAATTATAACTAACTAACGATATATAATCTATAAATAGATTAGAAGCTATATAAAGTACTAGGCTATAAATAGATAGCTCGAGTTATAGAAATTAGAAGACTAAAAAGATCTAGCTATAAGATCTAGTATATACCCTAGAAAGAGAGGATAGACTTAATTTTATCTTATAAGATTACGAGAATCTATAAAAAGAACTTATAAAAAGTTAATATTATTATAGTATAAAAAGTCGCGACCGTATAGAAAGGACTATAACTAATAATATCTCGAGACTACGAGAAGTTCTAAGAGTTATTTAAAGAATATCTAGATACTAATTTACTAGAGTACTAGAAATAGAATTATAAGATATACTTAGAATAGGGTATAAAGCTTAAGCCTAGACCTATATACTCGTTAATAATAGATTAATAAGAAGAATTAAAAGAGTACCTAATAAAAAACTTAAAAAGAGGATATATTAGAGAAAGTTAAAGCTTTATAATATTACTAGTTTTATTTATTCTAAAGAAGAATAAAAAGTTATAACTTTATATAGACTATAAATACTTAAATAATATTATAAAGAAAAATAAATATTCGCTACTACTAATTAGAGAGCTTATAAACTAGTTCTAAGAAGTTAAGTAGATTATAAAATTTAATATTTAGAAAGAATTCTATTGAATTTAAATAGTAAAGGGATATAAGAAGTATATAGTATTTAAGACCCGATATAAACTTTATAAGTATAGAGTTATACTATTTAGACTAATAAATATACTAGTAATATTTTAGTTAGTTATTAATAGAATATTAAATAAATACTTAAATATATTCTATATAGTATATCTAGATAATATTCTTATATATAGTAAAGAAATACTAGAAGAATATAAAGAATATATAAAGAAAGTACTACGAAAGCTATAATAAAATAGATTACTACTTTACCTAGATAAATACGAATTCTATAGAATAGAAATTAAATATCTAGGTTTTATTATTTTGTAAGAAGGAGTATCTATAGACCCTAAGAAAGTATAGACTATAAGGGAATAGCTAATCTTAATATTAGTTAAGGACGTATAATTCTTTTTAGAATTTACTAACTTCTATTAGAAGTTTATTAGAGACTACTTAAAGACTATATCTCTACTTATAAAGGTAACTAAGAAGGAAAAAGAATTTTAATAGAACTAGAAATAATAAGAAGCTTTCGATAAGCTTAAAAATCTATTTATATTAATACCTATATTATAGATATATAATCTAATAAGACCTCTTAAAGTAGAGACGGATATATTAGATTATATACTAGAAGTAATACTTACCTAATAAGGAGAAGATAGAAAATAGAGACTAGTATTCTATTATTTATATAAGTTTAGTAAAGAAGAGGTAAACTATAATATTTATAATAAAAAACTTAGTACTATTATATTAGTATTTAAATAATAGAGACTATAGCTTATAGGAGTTAAGTATAAGATTAAAGTAATTATAGACTACTAGAATCTTATAAGTTTTATAATTATAAAGAAACTTAACTAATAATAATTTCGATAGTTAGAATTACTAATAGATTACGACTTTAAAATAAGTTACTAGTTAGAAATATTAAACGAAGTAGTAGATACTCTTAGTAGAAGATCGAATCTTTAAGGAACCAACGAATCCGTTATATACGAACTAGTCCTATAAAAGAAGCTAGACGGAACCCTTATATATAACTATATAAGGCTAGTTAAGATTATAATAGTAGTAAATATTAAGAGGAAATAGAGAAATAAGGCCTAAGAAACTATTAGGGATATTAATAAAATACTAAAGGAAGACGATATATACTTTAATAAGAAAGAATACTCCGCTTTAATAAACGACTTAAAAATAAGACCTTATATTTTACTAAGCCTTAGGGAAGACTTAATACGGGAAATCTATAAGAGTAAGATACTAGAATATTTAGAAATTAATAAAATAGTTAGATATATAGATAGAGAATACCTACTTACTAATATAAGAAAGGAAGTTTAAAAAGTAATAGGTAACTATTTAGAATATTCTAAGAATAAATCTAAGAGATATAAGCCTTATAAATTATTCTAACTACTAATACTACCTATACGACTATAGACTTATATTATAATAGACTTTATAGTAAAGTTACTACTATTATTAGAATTAGGATTAGAAAGATTATACGATACGATTATAGTAATTATAAACTAATTAACTAAGATAGTATACTTTATCCTAATAAATAAAGTAATTATAGTAGAAAATATAACTTACGAGGTTAAAAGAATACTTATTATTAATTATAGATTACTAGAATAGATTCTTATAGATAGGGATAAACTATTTATCTTAAAGTTTTAGAGTATACTACTCGTAAAACTAGAAATTAAAAGAAAGCTATTAACTAGCTTCTATTCGTAGACGGATAGTTAGATAGAATGAATAAACTAAACTCTAAAGAAGTATCTTAGATTCTATATTAATAAGTTATAGAATAACTAGGTTAAATTACTTATTAAATAGGGTCCGGGCCTAATAGGTTATTTAGCCTCGTTTAGGGTTTATACTTGAGATAGAAATAGAGAAGTAGGAATAAGTAGGTAATAGTTTAATTATATTAATAGGTAAGGATTAATCTAGATTCGAAATTAACTATAAGAGAAAACTATCTAGGAGATTCGTAATTATAATATATTAATTTGGTTTCCTTAGATCTATAGGATCTATAGCTCTACGTTCTTATAGATCTACTAATTTATAGATCTATAGCTCTATAGATCTATATTTACTAAGTTCTATAGATCTATAGATCTATTATATAACTTTCTAGTAAAGCCGTTTATACTAATTATCATTTATACTATAGTTATAGTTATTATATTCTATATTAGAACTAGTAATAGATTTAATCTTAGATAGCTTTTCTTACTACTATCTCGTAGTATATATTTAGTTTATAATACTATCTCCCCTCTCTAAACCTTTAGCTCGGAGATTATTCCGGATCTAGTATTTAGCTATATTAGTATTAGCTTAGAATCTCCTTAAGTTATACCCTTCTTTCTCTATAGTTTTTTATAAAACTAAAGAACGTCTTATACTTACTAACTATATTAGTTATAATAGTTCTAAAATATTTTCTTACCTCTAATATAGTAGACTAGGGACGTCCTACGTTATTTCTTCTAATAAAAGTAAATACTACGAGGCTTATATTTACGTAAACGTACGAAATTCTTATTAGTTATCTAGGATTTTTATAGCTAAGTATCTATTTTTAACTATAACTTATATATATAAACTTATATATATTAGAGTAATTCGTTAACTATTTATAAGAGAAACTTTAAGCTTAATTATAGGTAGTTAAAGAATATCGCGAGGAACTACTTTATTATATAGCCGAATTTAGTTAAAAGTTATCTAATACGTAGGTAAGAGTTTAACGTTTAAAGAAATAGAAAGAGTTTCTTAATAGGAAGATAGCTAGATAGTCTCGTACCCTCGAGGCTAAACTTAATACTAAGAAGGAGGAGCTTTAGCGGCTAGGATAGTAGAAGGATCTAGAGGCCTCTTTAACCGCTTTAAACGTCGCTCGTAATATCGTAAATAATATTACTCTTTCTAGTTCGTTAAATATCTTATACTATACTATAGATAGTACTAGTCTTCTTAACTTACTATAAGGCGAACTTACCTTATCTCTAGGTTTCCTTTAAAATTATAGTTTTAGTACTCTATAAGCTTCTTAGAATAATTAAAATTATCTTTAGATTTCTAGATTTATTTTTATAGTTTCCCGTTCTCGTCTATTCCCTACTATTTAATTAGGTAGTAATTTTTTCTATTTCTAATATTATTATCTAGGATTTCTTCTACTTTCTATTCTTTATTATCTTCGCTATACGTATCTACTTTATATACTACTAGTTTAGTATTCTATAGTACTTTTTCTAGTAAGCTAATATAAAATATAAGGTAGATTTTTATTTATAGAGGTAGTCTTAGTTAGTAGTTTATAGGTAAAACTTATTTCTTAATCTTATAGAGTCCGATTTTAGTATAGTCTAGTTTATTATTAGGTCGTTTACTCTTAATATTTTTTTATAGTAACTATACCTTTTCTCCCTCTTTAAAAGTAGGTACTTTCTTTTACTTCTTATTATAGTACTTACTTATTCTATTTTAAAGGAACTCTACGTCTTCTTTAAGCTATTAGTATATTCGTAAAATAATTTTTACTATTTCTTCTCTATTCTAGCTATAAGACTAAAGTTATCTAGGTTCCTTATATATTTCTAGTTCGATTCCGTAGTTCGTAAAGAAGGGTATTATCTTTATTATACTATATTACGAACTATTATACGTAAATTATACTATAGATAAGAGTATAACCTAATTATTCTAGTAGTAATTTAGATAATATCTAAGATATTATTCTACTATTTAGTTTATTCGTTCTATTAGTCCGTCTATCTATAGATAGTATACGGTTAATATACTATATTTTATTCCTAGTCTAGCTATAAGGGTTTACTAAAACTTTACTATAAACTTAATATCTCTATCTAAGATAATCTTATCTAGTATTCTATATTCGCTGAATATATATCTTAGTAAGGTATAGATAAGTTATTCTACTATATAAGGGGTACTATCGTTATACTCTATTATAGTATTAGTTTTCAATAGAAGTTATAGAATCCTAAGAACGATTATAGTTCCTTAAGATTCTTAGATATAGGCTACTCTTTAACCTTCTCGATTCGTTATAGGTCTACTTTAATTTCTCCTAGTCTAATAATAAATTCTAGAAACTCTATTTCTTATACGTAGAATTTATATTTTCGTAGGTAAAGGTATAGTTATACTTCCTTAAGTATCTATAGAACCTTCTTTATATATTCTTTATATTCTTTTTCTATTTCGAAGTAGATTAAAATATTATCGAGGTATACTATTATAAACTAATTAAGATAGTTTCGTAAAATATTATTAATTTATTTCTAAAATATCGCGGGTATATTAGTAAGTCTAAAAGGTATTACTTAGTACTTATATAGTCCTTTCTTAGTCCTAAAAGCTATTTTCTATTCTTCGCCTTTCTTAATTCTAATTTAGTAATATATATTTCGGATATCTAGTCGTATAAACTATTTAGCTTTTCTTAGTTAGTCTTATATTTCTAATATTAGAGATAAGAGGTATTAATTTTTAATCGTAATATTATTAAGTATTTAGTAATTAATATATAGTTATAATTCCGTAGTACCCTTTTTAGATATAAAGAGAACCGGGTATCCTATAAATAAATTTAAGTATTAAATATACTTTTTTATAAGATTATCTTTAAGGTACTTTATTATAATCTTTTTCTCTTCTTTAATTAACTTATAGATCGGTTCGAATCCTAGAGTTTTTCCTTCTTATAGTAGGATTACGTAGTCCTAGAACTAGTATTAGGGTAGGCTTTTCTCTAGTTCTATAAATAATTCTTCCTATTTTTTATATTATTCTAGAATATTATTATTTTCTTCTTAAGTTACGCCTAGATTCTATTATAGGAATAATACCTATTAGTTCGTCTATTAAATCTAAGGATCGGCTTCCTAGAGCTATAGTATTCCTAGGATTATATTCTAGTCTTCTAATATTTTAATTATATTAAGTATCTCGTTTTCTTTCTCCTATTCTTATAGGCTAAGTTTACCTTTAGTTTTATATATTATAGGTTCGTTAAAGGGTTCTCCTTTAATAGTATATACTATACTAGGGTATCGTTTCTTCTACTAGGGGATCTTCTTCCGTTAGATAAAGTTCTTACTAATAAAGTTTCGAGTAGCTCTACTATTAATTAGAGTAATAATTTTCTTTCCCTAGTAGGTTCTATAGAAGTAGATATAGTCCTATCCTCTAGTTCCCTAAATTTTTATCTTTTTTAGCTAATACTTCGTATTAATTTTAGTCTAAACGTACTTTAGGTATTTATTCTTTAGGTATTTATACTATAGTCTCTCTAAAATATAGTTTAAAAGTAGAAGTAGTCCTAGTATAATTCGTATATATCCCTTTTATTGTTAATTCTCGGATTATTACTATCTATATACTACCTCTAGTATAATTACTTAGATAATCCTTTCGTTATAATCCTTTATAAGATAGTAATTATTTTTTTATTTTATCCCTTTATAGAGTCGATATTCTTTTTATATATATAAGATCTATACGATCTTAAAATATACTAGATATTTTATTTTATATTATAGGTCGTCCTCTAGATTAATCTTATATCTTTAATTATTATACTTTATAGAGGTTATTCGTACGGGAATCTATCGTTTAATTACTATATATTATAGTTATTCTTTATTAACTATTTTTATAATATATTATATTTCTTTCTAGATTTCTTAATTAGGTATAAGGTCTATAATAATAAAGTTCTATTTAATCTATTATTTAAAATCTTTAAATAGTCGGTATATCGGGTAAGATTTAAACTATTTTTTATAAATTTTCTATATTATTATAAGTATTATAGTTTTCTCTATAAACTATAAGGCTTAAGTATAGGTTATATTAAGTTCTAATACTAGTCCTATTTTTTCTTTAAATAGTTAAATTATCTATAGATATCTAGTATTTTTATATATAATAACTAGATTTTTATCTTCTAGTTCTAAGAATCTATTACTATTATTAATTATTTATAATAACGTATTTAAGGTATTATCGAAGTCTTTCTACTTTATAGATAAGTCTTCCTTAGGTACTTCTTCTTATACTTCTAGCGAGAATAAAACTCTCCTTTAAGACTCTCGAGTTATAGCTACCTACTATTTTTATAACTAATAGCTAATATTTAACTTAGCTTTATAGTACGTCTTATACTAATCGCGTATATAAGTCGTCTAATATATAGTATTATATTCTTATATTATAGCTACTCTATCCCTTTTACCCTACTAAGTATATCGGGATTTTTCCTTTCTTAGACCTAATCTATAGTCTTTTATTAGGTATCCCTACTTTTTATATTTAAAGTATACTCGCTTCTTATAGAGTTCTTATTTCTTAGAGTTCTATCTCCCTTTTTTAGGTTCTAAACTAGCCCCTAGAACTATTACTTCTAGTTTATAGTATTTTTCTTCTTTCTTTTTTTTTATAGAATCCGACCTTCCCTTTTCTTTCTAAGTTCTAGAAATAGAGGTTATTATTAATCTTAATAACTTATTTAATTAGTTCTCTTATAGTCTAGGGTCGTTCTATTCGAATTATTTCGTAATAAATATAGTCTTTTAGTCCTTTATAGTATTATAATATAAGGGCTACCTCTCCCTATTAGATCTTTATAGCGAGTTATTCGAACTTAGATATATAAGTTATAGTAGATTTTATCTATTTAAGACGTATAATTTTCTATTCTACTAGTCTTTTTAAATTAATATTTTTAAAGGTAATATATAACTTATTCTTAAAGTACTTATAGTTTAAGAAGATAGCCTTTATTTTATTACTTCGTTAAGCTTCTAGTAGTCGTAGTTATTCGTTTAAATATATTTTAAACTAAGTAATAGCTTTTCCTATAAACTAAGTAGCTATAAATAATACTTTATTACTTTTAGTAGATAACTTTATTCTATTAAGGTCGAGGTAGATTACTATATTAGCTAAAAATCCCCTAAGCTTCGACCTTATTCTATTAAACTTTTCTAGTTCTCTAAGCTTTAATAGTTTACTTATATACCTTTAAAGTTAGATAGTTAACTCTATAAGTTAGACTTTTAATATATCTTCTCTTTTTTTAAATATATACTAATTCTTAATAACTCTTTTAAAATTTTCTATAGTTATACTACCTTCTAAGGAACTAAACTCCCTATAGCTTCCTACTTCTAAGAGTTCGCCCTAAGTTAGCGGCTATACCGCTCTACTTTATCGGGTTCCTTCTCCTACTATCGTAGTTAGCTATTCCTACCTACTAGATAGTTAAGGTATTAAACGGAGTCTAGGCCTAATAGGTTATTTAGCCTTATTTAGGGTTTATACTCGAGATAGGAACGAAGGAATAGAAATAAGTAGATAATAGTTTAATTATATTAATAGATAAGGATTAATCTAGATTCGAAATTAACTATAAGAGAAAACTATCTAGGAGATTCGTAGTTATAATATATTAATTTAGTTTCCTTAGATCTATAGGATCTATAGCTCTACGTTCCCGTAGATTTATTAATCTATAAATCTATAGCTCTATAGATCTATATTTACTAAGCCCTATAGATCTATAGATCTATTACGTAACTTCCTAGTAAAGCTATTCGTACCAATTATCGTTTATACTATAGTCGTAGTTATTATATTCCGTATTAGAGCTAGTAATAGGTTTAATCTTAGGTAGTTCTTCTTACTACTATCTCGTAGTATATATTTAGTTCGTAATATTACTACTAATAATATAATTAATATATAATAGTAAAAAGTCTATAATAACTAGATACTTATTATACTATATAAATTATAAATATAAGCTAATAACTTATAGAGATCTAAAGAATATTAAAAGTATATCTATTAGAATAAAAGAAAAAGTCTATTTAATACGAGAACTATATAAAGAACTTAGTACGTAGATAGTATATAGAAACCTTATAATAGCTAAAATAGTAAATAAAAGAAGGTTTAAGGAACTAATTCTTAAGAGAGGGGATAAAGTTTTCCTTTTATAATAAAATTTAAAAACTAAATAACTATATAATAAACTAGATAATTTATAAATTAGACTATTCGAAATTAAAAAAAAAATAGAACTAGTTAACTATAGACTAAAGCTAGCTAAAGATATAAAAATATACCTAGTATTCTATATATTATTATTAAAACTAGTACTAGAAGATACTAAAGTAGCTACTAATATCGAACTCGAAGACGAGGAATATAAGGTTAAGAAAATCTAAGAACTATAAAAGTTTAGTCGTTAGTAGAAATATTTAGTTAAGTAGGTAAAATAGCCTATTAGCTAGAATATATAGGAACTAATTAAGAATCTATAGAGCTACTAAAGATTAGTTAAATAGTATTACTAAAAGTACCTAGAGGTAGAGGCTTCTAATTATCTAGAAAGAAGAAGTTAACGGACTTATATAATAAGGGTTACTATAGTAATCTAAGTAAGTTAGAAGAAGTAGAATACTTAGCTTTCTCTAACTAGTCTAGCTCTTTAAGGGACGTAAGCTCGCGACGACGTATTTTAGTATTATAATAATCTAGGTTCTAAAGCTACTTTAAGAAACGGGTCTTATAAGTATAAAGCTTAGTTATTTAAATAAAAGTCTTATTATAGGTAGTATATACGGTATCTAGCTTAGCTTAAAGATTAGATTTTTATTTATCTACCTTCGCCTAATCTCTCTTAGTTACTACTAGGTTATACTTCGACCTATAACGAATATACTCTATATAGGAACTAGACTAAAGATTAATATAATAAGTTTAAGAAGACTATATAGTATAATAATAAGAATAGGATATTAGTATAGAACGAGAATAAGTAAATAAGTAATCTATAAGATAATAATAACGTTTAAAACGAGTTATTATAGAAGTCTTAGATATTATTAAAACCTAAGAAGTTAATTAAAGATAAAAGGTAGTTAGTTCTATATAAATAGTAGATCGATTACTCTTATATATTACTAAGAAGATAGAATAACTATAGTTCTAAATAGGCTATATAGTACGTATACGTAGAGTATAGTATAGTTTAAAAAAAGAAATCTACTAAGTACGGGTACTACTAGCTAGAGAATAATAGATATAATAAAATCTTTAAGGATAAAGCTTAAAAGAAGGGAGCGAGTATTATAACCCTAGAATTAGAGGGGTATAGGGTAAGCTCTAATATAACTATAATAGCCAAGCTATACTTAGTTAGTAATCTAATATTACGTAACTTAGAAGTTATAGAAGTTACTAAGATAACTACTT
>JASJFT010000472.1:0-11076 GCA_030770425.1 Darksidea phi | reverse complement strand
TTTTACTATATAAATTATTATTTAAAAAATATTTTTCTAATATATATACTATATAACGCGCTCGACGTATCTAAAGGGTATTATAGAATATATAAGAGAATACTAGTAACTTAATTTTCTATATTATCTAGAAGTTATATACGCGTAGTCCTACTAGAAGATAAGACTTACTTCTCCTACGTTTCTACCTATAGTAAAGTAAGACTATAGGGGGGTACTTTAAGCTCGAGGGTAGTTATTATAAGCTCTAGGTATTATACTATTCGTTTTAATAGGCTATAAAGAAGAGATATTCTAAATTTAGAGGTAATTATTATAAGCTTTAAATTATACGCTACTTATTTTAATAGACTATAAAAGAAAAGTATTCTAAGTCTAGGGGTAATTATCTTAAGCTCTAGGTATTATACTACCTATTTTAGTAGACTATAAAGGGTAGGGGCCTATACTTAGTATTAGTAATTTTTCTAGATTTTTATCTTAACTAGTACCTTATCTTTTAACTAGAGGCTAAGGAACTTATTTTATAATACGACTTCTAGCTACTAAGCTAGCTATTTAGGTAGACCTAACTTATTAAGATACTTATTATAGAACTCTTTTATCTTTTAGACCGTATTTATAAAATTACTTATTAGGTAATAAATTAGATTTAAGTTATAGTCTACCTATTTTATTTAATAGTAGAGCTTATTATAAATAATTTAGCTATTAAGAATATAGGCTACTAACTACTTAGAATACCCGTTTACTTCTATAGCTAGTTCTTTAAAGAGTACTTAACTAGATAACGGGTCTTATATAGCTTTATATAATCTATCTACGTAGAAAATATTATATATCTTTATATAAAAGGATAACTAGACTATATAGAAGTTATATCTTTAGTTAATAATAAGATAGGATCTGTATATTTACTAGTCTAATTTTAAACTTAGCCTTAAGATAGTAAATCTCTTAGATATAATATAGACTTAATCTTCTATATCGAAATCTAGGGGGCGGTATTTTTTATTAACTTATTAGCTCTAGGCTTTCTAGATTACTACGATATTAGCTTAGGCGTAGTCGCGAATCTATTAGACTATATTAGCTTAGATTTTTATAAACTCTTAGACTATTTATATAATTATATTATTTAGTAATTTAGAGGGTTTATAGATATATTTTTACTAGTCCTAGTAGTAATAAGTCTTATAGCTAAATTCGATCTTAAATAGAAAAAATCCTATTATATTATATAAAAGAATTATCTAGATCTAGTCTATACTAGATAGAAGATTAGACTAGTTATTCTAATAGAAGTTTATAAAGGGGCGTAATTATTAGTCTAGCTATTAATTAAAAACTTTTATATTATTATTAGTCTATAGGTAATAGACTATAGATAATAACTAACTAATTTCTATAAATCTATATAATTCTTTTATAAAGTCTAATATAAATTATAGGCCTTAATCCGAGACTATAATATATAGAGAACTAAAGACTTACTATATATATATATAATAAAGACTAGCTATATCTTTAGTAGTAGTAATCTTAAAGTAAAATAATAAGAAAGTATATTTTAATAATCTATATATTATTATAAATATATTATCGTATTTCTTATAATTCTTTAAGAAGCTTTTAAAGTCTATAGAAATATTTTTCTATACCCTCTTAGATATAGGGAGTAGTTTAAGAAGACTTAAAATCTTATCTTAAAACTTATAATTTTATTAGTACTACTTATAGTTTCTTATATAATATTTTATATCCTCGTTTATTATACTTTAATAGTATAGATCTCTTAGAAGTTTAATAGTTTTCTTTATATCTAGATAAGTAATAATCTATATAATATATATTATCTAGATAAGATAGATCTTAAGAAACCCTACTTCGGGTACTACTAACTTCTCTTTTTAAAGAAGAAGTCTAGATAGGGTTAAGAATAGATACTTATATTCTTAATAAGCTAACTCTTATTCTAGTTTAAATATAGTATATATATAATTTTTATAAAGTATATAGAGTTAAGAAGTAAATAAGAATAAGCTTTAGTTTTATACTTAAGATTTTAGGTATTAGTAGTAGTTATTAAGATAACTATTATAGCGGAGATCTATCTAAAGGAGATAAAAATATAAGTTCTAGTAGCTTTATCTTTTTTCTTTTAAATTTTTAACTTCTTTTATTTTTAAAAGAGGGTATTTATAATAATATTAATAGTTTTAGAGTAATAATAAATAGTATAATAGTAGTCTATAAGCTTCTCGGCCTAGTAAGTCTATTATAGAATTAATTTATATTTAGTCGAGAAATACTCTAGTACCTAGTAATTAATAATAATTTAAAAAGGTTTATTTAGTTATAACTCTATAAGCTAAACCCTTTATTTATTTAATCCTCTTATAACTATAAGTATCTCCTTATTATAGATCTTATAGTTTATTTTTATAAATTTTATTATCTTTATAAAGTAGACTATAGATTACTAGATTCTATTATCTTAGAGCTATATAAAGATACCTACTAGAATATCGTTATTTATATTAATTTCTATACGAGTTCTATAGTAGAATAAGTAATATCTTATAATAATATCTAAATATAATAATATCTTACTCTTCTTAAATACGACTTACTCTTTAGGCCTAAAGATACGAAATTTTCTCTTTTATAGTAGTTAGATAAGCGGATAGACTATATAACTATAATCTTTTAACTACTTATAGTAGTAGTTATAGAAGTCTAGATAAGCGGATAGACTATATAACTATAATCTTTTAACTACTTATAGTAGTAGTTATAGAAGTCTAGATAAGCTTATAGTCCTTTTAGAATTATAGATTCCTTCTAGTCTTTAATAACTACTATCTTATTAGGGTCTATATAGATTCCTTTAGTATTAATAATAAAATCTAAGAACTTTACCTTAATAACTATAAACTTATTCTTTTTAATATCGATTTATAGTTTAGCCTTTTTAAACTTATCTAGAATTTTACTTATATATTTCTTATATTTAAGAGGGTCTTCTAAGTAGATTAAAATATTATCTATATAAATAATATAGATCTCGTTAATTTCGTCCTTAAGTACTTAATTAATATAGTATTAAAAGGTTACTAGCTTATTATATAGTCTAAAAGATAGGACGTAATATTTATAATTTCTATATTATATTTTAAAAGTTATAAGGTCTTTTATATTGGGGTCTAGTCTAATATAATAGAAGACTTAATATATATTTAACTTAGTAAAGATCTTTATTTTAAAAAGTTATATTAGTATCTTCTTAATTAAAGAGATAGTAGTAATATTTTTCTTTATAACTATATTAATTTTCTAATAGTTAATATAGAATTTCTATCTTCTTCTTAACTTTTTAGTAAATAAGATAGATAAGACGAAGTTAATATTACTAGTTATAATAAAGCCTTTTTTTAAGTACTCTTCTAAGTAAGCTTTTAGTAACTTTAGGTATTTAAGGAATATATTATAAAGTAGACTTATATTAAACTTACTTATATTATTTTTAAGAATAATTTTATAGTTAATATTCTTCTTTTTAGAGGGTAGTTTATTTAAGTTAACTTTTAAGAAGTAGTCTAGAGTAGCTTCTACGTAACCTTTATAAGGAAGCTTCTTTACTATTATATTCTATACGTTCTAGTCTACTAAGTCTTTTAATTATTTATCTTTAATTAATAAGTTAACTTTATATAGACTAGTAGCTTTTAGTATAATTTCTTTCTTATCTATAAACTTTTATATATTATAAGGCTCGAGAAAATATATATTAAACTTATTACTAGTAATCTACCCTAGTAGGTTATTAGGAATAGATATTATAATCTTTTTCTTTCTATTATTTTTTCGATAATCTTATTAGTATTTCTTAGATTTAGTATCTCTTAAACTATTATTAGTAGTACTATCTATATTCCTTTATATTTCTTTAAAAATAGTCTACTAGTCTTCTATTACTTATAATAGGGCTTTAATAGGCTTATAGATCTTCTTAGAGATTATAAAGATTTTAATAGAGATTTTTAAACTAAGTATTAGATTCTTTTTAAGTAAACGGGCCTTCTTCTATACTTTAATTTACTAATTAATTAGATTATTATAACGTAAAGTATTATTCTAGTATTCTAACTCTAGCTTCGGATCTAGCTTTTTTATAGTAGTTAGATTATATTTTATCTACTTTAAAATATTATTTAGCTAGTATAAAGTCTAGTTATAATAGTCGATTAAGAACTAGATTTACTTAAAGAATTTTCTTCTAAGTATTATATTATAATACTCTAGTTTATAGAAGAGAAACTAAGTAGATATATTTTTTTCCTAGATTAATAGATTAGCTTAGATAGTTATATTAACTAAATAACTATATTTCCTATTAAACCTATTAAGAGGGATTAGTTTCTTTAGTTAATAAAAAATAGACTTTAGTTTTTTCTTTATTACCTTTAAATATTTAGAGTAGACTAGTAGGTATATATTAGTACTACTATTTACTAATTCTCTTAGCTATATAGCTAGACTATTTACTATAAGTTAAATAGAGAGTATAAATAATTTTAAATTAATAAGTTATAGTATCTTAATAAGTTATTAATAATTAAGAGGTTTAATTACTTCTATATAGGCTATTAGAAAGAAGCCCTTCTTTAGTAGCTTTCGTTTTTTAATACTATAGAGGAGATATTAGAGTTATACTCTAAATTACTTTCCTCTTTATATAGAAAGTCTAAATAAGCTTCTTTCTTAAAATTATTAGAAAAGATAGTATTAACTTCTACTTTTATAGTATTCTACGTTATATTATATACGATATAATTAGAATAATCTTATTATTTATTTCTTTTTCTATAATTAAAGTAATAATCTTACTCTTTATACTTTTTAAAAGAGTAGTTATAAAGTTTAAAAATATTTTTAAAGTAAATAAACTTCTTTTTTAATTTATTAGAGAAGGGTCTACTTATAATTAACTATCTTTTCTTAAAAATAACTAATTAGTTACTTTAAACGAGCTAGGTCTTTTAGTACTAGTTATTCTTAAGTAGTATTCTATTAACTAAAGTTATATATTTATAGAGCTTACTAAAGATAGAATTACTATTATTAAATAAATCTACTTTATATTTTAGATTAAAGTAGAGCTTATTTATAAATTCTTTATTCTACTAGTAGTAAAATAGATAGATCTCTATTACTAAATACTTAAAATTGTTAATAAAGTTATTAACTTTACTAAATATATTTATATATAGTTAGTAAAATTTAACTTTTATCTTCTTTCTTATATAGAAATCTTTATAGTAACTTTTAATATATTCTAATAGATTTATATTAAATATAAAGTCTACTTCTTTCTCTTTAAAATTTAGTTATATTTAAATATAGTTTTTTATTAGACCTATTAGTTAGAATATAATATAAACTTAATAGATCTTAGTTATCTACTAGGGGGTTTCTTATATATACTAATTCTTATTAATAGTAAGTTTCTATTTTATATTATAGAGCTAGTTTTTTAACTTAGACTCTTTATTATTTTTAAATAAGATAGGGTCGAGGTAGAACGTAGTCTTTTAGAAGTTAAGAATTTATAAGAAGTTACTTTAGTAATTCTCTATAATATTCTTCTTTTAAATAAGGACCTATATTTTATTACTTAAGATAATAGTTATATACTCTAGTAAGACTAATAGAAATCTCGTAGAATAGGTACTAGAATAGAGAGTAAAAGTATTTTTTATTTTCTCTATAGTAAAGGGTAGTATATTTAAATCTAATAAATACTTATAGTAATTCTTATTAGATAGAGGGGTTTATATTAGATTTAGAAATATAATTAGTTTAGTAGTTAACTTCTTTTATAAGAAGTTATACTAGATTAAATTCTAATAAAATCTTCCTAGAAGTCTAGGGGTTTAAAGAGGAGTATAATAGATAAGAGAAGTTCTTTAGAGACTAATATTTAAGCTATTTAGTTATATTATTATAAAGGGAGGTCTTATCTCTTCTATAACTTATCTATTATTAGAATTATACTATAATAGTAGAGTCTTAAAAGTAAACTTAGAGTTATACTAAGAAAGAATTATAAATCTAGTTTTAGTATAAATAGTTATAGGGGAGTACTACTTAAGATCTTTCTTTAAACTCTATTATCTACTTATAATTCTTTAGACTTATTAAAGCTCTTTTTAAAGCTTCTTAATTTATTTTTTAAAGTAGTTTCTTTTTTTACTAAATTAGTTATACTTATTAGTTATAGTATTTATAAAGGTATTTTTAATAATTAAGTCTACTTTTATAGTAGTTACTAGTCTTTTAGCTATAATAAGATAGAGACTATTATTTATTAAGATATTAGTAATTAGATTAGATCCCTCCTAGATAACTAGTATATTCTAAACTATATTATAGTCTAGGGGTTCTTTCTATTCTTTAGTATTTATTAGATAGAGGATTTAAAATTTATTTTCTTCTTTATATAATTTAACCCTCTCGACGTATTTATTAATTTCCTTCTTAAGACTATCTTAACTTATATTCTTTTTTTAAAAGAAAAAGATAATCTTAAAAGTCTAGAGATTAATATATACCTCTTTATTAATAAACTTTTCTAAAGAGATTAGTTTATAAATCTTAATTAGTTTTTACTAATATACTTCTTTCTTAGAAGAGAGCTTCTAGCTTTTAGTCTTACTTTAAGTTCTACTTATAGCTTATATATTTTTTATTATACTTAAAACTTATATCTTATCTTTATCTTTCTTCTATAAAGAGATAGAGTAGAAGGACTATTTATTAAATAGACTAGATCTTAAAGAACCTACTTAGTCTTTAATATTTACTATCTTATTATTATACTAATTTAATAATTTAGTTAATTATATAAAGATAAGTTAGTTATAGAGTTTAGAATATAGATTTAATCCTATATAATACTTTTATAGGTCCCTTCTCTCTAAAGAAGATACTAGGCGCTCTAGTAATATTAGAGCTTAAAGTAGTTAATTTTAAGACTTATCTAAGAGAGTATTATATACTATCTACCCTAAGTACTATAAACTTCTAGGAATTTTAGAGGTTAATATTTAGTTATTATCTTTAGCTAAAAATTAGAAATCTTAGAATAATATAAGACTTTAGGACTAAGTATAATTAACTAGAAGTTATAATAGCTAAGATAACCTTCTAATTAACTAATAATAGAATTAGTATATTAAAGCTATTCTAAGATAGTACTATAAGAGTATAAGAATAAGGGGTTCTTATACCCGAATAGGGCTTAGCGTACTAAATAAGCTAACTAATTATTAGACTAATCCTCGGGATTACCTAATCTACTAATCGAAATAGAAAATAAGTAAAATAACTAGGTTACCTAGAGAATAGATTATAATAGAGTTAAACTAATAGTATAGGTTTATTTATATAAGAAATAGCTTTAAGTCTTTCTTATCTCTATTATATTTCTTAGATATTAGAATCTTAGTTTTATTACTAAGTTCTACTTATATCTACTATAATAATTCTTAAAGTAATACTATAATCTATTATAACTCGAGTATTTAAGCTACTTATTACGTAATAAGAATAGCTAGATTTATTATTAAAGTACTAGTTTAACTTTTCTCTATTATATTATATAAGCTAGATAGAATTACTATATTAATATAATCTTAGTTTAGAGTAGTTAATATATTATATATTATATATATCTTTATATAGGATTTAGATTAGAGCTAATAGTATATTTATTATACTATTAGTTTCTAATAAATTAAAGTTAAGTTAACGAATTCTATTACTAGAATAACTACTTAAGAAAAGATCTAATCTTATTTATAAGTATTAGATAAAAAATAAAGATTAACTATAAAGAATTAAGATAGAAAATCTAAGAGATTCTCTACTCTCTTATATCTATCCTTTTTCGTTATACTCTATTTACTAAGATATAGATTAAATAAATTATTATTATATAATATTAGATTACTAACTAAGTCTTTATCTTAGCTTTCGACCTCCTTAGAATATTCTATATTCTATAGTTCGCGTAGAATTATAATACTTTCTTTTTCTTTATTAAATAAGCTATCTTTTTAACTAAGAGACGATTAGTTATATAATAAAAGATACTCAAAGAATAATTATTTAAAACTAATTAGTACTATTTCGAATATTAACTAATAAAGTTTTAACTAAGAATAATAATAATAAAAGGATATATTTAGTATTCTTAATTCTTTAAAAGATATTATCTTCTTATATCTTTTCTTTCTTTATAAGCTAATTAGTATTCTTATTTTATTTAGATCTACTAATATTAGTATTAATCTTCTAACCTAATAATTATATTATAGTACTAGTAGTTCGCTTTATTATATTCTTTTTCTCTTTTTATTAATATATAAGATCTAATAAAGAGCTATACTACCTCTTTAATCTTATACTAAGATTTTTAATTATTCTAATTAAGTATTTTCCTTTTAGAAATCTTTTATTTAATTTAGATTTATATAGTAAAAGTCTTTTTAAAAGATTTATATATAGTAAAGGTACTATATCTATATCTTATATATAATAATAGAGCTATAGAGCTATATATAATACTATTAATTATAAGTAATAAGATAATATTTCGAATATTAAGATACTAGACGAGAAATAATATATAATACTAAACTATAGAGTATTAGAAGATTAATAGTAGTAATAAGGAGTTAGTATACTAATACTATCTATAGTATAAAAATTACCCGTAATAATACTAGTATTTTACTTATTATATCTATCTTTTATTCTTAGCTAGCTTTCTTATTATATCTATATTTTATTCTTAGCTAGTTTTCTTATAATATCTATTTCTTATCTTTAGCTAGCTTTCTTATATTAATATCTACTAACTATATATCTTTGTTAATAATCATTTACCTAGTCCTTTAGTAGAATATTTAGTAGAAAAAACTAAAGTAGAATAGACTATTTAAGTATAACGCTCTAAATCTTTTATATATTATAACGAAGTATTCCTAGTATTATAAGTAGGAGGTACTATTAATAAAGCTTCTTAATTATAATAACTAGTAGTATAAAACTAACTATATATTAGATATATTTAAGAGAATAAGTAGTAATAGAATTCTTATATAGCTATTAATAGTTATCTATATTATATTTCTATCTAAGATCTTATATAATAAGAATAAGTATTTTATCTAAAGATAGCTATACTATCTACGTAGACTAGAGGAAAAGCTTATATAGAGAAGATTGTTAAAAAAGAAGAAATTAACCTTCTTAATAGATTATAAAGGGAGTAAATATCTAATATAAAAGATAAAGCTAGTATCTATAGTAGATATAATATAAATAATAGTATAAAGAATTAAATATAGAGAAACTAATAGGAAGAATAGAAGGTTTAATATTATTAATATATTTAATTATTTATATATATTATTAGTAAATTAGAGACTATTATTATTATATAATTACTATTTATTATATATAATATCGAAATATTAAAATATAATAAGATAATTAGAATTATAAAAAAATATAGCTAGTTTAGAAGCTAATATAATATTATACTAGGTAGTAGTTTAAGCTTTTAAGAAAGAAGTTAGAAATCTTTTATAATTTCTTTTATTAAAATTTCTAAAATATTCTAGTAAAGTATCTTCTTTTTAAGAATTTTCTATTATTATCTAGTATTAGTTTATAATATTATTATTACTTATTCTAATTACTTTATTCGATATACTATTATATTATTCTAAGTTTATATATATTTATTTATAGTATTTAATATTTAATATATCTAAATATTATTAATTAAGTCTTAAGAGTCTTAGTAAAACTCTTTAATTTTACTATCTTTTTATTTAACTCTTCTTTCTACTCTAATCTAATAGACTATCGGAAGCTCTATAAATATTATTAAATATTATAATATATAGATATATTAGAGATAGAGTAGTAGAGCTTATAATTTATAGTTAGAGAAATAGAAGAGAAGAATTAATAGAATAGATAATAAGCTCTAATTAAAGATACTCTTAGATAATAATTCTTTAAAGTCTAATCTAATATTTTACTACTTATTTAAGTCTTTAATACTTAATTAGAAGACTTTCTTTACTATTATACTATAATAATAATCTTAAAGTAAAATAATAAGAAAGTATATTTTAATAATCTATATATTATTATAAATATATTATTTTATCTCTTATAATTCTTTAAAAAGTTTTTAAAATTTATAAAGATATCTTCTTATATTCTTTTTAATATAAGAAGTAGTTTAAGAAGATTTAAAATCTTATCTTAGAACTTATAACTTTACTAATACTATTTATAGTTTCTTATATAGTATTTTATATTCTTATTTATTATATTCTAATAATATAAATCTTTTAAAAATCTAATAATTTTTATTATATCTAAATAGATAGTAATTTACGTAATATATACTATCGAAATAAAATAAATTTTAAAAACTCTTATTTTAGATACTACTAATTTCTTCTTTTAAAGAAGAAGTTTAGATAGAATTAGAAATAGATATTTATATTCTTAATAAGCTAGCTTTTACTCTAATTTAAGAATAATATATATATAATTTTCGTAAAGTATATAGTTAAGAAATAGATAAAAGTATACTTTAGTTACTTACTTAGAATTCTAGATATTAATAGTAGCTATTAAGATAGCTATTATAATAGAGATCTATCTAAAGAAATTAAAAATATAAGTTCTAATAGCTTTATCTTTTTTTCTAAGTTTTTAACTTACTTTATTTTTAAAAAAGAATACTTATAATAATATTAGTAATTCTAAGATAGTAATAAATAATATAGTAGTAATTTATAAGTTTCTTAATCTAATAAGTCTATTATAGAATTAGTTTATACTTAATTAAAAAATACTCTAGTATTTAGTAATTAGTAGTAACTTTTTTTTTTTTTTTTTTTCTCTAAGGAAAAGCTATATTACGTAACTATACTATTATAAAGGAGTTTTTCTACTTAATAATAAACTATATATATCTAAAGA
>JASJFT010000471.1:0-11084 GCA_030770425.1 Darksidea phi | reverse complement strand
CCATAGCAAAAGCAAAGCCCCTCAACCCTTTATTGACACCAACCACTACCGCGAACATCTGGAGCAAAGGCAAACCCCCCCCCACCCCCCCCCCCCCCCCCCCCCCCCCCCCCCCAAAAAAAAAAAAAAAAAAAAAAAAAAAGGCCGCCTCCAGCGATAATACGATGTGATATGATATGATATGATATGATATGATAAGAGGGAGGGGCAAAGGGGGGCTAAGACCCCGTGCCGGGCGCCTAAATGCACGGCCGTTGCATTTGCATTCCATCTATATATTCCTCGCCCCGTAAGCTGCATGCAACACAGAGCCAGTTCGGCGGGTTGCGTGTATAGAGCAGGATTTTGGCGGCAAGAATGTCGTCGCTTCACGGCGGCATATATGCGAACGACGGATCGTGGAGCCGGAAACTTGGACCCCGTGTCTCATTGGATATCAGGCGGGGAGGGGAAGACTGTCTGATGTTGATGTGCCGAGACGGGCTTTTACTGGCATATTGCGGCAGTATAGGTCCAAGTAAAGTGGTGTTGGCGCGCGCTGGAAGAAACGTGTGGTTTAAAGCAATGCCGGATTAATCACGCGGACGCCGAGTCTGCTTTGGCTTAGTTGATAACACGTAGGGCTTGATCCTAGATGCTTGCTTTATCTGTGTAAAAGCGAGATAACTTATTACTATACGCACAATAGTTATCACGGCAAGTGTTATAGTGTAGGTATGTATTTGTGATGAGTTATTAAGATGGCTAAGACAAGGGTGGCTCGCGCCCTCGCTGGTCTGATTGTACACAGTGTTATGGATATGTCGAAGGAAATGATGCAATCTATACTTTACCGCATATGCCGAGAAGGATTGAGCATAGCAAAAAATCGAGCATGTACAATAAAATGTTCGTAATGTTATATCCCGCTGAATACAGATTATGAAAATCAAACCAGGCTCCGAACGCCGTAATACATCCGCCAAAACGTAATTATTAGATAAGACACTCAAGATACCGTGGCTCTTCATGCTGTGTAATC
Source organism: Darksidea phi (assembly GCA_030770425.1). NCBI lineage: Eukaryota > Fungi > Ascomycota > Dothideomycetes > Pleosporales > Lentitheciaceae > Darksidea > Darksidea phi. The sequence continues at coordinate 10,063 of JASJFT010000471.1, read as the reverse complement.
GTGCTGGATGTGAAGCGTTCAAGACTCCTGCGCTGAGCTGGCGGCGAGCGTCTGCGTTGAGCCAGCAGGCAGCGTCGCCGAACTCTCGATTGTGGAGTTTGAAGCTGGAGCAGGTTCCCGCCGTAGCCTTGGTGAAGCCAGCTGCGCTTTCCCATTCGCAACTTCGTGATACTGAGTTTCATGTCCCGAATTGTCGCTCTGTCCGCCGGGGGTCTGACTTTCATCATCCGCATGGTCTTCAGGACGGTCCATATCCACATCCTCATCCCCGGGACTTTGGGTGTCGGCAAAACGGCGCTCTTCCACCTGTTCTCGCTTGATATCAAGAGGACGAGCGGCAGGTCCATTGTGATGATGGTGGTGGTGGTGGTGATGGTGCTGTGCTCGCGGATGCGCTGTGTGATCTTCATTTTCTTCAAATACTTTGTGAGCATAGTCGAGCTCTTTCCTCGACTCGTCCAGGCCATCTGGGAACATCCTGTTCATAACGTTGCTGTGCTTCTTACGGACACTCGCGGTGACGTCTTGACCTACGGAATTGCCCCTCGTAGGGCTCGAGGTCTCGGCGCTTCCGTTCGGAGTATATTGTTGCGAAGGGGTGTATTCGCGCTCGTGATTCTCGGGGTTTTCGGAGTCTTCCTTGCGTGCATGGACTTTACGCAAGTTGGCGGCCGAGGATTGCGAACGCATGTCCGGGCGGCCATCCTTGCGGATGAGCACGCCGTCGGCGTTGCGTATCGGCTTGGTACGTGTCTTCTTGGTGTGAGCGTACGGATCTGTGGGCAAGCTTGCGCCTGCGCCTGCGGTTACACCTTGGAGGCCCAGACTCACACTTGATGCTCGGCCGTTTGAGCTCGACGGACGACCGCCTCGCGACCCTCCACCCCCACCGCTCCCACGACGAATGATAGGCCTATTCGCACGCACTACCGTGTAGTATCCATCAGGACTGACCTGAGGTTCGGAAACACCCTGCCAATCGACCCTCTCCCATTCAGGAGTACCAATAGGATGGACTTGAACGGCCATACTCTTGCGGACACGTCCACCGCGACTTCCAGGACCACCGCGACTGCCTCGGCCACGAGGGGTGCGGACTTGAACCATGCGCTGGGACTCCGGGCGCCAGCTGTCCTCAGAGCGGGCGTCTTGGGTGCCGTATGCGACTAAAGCTGCATGCGAGTGTTGTGAAGGCATGGGAGTCTCAGAGACTGCCATGGTAGTTTGGGTTTGAGACGGTAATGTGTGTCGGTGCGTCTGAACCCTTGCGGCGTCGGAGTCGTCCGTATCCAAATGCTCATAGACATGCTGTGGGTGGCCTTGGGAACCAGCGTATGCCGCGCGAGGCTCGATGGGAGCCAGCTTCGGGCGCTTCGGCGATCCAAGGGCAGGCCCCACAGACTCTTGCGGACTATTTAGGCCACTGGAGAGAGTCCGCTTCATGCCCGTGTTGACTGCTGCCCAGCCGCTTGGTGCCGGTCTAGGCTCCGGCGGAGGTTCGATCCTTTGGGAAGACTCGGGCGTGGCTAGTACTGAGCGGCTGTGCGAGTCGTAGGACTGTGTTTTCTGCAGGGCTGGGACTGGGGCGTTGGCGTGCGATGGCACGTTTGGCGTCTGATGATGTGAGGGAACCGTGTGTGTCGAAGGAAGCGAGCGGGGTGCAGGCTCTCGTGGAGAAGCATACGCCATTGCAGCCGTCTGGGCTGGCGGAACGACTACGGTGGTTTCAAGACGCTGAATCTTGTTCTTCATGATCTCGATGGTGATCTTCAGTGTTTCCACGTCGTTGGCTTTGGCAGAGATGACGGCGATCTGCTGTGCCATGAGCTCCAGTGCAGAGTCCTGAGCAGTAGGGCCTCCGGCGGGGCCTTGCACACCCCCAGAGGCATGAAATTCGTGCCTGAGGACCTCGAGCAACTCGCGGATGCCAATCATCTCGTGCTGCAGCTGCCTCACAGCATCATCAACACGCCGGATCTCGGTTCCCTGGTGATGGATTTGCGTCTGGAACTCTCGACGGAGGCTGTCCTCGCTGTGCTGCAAGGCCTCTTCGTAGCGGCGCATGTCACGGCTCTGGGCGACTAATGCGCTGCTATTCTGCGAGATCTGAGTCTGCAGGCGCTCAATAGCATCTAGTTGGACCTCTTGGGGTGATCGAGGATAACTGTGCTCCTTGGGACGATGCTCGACAGGGGAGTGTGGGTGTGATGTTAGCGGCGCAGGAAGTTCCCGTGGGCGGTGAGCCGGGCTGGCGATGAGCTCCCTTGGCGGTGGTAGTGCATGCTGAGCCTCGCGCACTGGTTTGACAGGCTGGACAGCGGGTGGGGGCAGAGGTGGGTTGCTGGGCGATTTCTGGGGTACATGGGACGACAATGGCGTTGGTGGGGAGCGTGAGGTTGGCGGGGGCAGTGGTTGTCTGTTGACTTCGACCTGTTGGAGTGGCTGGGGGGCATGGTCGCGATGTTGTTTGTAGTGGTGCATGGGGCCCGGCAGTTGGGGCGCTGGGCGCGAATCGACCTCCATGTCTGAAGCTGGTCGGGCTGTTACTGGATCGGGCGAGTTCTCAACCGCCAACGGTTGTGGTGTTGAGTGCTGGGGTTCTACTGCAACGAAGCTACCAGGCGCCTCTTCGCATCGCAGTATTATTTTGGAAAGTTTGAAAAGGTCGCGACCGCTAGGACGAACAGTAAGCATGAAAATTACTCATGTAGGGCGCTGAGCGACTATATATTTGCACGTCGTATGTAGATATTTTGGTGCAGAGGCCGTGCAGGCAGCATCCCGGCCAGCCGACGCCACATGGGATGCGGGCGTCGATGGTCCCACCGACACAACAGCGCCCTCGCAGCCACCACCACCCCTCGAAGCAAGACGCCCGCTGTTCTGTGGGTGTGGAGGACGACGACGACGACGACGAGGGGGTTGAGAGGACAAGGAGGAACGGGAACTCACCAGAAGACGTGCTTTTGTTCAGACGCGGCGACGACGTGGATGCCGAGTGTATCGCCGCAGGCAGCACCGGGGCAGGACAGCGGCTGGATAAGACTAGACGGGCAGAGAAAATCAGCAAAAGAGTCAAGTGTCGCAATGCGGGCGTGGCGGCGGTTTAATAGATGATAGAGTATAGTGTGGAAATTATCTGGCAAGATGACTAGCGCAGGCGTCGCTTGAAAAATTAAAATACCTGCGCCGGTGATTGGCGCCGGGACAATAAGCTATAATGCTAGGATATCGACACGACGTAATAGGAAACTGTGCGACACATACGAAAATGGTCCAGGGTGCTGTTGGAAGCTGGGGGGGTTTGGTCGTTTTGCTTACCATCCATCTAAATCTGTGCCCATCGACGCCGTCCTCTGGCGGCCATGGGCCCTGAGCAGGCTGCTGTAGGAGCCGAGCAGTGCCGGCAGGTAGTAGCTGCCCGTGACCTGGATCCACGAGTTGAAGAAGTCGCCCACTGCACTGTTGCAGCGCGCGCAGAAGCCCCTGGTGGAGCCGTCGACGGGCGACGCAGGGCGTGGAGAGGCGTCGTCGCCGTCGATGGCCACGGGTACTGTGAGCATTTCACACCCCCTTCCCCCCCAGGCTCGCAGGCGATCAGGATAAGCAATCTACGCGACGACACAGGACGGCGGCTGTTCCGGGACGCAGGCGTGGAGTGGTACGCCTGAGAGGTGGGTTTCCCGTTGGAGCGAAGGCACCCAGGCGTCTGCCGACGCTAGACGATGAGAATAGCTGTTGTTGGGTGAGACTGCGCCCTGCTATTTTGAACAATGCAAGTAAGCGACCCTCTGTCTGATACAGTAACTGTTAAAGCTGGAGCTGGCGCAGGCGCTGACGGAGCCGGAGCCGGAGACGGCAGAAACAGCAGGAATAGCAGCGCGCAGGCGGGCATGCGAATCGTGTCTTGGGCGCGCCGGCCTATAGCGAGCGTTTCAGGCGAGACAGCATGCGACGGAAAAAGACAGGGAAGAGTTAACACGGCGACGACTTAGCAAAGGTTATTCCTGGCAATACCTTAGCAGGCGTCGCTAGCCGCTCCCGCTGTGCGCCGCTAGCCTGCTCGAGCTGGCCTACCGACTACGTCTCGCTCTCTATCCGTATTCGATGTCCGTATCGTCATCACGCCGCTCTCACTATCGCTGTTATTAGCCCGCTTCTCCCTATCCCACCGCCAACCACTCACGTCCCCCACCCGCGCATATCACCCTCTACTAATCTTTGACGCCAGCCAACCTTGCGGCCAGACGGCCATCTTCGCCCAGCACCGTTATTGCCTCGGCGCAAACTCGCTCGCAAGGCAATGCTTTGCCGCAAATCCCCCTCTTTTCCCTCGCCCTCCGCGCCATGCATGCTCTCGCGCCGCTCAGCTCTCAGCTTCCCACCGTTCCCGAAGCACCGCAAATAGCCAAGTTGCTCTCTCTCTCTCTCTCTCTCTCTCTCTCTCTCTCTCTCTCTCTCTCTCTCTCTCTCTCTCTCTCTCGTGCGAGATTAGCTGCGTTGCGCCACCGTCTACCAAGTCTAACATCAGCTACTTTCCCTTTCCGCTCTGGGCCCGGCATACGCCGCTTTCCATTCACCTCGTAAATGCCCGACTCGACAATAAACGCTAAATTGCTCCAGTAAGGGATGATCGACAGGGATCAGTCTGCCGTTTCACGACATCTGAAAATGGGCCACCTCCCTAACTGACATGCTTGGCCCAAGAGAGCCTATTGGTCCATGTCGCCTAGTAAATTTCGGCTTTTGCCTCGTACGTTGCATTTACTCGCTGCTACACAGCCGTTGCGCCAACGCCGCTCCTGTATAATGCCATGTCCACCGCCCCATTTTAGCCCCAGTCTCCCTCTAAAGCCAGATCGATACCCCTGCCGCGCCTATATCGAGCCACACTGTGTATGCCGCTTTAGCTTGAAACGCTGTCCCACAGCCGCGCGTAGTACAACCGAAACACAAATAACTCCTATTTGACTGTGATGAATCCGACGCCATTGCGGGCCGCTTTGCACGCTTTAGACAGCGCTTGCACCTCTGTATCCGTCCACTTGACGCTGACATCGTCCCATTTCTTGCTTTGGTACTCGCGGCGGTGCTGTTGCTGCATGTTTTGCAGCCGCCGAACTTCGCGAGGGTCGCCCGTGCCACTGTACACGATCAATGCTGTACATGGTGGCAAAGAGTCGTAAATCTGGACGATGTAGTCGACCGTCCTGGAGACGGCGTCGCCGAGCTTAGCGCCTGTGACTTCCACTTCCGCCTCTTGCTCTGTCGGAAGCCCCAGTCTCTTCAGCGCTGCCTGTCGGATAAGCTCCACGTCATCCGATGTCCTGCCATCGTCCCACCATCCGCGAGCGAGTTCAAGCTCACGCAGTCGTCCCCATACAAAGTCGACCTTTTCCGTGCCGCCGTCTTTGCCCTTTGCAAAGCCGTTCAAAGCAGCCTCGATGGCTTTAACCACATCGGAATCGCTTTGACATCCGACAGCGGCTTGTGCCTGAGCTCCGTGGCCTCGGTTTGGGTCACCCCAATCGATGACGGCGCCTGAGCGTGAAGCATCATTTGACTTGGGCCGAAGTGTACGCCCTAGCCTCTTGAAAATGGATTCCGCATTGGTTTCGCTGGTGCCCCATTGCGGCCCTCGTTCACACTTCTGCTTGACGAGATCGAGGCAGGCGCGAGCATCTTCAACACTGTTGTGGCCATTGGCGCCCTTTTGAATCTCCTTTTGAAGATATTTCTGAGTGAGCCACTTCAACGACTGTTTGTATGGCGGTCCTCGTTGGTGCGGAAACAGTATGCCGGTATCAATCAGGAACGGATGCGTGAGCTTGAGCGCATTGAGGTCCGAGTTGAGAGAGTGTCCCACAAGAACCGTACGGGGGGTGATGATATCCAATAGCTCCTTCTGAATGTCCGAAAGAGTGGTTGTGACATCGCGAAGCATGGCTTCTGTGATGCCGGACCACTGTGTAAGGTAGTCTTTGATGGTAACATCGGGCTTGACTAATTTATCGACAAGTACGCTGCCATCCCAATCCAGGATGCTGATGCGCGTGAGCACGAGTTCATCATTCTCCGCCTTGCACATTTCGCAATCAATAGCTATAATGCGTCTGCCTTGGGTAATGCTGCCGGACTCGATCTCCGCTTCGGGTACTTGTCCGTCTTCCAAGGTGGCGACCTTGGTGTCTACCCAGCCATCCTCTAGCGACTGGCTGGCAGCCTTGCGTTTTTGATACGCAGTTTCCTTGGCTTCTGAACTGGAGAACCACGCTGGGTGAACAACGTATTCATTTTCCTGTTGGTCGGAAAGACTAGCAAGGTACTGCGTGACAGGCGTGCGTTGATTTTGCCAATGCTTGGAGCTTTGAGGAACTGGGCCTTTGTGGCTCCCACTCTTCCTAAGCTGTTTTTCTTCTCGCGTCTTGGGAATTTGCGATGTTAGCATTGTGTGAATTGGTGAATGCACCTTGATATATTGATTGTTGCGATGTTCTCCCTGAGCCATGATGGGCCACACGTGAGAAAAGATTTCGGATAAGGGCTTCAGGGAGGTAGGTAGCCTATGCGGCTTAAGCTCTGCCGGATAGTAGTCGTCGGGGTCAATATGCAGGCGCTTGGGTTTTGCGCCCTTGTCATTAGTATCCGCAGTTGATCCGTCATCAGAAGGCTTGGTTTCTAGGGCCAGCTTGCCATTGAACATATCCAGCTCCAGCCCGGGTACCATGAGCATAACGACTTGGTGAATACTCATGCGGCTCTGCACAGACACCCATTGGGGTGCATGGCCGTCAGCGAGAATGTACAATGCTAGGGACTGTAAGTCGGTAATCTTCACATGAGACTGAAGCCGAGCGTGGTGGGCATGCTCGATCGTGGGGTAATGACGCTCGAGCTTGCGTTCCCTTCCACGCTCCAGCCTACTGCCCCGTAACTCTGCAGACGCATTATCCGTAGAGACGACACGCTCGCTGGCGCGTTCAGCTTCCTTCTCCCTCGTGCTGAAGGGATTCTTCGGTTGCGATAGTTGCTCTCCAGAGCTATTTTCCTTCGGTGCGAATGGGTTGTCATAGCTGCGCGACGCTTCGGCGGGTCGGGTGCTGTGCTCGTCGCTGGCTTCATGATCCTCGAGCACTCCGCCTGGCTCGGGGGAACTGGAGTCGTGACGCCTCCCATGCGCGTGACGATGAGGGGAGGGACGGCGCCGAATGTCTCTACCTCGCTGCCTCTGCCTTTTTTTATGCGGTCCAACAACTGTCCAGCCCTCGTCATCATTATCTGCGCCGTCCCCCATCCTAGTTTCAACGTCTTTGTCCCCGTTGAGGTATGCGAGGGTCGCACCAAGGCCAATATCGCTGCGTCGCTCTTCATGGCCTCCTCTCTTTCGTTTCCCCATTTCGGGGACTGCGATGCGTGCGTGTGATTGTATTATGCGGATGTGTTGTTGGAGCTTGACCTCGAACTAGAGAAAATCTGGGCGATGATGCTGTGGGTCCGTGCGTTTGCTTATATAATTGTGCATCTGCTGAGAGGCTATCCGATTGCGAGTAACATTGTGATACGTTACTATTGTTTCCTTCCAAAGTTAGCACGCATATCGTCGGGCCTCGTATGATCAGATGCGCACCAAAAGCTGATGGGCTCAACACCTCTATAACAACTCCTACTGTAGTCATAGCCGTTCTGTTTCTGTTTCGTTGGCCATGACCGCCTTTCTAAACTGTCTTCATGTAGTGGAAAGGCATTGTGGTCGTCGATTCAATCGACAATGATTCGATCACTCTTCCTCCGCAGCATATATCATTCCGAGGTAAGGCTCATCCATGCTACGGATATATCCTTCCACCTCTCATAGACAATCTTCCTGTAAAATTGTTTTCTCGTCCAGAGGCGCAGCCTCTAACTTAATACCTTTTGCTCCGAACAGTGCCTATAATCGCAAGGCTTGGAGGAGCAGCTATGGGGGTGTCCTCCCGATTGCAGGACAACGAAGCGGGGGAAAAGCGAAGTCGCAAATCATTTGGCTTCCGTTACTGTCTGCAGAAACTGACTGGCGTATGGATGACTTGGTAGGTGTTTCTCATGTCGCGGGTGTCAAGATCTAGAGCGCCTCCGGAAGCGCAAGATCAAGCACTGACTATTTCTCCCGTTGTTCACTTCTAGAACGCCACTTCGTGGCCAAGTAGGCAACATCACCCAGACCGTACGATACTGCACTGTCAGCAATCATCTCGACCAAAAATTTCCAAACCCAGCTTCAGCTTCTCGACAGTGTCACTGTACCGGAAACCCACATCGTTTCGTCTAACCGTTAGGGTGCGTAGATTTCGCCCACCTAAGAGTGCGTTTTCCATTCCATGTCACATATTTGCAAGCCCCTGAGCTTACCTGTAACCCTTCTTGTTCAAACTTCAAACTGGACTGTAGCTATCAGTACCCCTGCGGACCCCTTATATTGTTGGCTTGGGTTGCCAAAATGAATGCTATGCGTGCAAGGCTTTTGGTCGAGAAGTCAGTTATTAGGTGCCGCAGTGGGAGGAGACGCTATGTCGAAAGCATCTTATACCTGCGCTATATTATCATTCAGCATCGGTGCTGCCATTTGATCATGCTGAAGCTTACGGGAATAAACGGTCGCGCACCATGTTCAATCCATGGCGATATGGAATATGCGATCTACGCACAACAAGCGTACATTCGTAAGCTACAGGAGAGCTGCCTACCAAATTGTGGGCCATATCCATATTAAAATGTCAATTCTATCTTCTAAATCTACCGCCCCGGAGAGCAGGTAGTATCTCGGTCCATAGCGTTCGCTCGACTACCCAATAGTAGACCTGAACTCCGAGATACGTCAAAGAATTGGCAGCGGGCGCAGGCTTTCTACGGAAAGGAGACCGCGAGATTAATGCAGAGCTCGAGTGACAATGGCAAAGATCATACGACACGATCGTCAGCTTACCTAATCTAGGAATTTTATACGTCGAACTTGATGAATAGACACACGTATTGGTTTTTGGGAGCGTATTGGACTCGGACGCCCCTTGCTCGATCGTCTACATATTAGGCTACCGTCTCTGCATGCGTGCATAGCCAAGAGTTCAGTAAGCTCAAGTAGCTCGAGGTCGGTCTTCCAGGGGTATATTTCATAGAGCTGTACCCTCTCTTCAAGCTTCATGCGCTTGAAACACTATGTCTTATAGACATCCTTTCACTGGCCACTTCTATCTTGGGAACCCTCGACAAGTGACAAGTTATCGAATCGCCGTCTAAGCAACTACGGCTGCCGGATTGTAAGCTAGCATAGAGACGCACACGGCATGAGTCTAATAACTCTCTAATCGCCGGTCATTGCCCACGCTTTGAATCGTTTACCTTTGGAAGCGAAAAGTAGGCGTATGGAGTCTTCTCCTTTCGAGTGCGTCATTACTACATTTCAATACCACTTGGCAGAAGGGCTTGCTAGAAGCTAAAAGTATGAAACGTAGGTTTAGTACCAGTAATACACCTTACTAACTTGAGAGGGTTTACACGCTTTGGGAGGTGGCGTGACGCCCAGTGGAAGTCCGCTTCGGGATTCAGTCAGTGTTCCCTCTGTAAATTTTCCGAAGACAGTAGGTTGTATAGGGATATGCTTTACAAGCCTCTACAGATTCTCTGCGAATATGCCTATACGCGGAATGATTGACCTGTTGGCGTATGGGGTTGAAAATGGTCTGCGGAAACGCTTTCGAGTCTTAGAATAACTGAGTAGGTTAAGTTTGCGTACTACACTATGGAACAATTGTCTCATCCTTGATAGAGGCAAACAGCCTCTTTTTGCCCTCATCCTTAATTAGGGCAAACGGTACGTTTTTAGCCTTATTAAGGATAAGATAATTTAAAAAAGAAAATACAGATTTAATATTTTATAGGTTTTTTTACATTTATTAATTTTTAAAAACTCTAAAACCTAAAAACTTAAAAAGTAGAATAATATAATAATCAAAATTTACTCTATTCTCTATTTAAACTATACTATATATAATACTCGGTCTCCCCTTCTTCTTTCCCTCGAGCTTAG
>JASJFT010000470.1:0-11084 GCA_030770425.1 Darksidea phi | reverse complement strand
TTAACTAGATTATTATTATATAATATTAGATTACTAACTAAGCCCTTATCTTAGCTTCTAATCTTCTTAGAATACCCTATATCCTATAGTTCGCGTAGGGTTATAATATAAAGGACTAAAGTAAAAAAGAAGTTAATAATATAGGGTAAGATTAATAGAGACTATTTAATTTATATATATAGATTATTAGTATTTCGTAGTAGTTACTTAGTATTAATATAATAGAAATTATTATAGTATACTAGTTCTTTTCTATACTTAGTTAGTAAGATTAAATAAAAGTATATAATAGAATATTATATAAAAGAGTTTATATAATAGTCTAAGCTCTACTAGGTTTATAATAATATAGAACTATTAGCTATATTTAATATATAAGTCTTTTTATATTCCTAAATATCTTAGTAAAAAAGAATAGTATTAATTTTACTTAATATTAAGAGATTATAGAAGAAAGATATAAATTATAAATAAGTATAGTATAATAACTATAGCTTAATCTCGATTCTATAACTTCTAGTTATTAAATCTTTAAATAGACTCTTAAATAATATTAATTAATAATCTAGATATAAACTATAAATATATTTAAAACGACTAGTATATATCTTATAACTTAATTTAATCGAAATCTTTCTAGATTACTATAATAATACTAATATATAGGATAGTTATTCTATATATTATACTTCTAGATAGAGATTATTAGATATAAATATAAGATAAGAAATAGCTTAAAGTCTATAGAATAAAAGATAGAAGATTCCTTTATAATAACTTAGTTTATAATAATATAAGCTTAAATTAATATCTTATAATAGTTAATCGATTTATAAAGCTCTTAATTAATTATAATACTATTTCTATCTTATTATATTTATAGAACTAAAGCTAATAGTATCTATTATATATCTAGTATATATATAGGCTATAAAGACTTCTAGAATCTTCTATAATTTAACTTTTTTAGATCTTTAAATATATTATATAAATATTTAGATATTTATATAAGAGAATATAGCTACTTCTATAACTATACTTAGTAGTACTAGAGAATATAGATTAAGAAAGGGGGAAGATATAATATATAAGAGGTAAGAAGAAATATAAAGTTTATTATTAAATTAAATTCTTTATCTTCTATTTTAAAGCTATATTAATAAAAAGTTTATTTAAAAAAATTATAAGAAATATAGTATAGTACTATATAGTATAGTATAAATTATATAAGTATTTTATATTTACTTATATATATTATATACTTATATAATAATCTCTATATTATATATATATCTTATATAAATATTAGTAAACTATTTAATATATTATATTCTATTTATTAAATAAGTATTAAGATATTTTATATTTACTTATATATATTATATACTTATATAATAGTCTTTATACTATATATATATCTTATATAAGTACTAGTAAACTATTTAATATATTATATTTTATTTATTAGATAAGTAGTAGGATATATTATTAATTTACTATATTATATTTTTATTAAAATCTAGAATAATAGACCTTAGCTCCTATTCTTACTTCTAAATACTAGTAATAATAGACTACTTAATATATATTATATTAAAGTATACTATTATATATAATATAACTAATAAAAACTATTAAAATTATAAGTTCTTTATAAATCTAAGTTCTATAAAAGAAGTCTATAACTAGATAGTTAAATATAAGTACTAGTATATTAGCTACTATTTTACTAAATACTAGTAATTAGAGTATAAAAGGTTATATTATAGAATTCTATAATATAAAAGAATAATATAATATTTAAATAAGTAGTAACTATTATATTATTAAACTTATAGGTATAAATCTTATATTCTTATTATAGAAGAGACTACTATTAAGAGTTATATCTTATAAGGTACTAATATACCTAGTTCTAAGAGTAAGATATTCTAGATTATAAAAACTAATAATAGTCTAGCTTTAAGATAAGATAAGTATATATAGTAGTAGTAAAAAGCTTATTAATTATATAAGCCTCGTATAGTTAGAGAGAATATAGTCTTTTAAGTATACTAGTATAAATATTCTTAAGTAAAATAATCTACTTTTAGATCTTATATATATTAAATATATAGTTTATCTAAAAAGTAAATATAATATTAATATTATTTTATATATAGTAGTAGTAAGAAGCTTATTATTTATATAAGTCTTATATAACTAAAAAGAATATAATCTTTTAAATATACTAGTATAGATATTCTTAAGTAGAATAATCTACTTCTAAGTCTTATATATATCGAATATATAATCTATCTAAAGAATAAATAGAAGATTAATATTATTTTTAACTTAAATAAACTATATTAACTACTAGATTATTTTATAATCTACTAGAAGGGTCTATAGAAACCTCTTAAGATTTAGTACTACTTAGTAAAATAGATTATATTTATATTAATCTATAAGCTTTATAAAGAGTATTAAGTAATAATACTCTTTATAAAGCTTATAGATTAATATAAATATAATCTATCTTAAAGAATATTCTTATTTTCTTATTATAATCTTTTAATAATACTTTATATATATCTTTTAATAATTACCTCTTATTCTTAAATTAGTAGACTAGGTATCTAAAAAAATAATAAGCCCCTTATTCTAAATTTAGATTCTAGTTATAAAGAAGAGATATAGCTAGAAAGAATATAGTATACTTTTCTTTTAATTTAAGATAATATAGTTTAATATACCCTTTATAGGGTAAAAGATAATAAAGTATTATCTTAAAGAGTATATTCTTTAAATCTTCTATAGACTTTAAATTTAGTTTATTAACTTAGATTTATTTAAATATTCTATTAATAAGAGTTAGAAAGAATAGAGACTTAGTTTATATTAACTAATCCTTTAGAATTCTATTATATATAATAATATACTTTAATATAATATATACTAAGTAGTCTACTATTACTAGTACTTAAAGATAAGGATAGAAGTAATAGATCTATAAAGTTTAAATTAAAATTATACTCTATATAATAGTATACTTTAATATAATATATATTAAGTAATCTATTATTATTAATACTTAAAGATAAGAATAGAAATTATAGATCTATAAAGTCTAGATTAAAATTATACTATATATAATAGTATACTTTAATAATAATATATACTAAGTAGTCCGCTATTATTAATACTTAAAGATAAGAATAGAAGTTATAGATTTATAAAGTCTAGATTAGAATTATATATAATCTTCTTCTCTCTTAGCTTTTAATTATTAGATATAGTAGAGCTAGTTATAAGAGAATTTAATTATTTATAATAAAGAAAAGATATTAACTTTCTTTTTATAAGTAGATAACTTATTATATTATTTAACTTAAAGTATTTCTTAAACTAAGTTTATTATCTTTATTAATAATTAATAGGATTAAATAATATTTTACTACTATAAACTAATACTTCTTTAGTTAATATCTTAATAGTATAGTATATAAAAGATATCTATAGTTACTTTTAAAAAAGATTAATATTATTAACTAAATATTTAACTTTCTAGATTTACTTTTAATATATAGATTATAAAGTAGCTAATTAGTTCTAGAAAAGCTTAGTTTAAGCTAGTTTATAGTAAAATATAGTAAATTAATATACTTCTTAATATAAAGTTTTATTTACTAGTATTATAACCTATTTCCTAGATAACCTAGTTATTTTACTTATTTCCTATTTCGGTTAGTAGATTAGGTAATCCCGAGGATTAGTCTAATAGATAGTTAGCTTATTTAGTATACTAAGTCCTATTCGGATATAAGAACCCCTTATTCTTATATCCTTATAGTACTATCTTAGGATAGCTTTAATATACTAATTCTACTATTAATTAATTAGAAGGCTATCTTAGCTATTATAACTCCTAGTTAATTATACTTAGTTCTAGGGTCTTATATTATCCTAAGATCTCTAAATTTCGGCCGAAGATAGTAGCTAAATATTAACCTCCTAAAATTCCTAGAGGTCTATAGTATTTAAGGTAAATAGTATACGATACTTTCTTAGATAAATCTTAAAACTAACTACTTTAAGCCCTAATATTACTAGAATACCTAATATCTCTTTTAGAGAGAAGGGACCTATAAAAGTATTATATAGGATTAAACCTATATTCTAAATTCTATAATAAACTTATCTTTATATAATTAACTAAATTACTAAATTAATATAATAATAAGATAGTAGATTCCCTAGACTAGATAGGCCTTTTAAAGTTTATTCTACTAAATAAACTACCCTCTCGTAAGCTCTTCTTATAAAAGAAAGGTAAAGAAAAGAATAAGATTCTAAGTTAAGTCCTAAGTAGAATAAGAAGTATACGAGTTTAGACTAAGTCTTAGAGCTAGACTAGAAGTAAGATACCCTTCTCTAAGAAAAAAGTATACTAGTAAAAACTAACTAAGACCTATAAACTAATCTTCTTAAAGGTATTTATTAATAAAGATACGTATATTAACTCCTAGACCCTTAAAATTATCTTTCCCTCTTAAGAGAAGTATATAAATAAAGATAGTCTTAAAGAAGAGATTAATAAATATACTAAAAGGGTTAAATTACTTAAAAGAAAAAATAGACCCTAAATCTCCTATTTAATAAATATAAAAGAATAGAAAGAACTTTTAAATTATAATATAGTTCGGGATATACTAGCTACCTAGAAGAAACTAGATCTAATTATTAATACTTTAATAGATAATAGTCTCTATCTTATTATAGCTAAAAGGCTAGTAATTACTATAGAAGTAGGTATAGTTAGTAGGAACGCCTTTATAAACGCTATAGCTAATAAGTTTAACTAATTAGTTAAGAAAAGAGATAACTATAGAAGATAAGTTAAAAAGTTATAAGAAGAGCTCTAATAAGTCTAGAGAACTATAAGTAGATAATAGAGTTTAAAGAAAGATCTTAAGTAGTCCTCCTCTATAGCTACCTATATTAAGGTTAGACTTATAGTCCCTCCCTAGTATAACCTTAGGTCTACTTTTAAGACTCTACTATTATAATATAATCCTAATAGTAGATAAGATATAAAAGAAATAGAACTCCCTTTTATAATAGTATAGCTAAATAGCTTAAATATTAGTTTCTAAAGGACCTTTCTTATCTATTATATCCTCCTTTAAACCTCTAGACTCTTAGAAAAGTTCTAGTAGAATTTAATTTAGTATTTAATCTTCTAGTTAAGCTTTTTATAAAAGAAGCTAACTACTAAACTAATTATATTTCTAGACCTAATATAGACTTCTCTACCTAATAAGAACTATTATAAGTATTTATTAGATTTAAATATACTATCCTTTACTATAGAGAAAATAAAGAATACTTCTACTTTTTATTCTAGTATCTACTCTATAAGATTTTCCTATCTTAATATCTACTCTATAAGATTCTTGTTAGTCTTACTAGGATTTATATCTATTACCTTAGATAATAGAATATAAGTTCTTATTTAGGAGAAGAATATTTTAAAGAACTATTAAAGTAACTTTCTATAAATCTTTAACTTTCGGAAGACTACGTTCTACCCTAATCCTATTTTATTTAAAAATAACGAGGAGTCTAAGCTAAAAAATTAGCTCTATAATATAGAGTAGAAATTTATTATTAATAAGAATTAGTATATATAAGAAATCCTCTAGTAGATAGCTAAGATCTATTAAATCTATATTATATCCCGACTAGTAGAATTAGTAAAAGACTATATTCGAATATAGCTAAATTTTAAAGAAGAAGAAGTAGACTTTATATCTAATATAAACCTATTAGAATATATTAAGAAATATTATAAAGATCTCTACGTAAAGAAGAAGATAAAAGTTAAATTCTATTAACTACGTATAAATATATTTAGTAAAGTTAGTAACTTTATTAAAGACTTTAAGCGCCTAATAATAGAGGTCTATCTATTTTACTATTAGTAGAATAAAGAATTCGTAGATAAGCTCTACTTTAAGCTAAGAAATAAGGTAGATCTATTTAATAATAGTAATTCTATCTTTAGTAAACTCTATAAATATATAACTTTAACTAATAAAGTACTACTTAAAAATAACTAATACTAAAAGACCTAGTTTATTTAAAGTAATTAATTAGCTATCTTTAAGAGAAAGTAGTCGACTATAAGTAGGCCCTTCTTTAATAAGTTAGAAAAGAAGCTTATTTACTTTAAAAATATCTCTAAACTTTATAACTACTCTTTTAAGAAGTATAAGAAGTAAGATTATTATTTTAATTATAAAAAAAGAAATAAGTAGTAAGATTATTCTAACTATATTATATATAAAGTAACGTAGAATATTATAAAAGTAAAAGTTAATACTACCTTTTTTAATAATTTTAAGAAAGAAGCTTATTTAAACTTCTTATATAAAGAGAAAAGTAGTTTAAAGTATAACTCTAATATCTTTTTTATAGTATTAAAAAATAAAAGCTACTAAAGAAGGGCTTCTTCCTAACGACCTATATAGGAGTAATTAAATCTCTTAATTATTAATAGCTTATTAAGATATTATAACTTATTAATTTAAAATTATTTATACTTCCTATTTAACTTATAGTAAATAGCCTAGCTATATAGCTAAGAGAATTAGTAGATAGTAGTACTAGTATATACCTATTAGTCTACTCTAAATATTTAAAGATAGTAAAGAAAAAGCTAAAGCCCGTCTTTTATTAACTAAAGAAATTAATTCCCCTTAATAGGTTTAACGAGAAATATAGTTATTTAGTTAATATAGCTATCTAAGCTAATCTACTAATCTAGGAAAAGAATATACCTATCTAGTTTCTCTTCTATAAACTCGAGTATTATAATATAATACTTAGAAGAAAATTCTTTAAATAAACTTAATTCTTAATTAATTATTATAACTAGACTTTATACTAGCTAGATAATACTCTAAAGTAGATAAAATATAACTTAACTACTATAAAGAAGTTAGATCTAAAGCTAGAGCTAGAATACTAGAACAATACTTTATATTATAATAATTTAATTAATTAATAGATTAAAGTATAAAAGAAGACTTATTTACTTAGAAAGAATCTAATACTTAGTTTAGAGATTTCTATTAAAGTTCTTATAATTCTTTAAGAGGAAGTCTACGAGCCCGCCAAAGCCCTATTATAAGTAATAAAGAATTAGTAGACTACTTCTAAGAAAATATAAAGGAACGTAGATAGTAATACTAATAATAGTTTAAGAGGTACTAAATCTAAAAAAAACTAATAAGACTACTAAAAGAATAATAGAAAGAAAAAGAATATAATATCTATTTCTAATAATCTACTAGGGTAGACTACTAGTAATAAGTTTAATATTTATTTTCTTAAGCCCTCTAATATATAGAAGCTTATAGATAAGAAAGAGATTATATTAAAAGCTACTAGTTTATATAAAGTTAACTTATTAATTAAAAATAGATAATTAAAAGATTTAGTAGAATAGGACGTATAAGATATAATAGTAAAGAAGCTCCTTTATAAAGATTATATAGGAGCTATTTTAAACTACTTCTCTAAAGTCGACTTAGATAAACTACCCTCTAAAAGAAAAGATATTAATTATAAAATTATTCTTAAGAATAATATAAGTAAGTTTAGTATAAGTCTATTTTATAATATATCCCTTAAGTATCTAAAGCTATTAAAAGCTTACTTAAAAGAGTACTTAAAAAAGGGCTTTATTATAATTAGTAATACTAACTTTACCTTATTTATTCTATTTACTAAGAAGCTAAGAGAGAGGTAGAGATTTTATATTAACTACTAAAAAATTAATATAATTACGAAGAAAGATATAATAGCTATTTTCTTAATTAAGAAAATACTAATATAACTCTCTAAAGTAAAGATCTTTACTAAACTAGATATATATTAAGTCTTTTATTATATTAAATTAGACCTTAATATAAAAGATCTTATAACTTTTAAAATATAGTATAAAAATTATAAATATTATATCTTATCTTTTAGACTATATAATAGGCCGATAACCTTTTAGTACTATATTAATTAAGTACTTAAGGATAATATTAATAAGATCTATACTATTTATATAGATAATATTTTAATCTATTTAAAAGACCTTCTTAAATATAAGAAATATATAGATAAAATTCTAGATAAATTTAAAAAGACTAGACTATAGATTAATATTAAAAAGAGTAAGTTTATAATTACTAAGGTAAAGTTTTTAAATTTTATTATTAGTATTAAAGGGATTTATATAGACCCTAATAAAATAGTAGTTATTAAAAACTAGAAGAAATCTATAATTCTAAAAGAATTATAAGCTTATTTAGACTTCTATAACTACTACTATAAGTAGCTAAAAAACTACGGTCGTATAGTCTATCTATTTATCTAACTACTATAAAAGGAAAAATTCTATACCTTTAGACCTAAAGAGCGAGTTATATTTAAAAAAAATAAGATATTATTATATTTAAATATTATTATAAGATATTACTTACTCTATTATAGGACTTATATAGAAATTAATATAAGTAATAGTATTCTAGTAGATACCTTTACATAGCTTTAAGATAATAGAACTTAATAATCTATAATTTATTTTATAAAAATAATAAAGTTTATAAAAATAAACTATAAGATTTATAATAAAGAAATACTTATAGTTATAAGGAGATTAAATAAATAAAGAACTTAGCTTATAAGGTTATAACTAAATAAACCCTTCTAAGTTATTATTAATTACTAGGTACTAGAGTATTTCTTAACTAAGTACGAATTAATCTTATAATAGACTTATTAGGCCGAGAAGCTTATAAACTACTACTATACTATTTATTATTATTCTAGAACTACTAATATTATTACGAATATCCTCTCTTAAAAATAAAAGAAGTTAAAAACTTAAAAGGAAAAAGATAAAGCTACTAGAACTTATATCTTTATCTTCTCTAGATAAACCTCTACTATAATAGCTATCTTAATAGCTACTACTAATACCTAGAATCCTAAGTATAAAATCGGTACTTATTCTTATTTACTTTTTAATTACGTACTTTATAAAAATTATATATATATTATACTTAAACTAGAGTAAGAATTAGCTTATTAAGAATATAAGTATCTATTCTTAACCTTATCTAAACTTCTTCTCTAAAAAGAGAAGTTAATAATACCTAAAATAGAGTTTCTTAAGATTTACTTTATTTAAATAGTATATACTATATAGATTACTACTTATCTAGATATAAAGAAAACTATTAGACTTTTAAAAGATTTATACTACTAGAATATAATAAATAAAAATATAAAATATTATATAAGAAATTATAAGTAGTACTAATAGAGTTATAAGTTTTAAAATAAGATTTTAGATCTTCTTAAACTACTTTCTATACCTAAAAGAGTATAGAAAGATATTTTTATAGACTTTAAAAGCTTTTTAAAGAACTATAAAAGATATAATAATATATTTATAATAATATATAGATTATTAAAATATACTTTCTTATTACCCTACTTTAAGACTACTATTATTAAAGATATAGCTACTCTTTACTATATATATATATAGTAAGTCTTTAGTCCTCTATATACTATAGTCTTAGATTAAGATCTATAGTTTATATTAGACTTTATAAAAGAATTATATAGATTTATAAAAATTAACTAGTTATTATTTATAACTTACTACCTATAAACTAATAGTAATACGAAAGTTTTTAATTAATAGTTAGACTAATAATTACGTCTCTTTATAAACTTCTATTAAGATAACTAGTCTAATTTTCTATCTAGTATAGACTAGGCCTAGGTAATTCTTCTATATAATATAATAGAATTTTTTCTATTTAAGATTAAGTTTAACTATAAGACTTATTACTACTAGGACTAGTAAAAGTATATTTATAAATCTTTTAAATTACTAGATAATATAACTATATAAATAGTCTAAGAGTTCGTAAAAATTTAAGCTAATATAGTCTAATAGGTTTATAACTACGTCTAAGCTAATATTATAATAATTTAGAAAGTCTAGAATTAATAAGCTAATAAAAAATACTACCCTCTAGATTTTAGTATAGAAGATTAAGTTTATATTATATCTAAGGGATTTACTACCTTAAGACTAAGTTTAAAATTAGACTAATAAATATACGGACCTTATCTTATTATTAACTAAAGATATAGCTTCTATATAGTCTAGTTACCCTTTTATATAAAGATATATAATATTTTCTATATAGATAGACTATATAAAGTTATATAAGATCTATTATCTAGTTAAATACTTCCTAAAGAACTAGTAGTAGAAGTAAATAGATATTCTAAGTAGCCGGTAGTCTATATTCTCGATAGCTAAATCGTTTATAGTAAGCTCTACTATTAAATAGAATAGATAGACTATAATCTAGACCTAATCTATTATCTAGTAAGCGATTTTATAAACGTAGTTTAAAAAGTAAAAGAGTTCTATAATAAGTACTCTAATAAGCTAGATCTATCTAAATAACTAGTTTAATAGTTAGAAGTCGTATTATAAAATAAGTTCCTTAGCCCCTAGTTAGAAGATAAGGTACTAGTTAAGATAGAAATTTAGAAAAATTACTAATATCGAGTATAGGCCTCTATTTTTTATAGCTCGTTAAAACGGGTAGTATAATATCTAAAGCTTAGAGTAATTACCTCTAGACTTAAAATATCTTTTTATTATAGTCTACTAAAATAGGTAGTATATAGTCTAAAGCTTATAGTAACTATCTTTAAGCTTAGAGTACTTCTTCTTTATAGTCTACTAAAATAGATAGTATAACGTCTAAAGTCTATAGTAACTACCTTTAAGCTTAGAGTACCTCCCTATAGTCTTACTTTACTATAGATAGAAATATAGAAGAAGTAAGTCTTATTCTTTAGTAGGACTACGCGTATATAACTTCTAGATAATATAGAAAATTAAATTACTAGTATTCTCTTATATATTCTATAATACCCTTTAGATATACTAAGCGCGTTATATAGTATATATATTAGAAAAATATTTTTTAGATAATAATTTATATAGTAAA
>JASJFT010000047.1:0-262167 GCA_030770425.1 Darksidea phi | reverse complement strand
TAGTAGATCTATAGGTATAGAGCTATAGATCTAAGGAAACTAAATTAATATATAATAACTACGAATCTTCTAGATAGCTTTCTTCTTATAGTTAATTCGAATCTAGATTAATCCTTATATATTAATATAATTAAACTATTACTTCTTATTTCTTACTTCTTCTTTCCTATCTTAAGTATAAATCCTAAACGAGGCTAAATAACCTATCGGGCCCGGACCCCGTTTAATAATAAGGTTATTAGTCTATTTAATATTAAAATACCTTATATATAGAAGAACTTCGCGAAAGTATACTATATATTTAATACTAAGTATAGTATCTTAATTTTTTAAGATATTCTAAAGGCTTAATATAATAAAGTAGAAGTATACTTATTATAATACTATATTACTAAATTTAAGTCGTTTCTAAAGGTTACTAAACTAGCTATAATAATAGAATATAATACTATAACTACTACTTAACTTACTATTACTAATATAGATAATAGTAATAGCTCTAATAATAATAATAATAATAACTAGAGAAAGAAAAATAATAGAATTCTAAAGATATATCTTTATAGACGAGTATACTAGTAGATCGACTACTTTATACTTAATCCTTTAATAAAGAAATATTTTAAGAATTATACTATAAGTACTAAAGTTAGATACTAAGTTAATAAAGTCCTAAAGGCTAATCTAATACTTAAAGCTTATATTAACGAGGCTATTAAGCGTTCGATAGACTATATTAAATAGAAAATAGCTTAGTCTACTTTTATAATACTATTTAACTTTAATAATAGGACTTACTCGTTAGAACCCTTAACTTATATAGTTTATATAATTAATAATATAGCTATATTAATAGGTAATCTAGTAGTACTTACTAAAGATTAAGATACTATATAAAATAAGTATCTTTATAATTACTAGATATTAGATCTAAATTTAAATATATACGTTATTAACTTAAACCTATAGATTAGCTAGAAATAAAAGTATAATACTACGACTTATAAATATATTAGTACTAGTACTAGAGCTATAAAAGTTAAAGCTTAGGACTTTATAATACTTAAAATCCGTACTTCTTATAATAGTATAATAGAAATCTAATTAATATACGTTACTTTAGTCTCTAGCTTTATTACTAGTATAATAGGACTAGAAAGATATTATACTATTAATATTTATTTTAACTTAGAACGTAATATATTATATTATAAGAATTAAAGTAACGTACTCGCTCTACTTAAGTATTTAAATAGTTACTAGTTAGTTAATACTAATACTATATAAAGGTTATATATTAAGCTATTATTATTATTTATAACTAGCTATTAGAAGTTATATACCCTAAAGCCTATATAATAAATTAGTAATTAAGTTACTTATCTAATATAGGAATACCCTAGTATTATACATTATATATACCTTTATACGAAATCTAGATTAGAACTAATAGAATATTTATTATACTATTAATTTCTAATAGATTAAGATTAAGTTAACGAATCCTATTACTAGAATAACTACTTAGGAAAAGATCTAATCTTATTTATAAGTATTAGATAAAGAACTAAAGATTAACTATAAAGAATTAAGATAAAAACCTAGGAGATCCTCTACTCTCTTATATCTATTCTACTTTACCTTACTCTACTTACTCTATTCGCTAAGATATAGATTAAGTAGATTATTATTAATTATACTCTACTTACTCTATTTACTAAGATATAGATTAAATAGATTATTATTATATAATATTAGATTACTAACTAAGCCCCTATCTTAGCTTCTAATCTTCTTAGGATACCCTATATTCTATAGTTCGCGTAGGGTTATAATACTTACTTTCCTCTCTAAAGCTTCGTTTTTAAAGTCGTATTTCCTTTCTTATAATTCTATTTAGTAGTAGTCTAACTACTCTAGTAATTCTTTTTATATTACGCCGTAACCCGCGTATACGTACTAGTAATTCTTTTCTTAGTCTAGTATTCTAGTTATTCCGCCCCTTATCTAGGTATAAGAGTAGATAATATTCTACTCTATAGATATCTAAGTTCTATTCTTTATTTTTCTCTTAGATTCTAATAATATCTAAAGGTCCTAAGACTTCTATAGCTTATTATCTTTATCTTACCTACTACGTCCTTCGCTCTAGTTATATAATACTACCGGCTCGATTATATCTAAATTATTAATTTACTAACTATAAATATAAAACGTTACTATCCTTAGCTTATTATAGTAAATATCTCTCTCGGAATATTTCTTATAGTTTAGTAGTAACTAATAAATCTCTTACTCGTACTAAGGAAGAATACTCTCGACTTCTATCTAAACTAGAGTCTACTAAGAATAAAGAGTTAGCTACTTAAGCTTATAAATAGTATATCTATATATAACTAGCTTAATATAATATCTATTAATATAAGCTTCTTAATTATAAGCTAGCTTCGATTTCTAAGTTAGAAAAGTTAAAATAAATAAAAGCTACTTACTCTACTTCTTCCGGCTTATCTATATTACTATAGTAACCCTTACTATATAAGTTCGCTAATTTTTCTACTTTTCTAGATAATTAGAAGCTTCTACCTCTAGATACTTCTAGTAATATTACTTAACTAGGTCCTAGTAGCTCTATAGGTTCTTAATTAATTCCTATATATTTTAGCTAATAGGCTATTCTATCTATTTAACTAAATATTTCTACTAACGTCTAAGCTTCTATAGTTCTTAAATTTCCTCGACCTCGTATTCCTTATCTTTAAGTTCGATATCGGTAGCTACTTCGGCGTCTTCTAGTACTAGTTCTAGTAATAATATATAGAATACTAGGTATATTCTTATATCTTTAACTAGCTTTAGCTTATAGTTAACTAGTCCTATTTTTTTTTTTAATTTCGAATAGTCCGATTTATAAATTATCTAGTTTATTATATAGTTATTTAGTTTTTAAATTTTATTATAAAAGAAAAACTTTATTCTCTCTCTTAAGGGTCGGTCCCTTAAGTCTTCTTTTATTTACTATTTTAGCTATTAAGAGGTTCCTACGTACTATCCGCGTACTAAGTTCTTTATATAGTTTTTATATTAAATAGACTTTCTCTTCTACTCTAGTAGATATACTCTCGATATCTTTTAGATCTTTATAAGTTATTAGCTTATATCTATAGTTTATATAATATAGTAAGTACCTAGTTATTATAGACTTCTTACTATTATATACTAATTATATTATTAATAGTAATTTAACCTAGTTATCCTATAACTTATTAATATAAAATCTTAGATACTTCTCTAGAGTTTAATTTATCTATTCTATCTAACCGTCTATCTACGAATAGAAGCTAGTTAATAGCTTTCTTTTAATTTTTAATTTTATAAGTAATATACTCTAAAACTTTAAAGTAAATAGTTTATCCCTATCTATAAGGATTTATTCTAGTAATCTATAGTTAGTAATAAGTATCCTCTTAACCTTATAAGCTATATTTTCTACTATAATTACTTTATTCGTCGGGATAAAGTATACTATCTTAGTTAATTAATTTATAATTATTATAATTATATCGTATAATCTTCCTAATTCTAGTTCTAATAATAGTAGTAGCTTTACTATAAAGTCTATTATAACGTAAGTCTATAATCGTATAGGTAGTACTAATAGTTAGAGTAATCTATAGGGCTTATATCTCTTAGATTTATTCTTTAAATATTCTAAATAGTTATCTATTACTTTCCGAACTTCCTCTCTTATATTAGTAAGTAGGTATTCTCTATCTATATATCTAACTATTTTATTAATTTCTAGGTATTCTAGTATCTTACTCTCGTAGGTTTCCTATATTAGGTTTCCTCTAAGACTTAGTAGAATATAAGACCTTATCTCTAAGTTATTTATTAGAGCGAAGTATTCTTCCTTATTAAAGTATATATTATCTTCCTCTAGTATTCTATTAATATTCTTAATAGTTTCTTAGATCTTATTTCTCTATTTTTTCTTAATATTTACTACTACTATAATCTTAGCTAGCCTCGTATAGTTATATATAAGAGTTTTATTAGGTTTCTTTTATAGAACTAGCTCGTATATAACGGGTTTATCGGTACCTTAAAGATCCGATCTTCTACTAAGAGTATCTACCGTTCTATTTAGTATTTCTAGCCGGTAGCTTATCTTAAAGTCGTAATCTACTAGTAATTCCGACTATTAGAATTATTATTAATTAAGTTTCTTCGTAGTTATAAAACTTATAAGGTTCTAGTAGTCTATAATAATCTTAATCTTATACTTAGCTTCTATAAGCTATAGTCTCTATTATTTAAATATTAATATAATAGTACTAAGTTTCTTATTATAAATATTATAGTTTACTTCCTCTTTACTAAACTTATATAAATAGTAGAATACTAGTCTCTATTTCCTATCTTCCCCTTACTAGGTAAGTATTACTTCTAGTATATAGTCTAATACGTCCGTTTCTACTTTAAGAGGTTTTATTAGATTATATATCTATAATATAGGTACTAATATAAATAGATTCTTAAGTTTATTAAAAGCTTCCTATTATTCCTAGTTCTACTAAAATTCTTTTTTCTTCTTAGTTACCTCTATAAGTAGAGATATAGTCTTTAAGTAATTCTTAATAAACTTCCGATAGAAGTTAGCGAATCCTAAAAAGGATTATATATCCTTAACTAATATTAGGGTTAGTTATTCTCTTATAGTCTATACTTTCTTAGGGTCTATAGATACTCCTTCTCGCGAAATAATAAAATCTAGGTATTCGGTCTCTATTCTATAGAATTTATATTTATCCGGGTAAAGTAGTAACTTATTCTATTATAGCTTTTATAGTACTTTCTTTATATATTCTTTATATTCTTCTAGTATTCCTTTACTATATATAAGAATATTATCTAGATATACTATATAGAATACGTCTAAATATTTATTTAATATCCTATTAATAACTAACTAAAATATTACTAGTATATTCGTTAGTCTAAATAGTATAACTCTATACTTATAGAGTCTATATTAGGTCTTAAATACTATATACTTTTTATACCCTTCTACTATTCGAATCCTATAGAATCCTTTTTAGATATTAAATTTCGTAATCTACTTAACTTCTTAGAGCCGGTCTATAAGTTCTCCGATTAGTAGTAGTAAATATCTATTCTTCTTTATAATATTATTTAAATATCTATAGTTTATATAAAGTTATAACTTTCTATTTTTCTTTAAAATAAATAGAACTAGTAATATTATAAAGCTTTAACTTTCTCTAATATATCCTCTTTCTAAGTTCTTTATTAAGTACTCTTTTAATTCTTTCTATTAATCTACTATTAACGAGTATATAGGTCTAGGTTTAAGTTTCGTATCCTATTTTAGATATATTTTATAATCCTATTTCTAGTACTCTAGTAAATTAGTTTCTAAATATTCTTTAAATAGCTCTCGGAACTCCTCGTAGTCTTAAGATATTATTAACTATAGTTCTTTCTACGTAGTCGCGACTCTTTATACTATAATAACGTCGACTCTTTATAAGTTCTTTTTATAGATTCTCGTAATCTTATAAGATAAAATTAAGTCTATCCTCTCTTTCTAGAGTATATACTAGATCTTATAGCTAGATCTATCTAGTCTTCTAATTCCTATAACTAGAGCTACCCGCTTATAACCTAGTACTTTATATAGCTTCTAATCTATCCATAGATTATATATTACTAGTTAGTCGTAACTAATAATTATATCGGTATCTCCGATCTCTATAATATTAAATTTATAATAATCTCTAGTATTTTTTATCTCTAGGATTACTTTTTATATTTTAAGACGAATTATACCTTCTTTATATTCTATAGATAATCTATCTCTAAGATCTACTCGTATAGGTTTTTCTTTAATTTAATAAGAAATCCTATATTCCTCTATTAATTTTAATAATAGAAGTATAAACTCTACTTTACTATCTATAATAGCTTAGACTTTCTATCTATAAATCCGTACGTCTATCTCTAATCTAGCTAGTTACTAGATACCTTCTTATATAATTTATAGAGTCGTCTTTTAGATACTTTTATTAGCGCGACTCCTATATAGCTAATAATAATCTAGTTTTTTAGCTTATTATCGTAGAGGTTTTAATCTTCGGGGTCCTCTTCTAATTCTCTAGTCTTATTTTATCGAGTAGGCGACCTATCTACCTATTCTATTTTTAGATCTAGTACTCTATTAATCCTACGGGGTATTTTCTAATTCGGCTTTTCTAATAGTTCCCCTTTTAGTAATAGTATATCCTAATTAATAGGTTCTACCTTATTTTTATTATTCTAGGTATTATAATATTCCTACTATATATCTAGGGCCCTTAGCTATCTACTAATCTCTAGGTTCTTTAAACTATCTTAATTCTATACTAGATATCCGTATAATTCGTATTATTTAATAAAATATTCCTTCCTTTTAAGATTTTAATAAAAGATATCTTCTTCTCTTCTAATTATAAGCTCTTATTACGCTAGGTATAGGATATATAATTAATTATAGTATATCTAATATACGGCCTTATAATTAGATTCTTAGTATATAATTCTATAGTTAATATCTTATTTATATCCTTTAGTATCTACCTAGATTAATCTATATAGCTATCGTTTTATAGCGTATTTTATTAGGAAATACTTATCGTATTCGTTATCGTAGTAATTAATCTATTTTAGCTATTCTTACTTCTTATAAGTCTAGGTCTAGTTATTATAGTCGTAGATATAGTATTCTATTATTAGATATTCTATATTTTTAAGGTATATATATAAGCTACTTCTTAGAAGTATTATAGTCTCCTCCTTCTATCGGGTATAGTACTTATAGTTTCTTATATAGTTTATCTATAGTAGTATATTATAGTCTATATTATTATAGTCCTAGGTTATCTTATAACCTTCTAGTCCTTAGAGTTTTAAGGTCTAATCTATTATTTACTAACCTTAATCTTCTATAACGTATATTAGTTTTCTTATATTAGTATAATATTTAGTAATATACTAGCTAGTCCTATATTTCTAATACTTATTATATACTAATCGTCTAAAAATATCTTCTACGTTAACCTTATCTAGCTTGTTAAGTTTTAATTCTCCTATTTTAAGCTCTAGGTCGTCTTATTATTAGGTAATTTCTTTAACCTTATTCTACCTATTAGCGTCGAACTACTACTCGGGTATTAAGTTAGACTTAGCTTCTTTTTTTCTACTATACCTAATTATATTTATACGTCTAGCGCCGTTCTAGCTTTCTATACTTTTCTTTTCCTTATTATATTCTTTAGCGAAGTATCTCTATATACTATAACGTAGATATATCTTTTTATCTTAATATTATTTTATCTCGTCTACTAGAACTTTCTATAACTTTCTACCTTATTTACGTCTCTTATTCTTTAGATATTTTTTTTTCTAAACTATACTAACGTCTATTTTATCGTAACCCTTATAGAACCCGTACTTTTAAGTTACTTACTCTTTTTTATAAACTCTTACTAGTCCTATAGTATCTTATTTTTTAAGTATTTATTCGTATAGTCGATTATTAATATAGATTATCGTTTTAATTAGTTCTACTAGATTATCTAATTTTTTAAGTTAGACTAACTTATTCTTAATTAGCTTCTTAAGTTTATTATAGTATATAACTATAAGAGGTATATCGTCCTAGTCGATCTTATACTATAGCTATTTAAACTTAGTAGTATATATATTTACTAATTTAGTTTATCTTAACCTTTAGATCTAGTATTTAGTCTACTAGACCTTATTAATATCTCTAAAGACTATATATATCTATTTCTTAAATAATTCCTAATCTTTAAATACTACTTTCGTTTCGTCGCGTCGCTTTAATAAGAAGTCTTCGTTAGCTATATAATCGTCGATTAGGAGCTATATCTAAATAGTTATCTTATCTATTATATATATACCTATAATAAGAATCTTATTCTAGTCGCTAGTAAACGTAGTAGAGTTAAACTAGTAGTATAGGTCTAATTATATAAGAAATAGTCTTAAGCCTTTCTTTCTACTATTATATTTTTCTAGTATCGGGATCTTTAACTTTATTTTAAGTCCTACTTATACCTATTATAGCGATCCTTATAGTAATATTATAGCCTACTATAACTTAACTATCTAAGCTACTTATTACTAGATTAGGGCCGCTAGGTTCGTTACTAGAGTTCTAGTTATACTCTCTCTAGAGATATTATATAAGCTAGATAGAGTTATTATATTAATATAATCTTAGTTTAGAGTAGTTAATATATTATATATTATATATATCTTTATACGGAATTTAGATTAGAGCCGATAGAATATTTATTATACTATTAATTTCTAATAAATTAAGATTAAGTTAACGAATCCTATTACTAGAATAACTACTTAGGAAAAGATCTAATCTTATTCGTAAGTATTAGGTAAAGAATTAAAGATTAACTATAAAGAATTAAGATAAAAATCTAGAAGATTCTTTACTCTCTTATATCTATCCTACTTTACCTTACTCTACTTACTCTATTCGCTAAGATATAGATTAAGTAGATTATTATTAGTTATACTCTACTTACTCTATTCGCTAAGATATAGATTAAGTAGATTATTATTATATAATATTAGATTACTAACTAAGCCCCTATCTTAGCTTCTAACCTTTTTAGGATACCCCGTATCCTATAGTTCGCGTAGAGTTATAATACCTAGCTAGAGAATAATAGCTTACCTAATAAATACTATTTATAGAGTTATTATTAATAGAGTTAATAATTAAAAGCTATATAAGATATATATTAAAATAAAACTTATAAAGTAAATCTTATATTATTAATAGGAAGACTATATAATACGACCGTTTAAATATATATTATTAGATATTATTTAGCTCTTACTAATAGGAGAAGAGTATTTTAATAGAGATAAATATAGAGGCTATAGTATTAATTAATATACTAAGTAGTATAAAGTAGAAATATTTTCTAGTTATTTAAAATCTATTATTAATTACTAGATTATACGGATCCTACGTAAGATATAATATTAATTTAAATATAATATTATTAAAGTCCGAACTAATAATAAGTAAGAATTTAGTATCTTATCTAATTTATTTAAATAAGTCTATAATAACCTAGATATTATATATAAGAAATAAGTACCCTATATAAATAAATAGAACGGGGGTACTAAATATACTAGAGTAATATTAGTTATACGCGTAAGAGTATTATAACTTTAGACTAATCTACTTAAATTACTATTAAATAAACTATTTCGAATAATAGCGTATATTCTTAATAGAACGTCGTTAAAGAAGCTAAACTAGAAAATATTATATAAGCTTATTTAGGATAAGAAGTCTTAAGTTACTTATATATATTCTATTAGTTATAAAGTCTATATACTAAATAGATAGCTTAAGAAAGCTAATAAGCTTAAGAGTAAGATATTAATAGATTATTTTATTAATTATAATTCGACGAATATCTATTATATCTAACTACTAATAAAGGATTAAGTAATTCGAACTTATAACGTTATATTTAACTTAAGTAGCTTCTTTAAGGACCTAGAAGGCTATACTAGAGAGTTAGTTATTAAGAAAATTATTAAGCTACTTAATATACCTAATATTTAGTATTCTAAGAAAATTAGTATTAATAATCTACTAATACTATATTAATTAATAACGAGTAAAATAGCTATATCTACTTCTCTAACTAATACGTAGATAGGGGGTAAAGAATAGTAAAATAGCTAAATATAGTAAAATAAAGTTATTAAGAAGGATTTTAAGTTCTATAAAGAACTACTTTTACTAGTACCTTTAACTCGTATTAATTCTAATTTAGTCTATACTAGTCCTAATTAGGAAGAGAACTCTAAAAACTCTTTAGATAATATTATAATATCTTTAAATAATACTTTAACGTAATAAAATTAACTAATAAACTTATTATAAGAACTTAATATAACTAAGATATCTAGATATAGTTCTAATTAAACTAGAAATAATATTTTAAGAAGATAAAATCTTAATCTTAATAAGTCTAATATTATTTTAAAAGGATATTTAATATAATTAACTTATTTATATAATCTATATTATTAAATATATCTACTATTCTATATAAATACTAATAATACTATATATAACTATCTATATAGCTTTATTATAATAATAAGATAGAATCTAGAATATAAGATTTATTAATTATAGTTATCTAAGCCTCTAAAGAACTTTTAGTAGCTAAGTAGTTATCTATATAGTAATTAGTTTCGAGCTACTACTAATATAGAATATTACTTAGTATAGATAAAAGAATACTTTATAAAGATCTTACTTTAAGCTACTAATACTAATATAAAGGTACTACTACTAATATAGATATTTACTTATAAAATTAATATAGATAATTACCTCTTAAAATTTAAAACTAGGATTATAATTCGAGGTAATCTATAATAACTATATAGTAATATCTATACTATTATACTAACTACTTACTTATTTCGTACTTTACTTATAATTATTAATTAGTTTAATCTAGAGTTAAAGTAATATAATATTCTAATAATCTTCTTTAATATAAAACTTAAGAAATATATCTATATAAGAATACTAAATAACTTTAAGTATAATAATAAGATCTTAGAGATACTATATACCCTCTATAAACTTAAAAAGATACTACTATTATAATATAATAAATTTAAGAAGACTCTAAATTAGTTTAATATATAAGAAGTAAAAGAATTTCCTTATATATATATTAATAACTAGCTAATTCTATTTATATATATTAATAATATTATTATAGTCTATTACCTTAAGAATACTAGACTTTATAAATATTTTAAGATAGATTTTATAAACTATTATAATATTAAGAAGCTAGGTAACCTAAAGTAGTACCTAGGGATTCGAGTTATATAGAATATAGAGAAACGATTAATTTAGCTAGTATAGAATACCTATATTAATAAAGTTACTAAAGAGTTTAATAT
Organism: Darksidea phi; assembly: GCA_030770425.1. Classification (NCBI taxonomy): domain Eukaryota; kingdom Fungi; phylum Ascomycota; class Dothideomycetes; order Pleosporales; family Lentitheciaceae; genus Darksidea; species Darksidea phi. The sequence goes on along the minus strand of JASJFT010000047.1, from coordinate 251,103 downwards.
CTAATTAAATTTTTACTCTATAGAAATATTACTTATAGTAAATTAGTATAAGCTATTTATTAAGGAATCTAATAAGACGTATATAAAATACTTTTAATAACTAGTCGGCTATCTTATATATCTTATATAGTAAATATAATCTAATTTAGCTTATTCTTATAGTCTATTAGTAAGTTATTTTATAAATTTAAGATAGTAGTATATAGCTCTAATTAAGTATATATAGTAATATATTAATAAAATAAAGTATAATACTTTATAAAGAATAGCTATATAATATAATAAAATAGTTAAATATAATATAACTAACGACGAAATAATTAAATAGTCTAGAGCTACTAGTAATTTCCTAGGAGTAGTAAATATAGTATTTATTAACGACGTCTATACTTAGTAGAGTAGCTAAGACTACTTATTTTAGCTATTTAATATAACTATTAATTAGAAATTAGCTTAATAACGTACTATTATAAAAAGTATAATAGAGGTAGAGCTACTCGTCTTAAGCCTTACTAGCTTAGAGATAGTTAAGTAGTTAAGGCTATTTAAAGGACTTAACCTTAAACTTAATAAGATATCTATTATTTAATATAATAACTAGTAAATAGTCGGTATTACTATAAAGTAAGAGGAAAAGATTAATACTAAGCTTAAATATATTAATATCTATTAGAGCTAGATTTAATAGGAGGTTATCTATAGCTATCTTAATATATAATAGCTACTTACTACTAAAATACCTACCGATAAGCTTACTAAGATCCTTCTAAAGTAAAAGTATATATAGTTTATAAGGTAATTAGACCTCGTCGATATTAAAAGCCTAATTAAATAGATTAGCTTTAAGGGCTACGAGTACCTCTAAGCTAAGGGGGTATATCGCGGAGTAGACGGCTTAGGGACTAAGCACGATTAGAGATTTCGCTAGGCGTAAGGATTAGCCTAGTACTAGCGGCTATTTGCTAAATCTCGTGATCTAACAGTGTCTAACATAGTCCAGTAGTATTGGTGTTGAGGCATAGTTAGGGGTCGTTTCTGTATATAAAATGCCGTCTTTTTCAACTCATAGAAATCAGAGCTTTCACTTTCAGAGACTGCGCACTACAGTGATTCACACTGAAATCACCGTGACACTCTACGTTTGGCGAAATGCTAGCAGTTAAGGCGAGAACCCCGCCGAGTGCCTAGGTTTGCAGTCTTGCATAGCTACTTCGCCATTTGGCGTTCTTAAAAATCATCTTTCCTTGACGCCAGATTCCCGTCTCGACACTACGCTCTCACGATGTCGACTAGCAGTCCTCTAACAATAGGCACCTACCTAAGAGGATCATGCACCTTAGTACACATATTCAGCACAGCTGCGAATATCCTGAAATGCTCCTCCCCGAATATGAGCAAGGCCCTCAAAGTGCCCTAACGTATGTGATGCTGAATAAAGCAAGAGGGAAGTAGCGTGAATCGTGATAACTTAGAGTTGCGCTATGCCGTTTCTGGGGCTAGCGGGGTAAAACTATCCGAGCGCTCAAGCTTTTTATCTGCCACCTTCAGCACCACCACATTTCGGCCAAACATATGGGCTAATACCAAACTCACTATTTATCACGAAAACGATATCTACCTTCTGTCTTTTTCCAGAGCTGGTGGAGACGTTCTTGCACAAGCCATCGCCGGCGACTTAGTTGGTGACGAGCGCATGCGTATGCGGGTAAATTAACTATCAAGTCGGCGATACCATGCAGAAGAGACGCGTAAAAGAAGTCGGTAGCATTGATGAGGATTAGAACTAATGCAGAGATTAGGGCCGAGAAATCAGACTCCGCGGAGATTCGCACGAGAAAATTCAGTGGAAGAAAACGGGTAGCATACGGCGCAGCAAACTACAACATTGGGAGCTCGATTACCCTTGTCCTTGTAGTGACGGTAATTATAACGGAATTGCTACATTCGGGCAAGTACAAACGTCTTGACACACCTCTTTTCTAGTAATATCTAACCCCCTGTTAGGCTGCCACCTCCCGGCTCTTCCGCACACTCAAATCATGATACCGGTCCATGAGCTTCTCAAATTCTCGTATTTTGTAGCTGATCACTGCTCTATACTGTCTCCGTCGTTTTCCCGCCTTATTTCCTTCCCAACGTGGCTTTCGATACTCAGCCCCGAACCAATCACAACCCGGTCCTTGTAAGACATGCATATAGACGCCACTATCGGAATCCTCCAAGATCCTAGCAACCTGGTATGAACGGCTTGGAGCCCAGTCGGATGATCGTTTCGTAAAATATCTAAGAGGAAGGATGCCGGGGGCCCACGGTATTAGCTGGTGATACTTCCAGGATTGTTGAAGGGCCACCGCAGGCTCCGTGTCGAAGTGGACAAGTGCTTCAGACATACCCAATCATACAGTGCACTGCAAAGAAGAAGAGGTTGCGGTGCATTTGTAACTGCCTGATTCGTCGTTTGAAGCAGTAGTGCACTTGACGGCTCCTATACCGAGCAACGGGACTCTCCCGGTCGTTGCATGCAGCACAATATGTAACCCTTACCATACCTCTCATCTAATTTCATATAAATTCATATGGCATCTCTTCCCTTCGTCCGTTGTCTACCGACTAAAGATCTCCGTGCAATATCGATAGCATGGCACCCGTTGCTTCCGCCATCACACGTGTTCTCGTAACCGGGTTCGGGGTACGCACAATATATCCTTCCCTACTTCCACACCATATGAAAAGCTTGTTCTTGGTACATACTAATCTGATTGCTTAGCCCTTCCAAGGTGTTCCCAACAACCCGTCTTGGGGAATTGCCTCCCGCCTTCCAACCTCACTCCCTGGCAACATCGAACTTATCGTCTACCCAGCAGCCGTACCGGTCGCATACCATCCGGTCGTTAATTTACTGCCGGAGCTCATCGGCGAGGTGCAGCCCGACATCGCACTCCACATCGGCGTTGCAGAAGGCCGCAAATATTTCGCAGTTGAGCAGACAAGCCAGAAGGGTGTATATGGATGGGGGACAGACGTCGATGGAGAGGTGTTTGAAGATGCTGAGGGAGAGGAGCTATGGGGCGATCAACCGAAAGTACTGAGCACAGATCTCAACCTCCAGGCTACAGTGTCCGACTGGCAGGCCCGCACCGCAAATGTAACATGGCCGCCATCCCTCTCATCCTCTTCCTTCCTCTCCAAGATTGCAACACCCTCTACACCCGTGGATGTCGCGCTCGGTGGCGACGTCCTTGCGGTGCTTGAAGAAAGAAATGAAATCGACTCGGACGAAGTGCGCTGGAGCGACGCTGTGGGTAGTTACCTCTGCGCCTTCATCTATTACGCAGATATGGTGGAGATGTCAAGGAATGGCAAAGCTCGGAAAAGGGATGTGTCGTTTATGCATGTTCCCATGTTGGAAAGCGAGGAGGAGTTAAGTGTTGGCGTCGAGGTTACTGTTGAGCTTGTGCAGGCACTTGTGGGAAGCTGGAGAGAGCAAAATGGGAAGAACTAGGCTAACAATGGAAAGGGGGGTGGTATTCAGCCTAATTAATACCTAAATTGGGGTAACAAGAGCGGTGGAAAGGTTGTATAACCTCATATACAGGTACAATAACACACAATTATGTCATAAGGTCCACTTTCTCCGTGACTGGCAACTCACATCTACAGCATTGTTTCCATACAGCCAAAGGAGGATGGTGGCGCCTTTTCTCTCTATATACGCGCGAATTCCAGGATGAAACAAGTGTCACGGCTTACCAATGAAGAAAACGGGGTAACTAACAAATCGTAGCGACGGCAAAGCTTATAGAGGTTGAACTTGACGGTAGGCTCCAGAGATTTGACGGCCACACTTCTAGTCCCACGCCAGACCCTTTATTGTATCCCTGTAAGGTATGCATCTTTGGTTAGATAGCGAGAAGTTTCTCAAATCAAAACAAGTTATGCATCGCAAGCCATCTGCGGAATCGACAAATTTCCCAGCAAGAAAGGAATGGGTAGCTTGAAAGGTCCATGGCAAGATTCGAAAGCTGCATACCCAAACTGTTCCGTTAATGACAAGCCGTGTATTAGATAGGAAGACATCCCGCCAGCTTATACGGTATATATCAACAAGCATGGCCGGACGAAAGTAGCCGTGTATAGCATTCATACTGCTACGGCAATGCATTCGATTCCTCAGTGCACTGCCCAACTCCAGGGTGCTATTGATGACGACCCACCTCCGAACGCGGAGCTTCGTCATACAAGTAAGGCGTCGGAACTCGCTGCGTTGCATATGTACTAGGTAGAGTAGTCGAGGTCCGAGGCTACTGAGACCGCTGAAACTCACTCTAACTCGATCCATAGAGATGTTCATACGTTCCCCTTCCGCCAAACTTCATATCGAGCTCTGCAGCGCCTTCGGCTGCCTCATCAGCTCGTTCATGCGCCAAATCATCATCTGCTTTCCTAAGCACATTTGTCCGATACTCTCATGTTTAATTTGACTCTGTGGACAATGCAGCCTATTCAGATAATACTAATTGATTGCCAAATTCCATTTCGTAAAGACAATGGCAAACCGCAAACTCCAAAATACTTCGACCGCAGATTGGCTCCCATTTTTCCCGCCAGAATTCTAACCAGGATATGAAGTACCGACTCTATTCTCCTACTCACGAAGTCGATGATGCAGTGTAGCTATTATAACACTTTACGTACGGAGAACTGACCAACCTATAGGCACCAGCACTAAAAAAAGGACAAAGTGGGCGTAAAAAAGTTAAACGGCAGAACCGGACAAGTCCAGATAAAGGGTGGAAGCAGGAATCGAACACTGCAGGGACATGTTACACCGTAACCGGGTTCCCCTCTGCATCAGGGCTGCACCTAGCACCAGCTATTCCACCGTGAAATGCCCCGTCTACATGATGAACTTTTCAGGAAATAAAATTTATATGTACCGAAATCTTCCAGCGTGGCGGCGTGAACGGGAGCGGACGGCGATTAACCTTTTGAAGGGGTGAAACTCCGGAAGCAACGCGGCAGCAGCGCGCCATACGAGGGCTCGTAACCTGAAAGATATCGATAAAAGTAATTACTAATGCCGATTCTTGGGTATTGGATATATATACGAACAGCCCAATTCAGGAACGAGATTCTGAGCTGAGAGCCGCTATTATTAACATCTAATTGAGTGCAGGCAAGGCGTCATTCTCAAGCTTTCTCGATCTTGTTGTTCCGCTAGGCGCTACAGATCGCCTCAACACCATTCACCCTTAGCTGAACGCCGACAACGGCGCCCTTACGTCTCACAACGACCCTCCTCCTGGATCATCACGTCATTGCTTGTCCTGGCCATAATTTTGTACATCGCTATCCCCCAGTTGCCCCAACAATCGTTTCTAGGTCGCTAAAGTGACAGACCGGTAGTATCGCGCAGACATACACGGGCAAACCCAGTATACGAACTGTGTCGCAACGGTGAGTAAAGACATTTCTGTTATGAGAGAGCAGGTACTGATATCGTTCTAGATAAGCTTCGCCGACTTCGTGCCCCGAGCCTTAGGTCCAACCATGAGATTCCTCTCTCTTTGCCCGAGTTCTATTCGCACGACCGCAACCCCTCCGTCCAGGAAGCCGCGCCTTCGCATAACCCCTCCTCTTCCGCTTGAAGAGTTCGGTTTCGGCAACGGCAGCGTGGTGCCGCCATGTACATTCCAGTTGCAGTCCAACGCGTTATCGGCCCATGACGATGAAGCCTACGGTACGACCTACGGAAAGAAGCAGGATGTACTGCTAGAACAGGATGGGGAAGTGGCCGAAAAATCCTGAGGAGCTCGGAAGTCCGAAACGCAAGGCACCACTGTAATAAAGGCAAACATGCAGACAGGTCAAAGAAGAGCAGCGCAACGGTCCCAAGTTATGCATTAAGGTCGACCTAGTGGCGGAAGTAAGATGGGCGGGGAGCTAATAGGCAATGTAATACACTCTATGTCAGAATACACTCTATCCTCCGAAGCTACTCGCGGAAACACAGATACTCGGGTGGAGATAGCTCTCCGGCGATACCGACATAGCTTTCATAGGTCTACATCAAATCAGTAACCGTTCCGATCCACAAGCGCAATTACCACCCTCCTACGAGACGGAAAATGGCCATAGGGAACTCACCTCTTCCCAAATGGACTCGCAGTCGTCGAGCGCCGCTTCCATGATATCCTCTCCTCACCGTCATCCCCTAGTATCATATCTAACCGCGGCGCCGGAACCCCACATTCCACTTTCATAACCATCTCGCCTTCTTCTTCCTCAAACTTCACACTGGTGGGAAGCCAGTCAGGAATCGGGCCGCCAGCCATACCGTCTATGGCGGTGTGCCAAAACTCTGTCGATACCTTCTCAAGGCCCCAAAATTTGTGCAAGCGGTTGCATTCCTCTGCGACGAATTGCTCCATGCGGACTGCTCGGTCGAATTGGGCAGTGAGTCCGATGTCTTCTTGCGTGCTGAGTGTGCGATTAAGAGCCTCTTGGGCGCGGTCGAGGCGAAGGTAGAGACGGCGCCATGCACCTAGTGATAATTGGACTGTGGTGTGGATGCGGAGAGGGAGGACGGGGAGCGAAGGGCATGTATAGAGCGCGTATTGTATACAGCGTGCCAAGTTTGTCGCGGCATCGATGTCTGTTTGCTGTACAGTAACTAGACTAGGAAGCAAAGAGTTGGCAGTGTATTCGGGAAAATAGAGATGAAGGTTTTCGATTAGTCCGCTCAGGCACATTTTCAGCATCCAGTAGCGGCTAATCAGGATTGAGTTTTCAATGGAGTCGAAATGCAATGAGTCTGGGATAATATCGGCTATTTCCGGAGCAGGTGGGACTGGTATGACAGCGGTGGAAGATTGCAAGACTTGTTCCATACTGTCGTTGGGGACGAGAACCCATAGTGACTCTGCTAAGCAGACGGCTGCTGCAAGCGTTTCTGTATCCTGTGGGTGTTCCCTTGCGTGTCGGACGAGGCAGATAAGACGAGGCAATTGGATGAAGATGTGCATGTGGGTGACGGAGGCGCGGAAGGCTGCAGGGGCGTCGGTCTGAATCGCAGCGGGGGATGATATCTCAAGGTAGAAGTCGTTATCGAAGACCGTTGTACGACCAGAGACCATTGCTTCCGACACCTGTACCCACATTAGCTTTTCTTCTCATGGGTCTTATTGTGGGGTGCTTACGTCGTCAAGGTACGTGTTGTCTACGAAATTCCAGTAGTGGTCAGCGTCAAAGCCGGCTACTGGTCCCGATCTTAGGATCTCAACTAATCCAATAATATGGATGGCGTGTTGGAGGGTCTTGATTCCCATAAAGATCTGCACAAGAGTAAGAAACGCGTTAGACGTGGGACGTGGAATCACATACCTCGGCTACGAAGAGCATTTTCATAGCCAGAACGGTATCGTACGTAGCACGGGTTTGATGGTTGCTGATAACGAGTTGGAGTTGTCTCAAAGCCTTCGCTTTCGATGTCAATGCTACACTTCTATTTGAGAAGGTGTTGCCACGGTACACGGTAAAGCTATCGACTAGATATTCGACCACAAGGTCGACGATATGACTTGACCCAAGGCGAGATGGTATGGATTCAATGAATGACCCGAGTATCGCAAACGGCTGATCCTTCAGAGAGCGTGATCCAAGCATGTTCAGATAGCGGGCCACAAGAGCGGATTCCGGCGACGATGGACGATGCGACGTGAGCTCAGACGATTCTCTGAGCCGATTAAGATGGTTTTCCAGCTTCTTTTTTTGCCGCGCTGTTGGTTTCCGGATACTGTTTCGCTTGTGGTTGGATGGAACGGCGAGCGTTAGGAAGATCCCTTTACCGTCGTCCGCATCCTTTTTGGTGGTCAATAGGAGCTTATCAGAAGACGAAGAGTTGGAAGGCGATGAAGCACTAAAATAACCAGGATCTAAGCCCTCCCATGTGACCACAGGGTATATGATTGGCGCGCCCATTGGTTTGCCGTGCTTGGAAAGCTGCACGGGGTCTTCGGTCACAAAGGCAGTCACCTTCCCGTAGGAGTAGGAGCATTCTCTATCTCGCTTTTTGCAAGCACCGCATTTTGGTTTCTGTTCGTCGCACTAATAAACGTCGTATTAGCATCTGAACGAAGACGGACGGACGAGAAGAGCGACGGTCGGGCTTGCGTGAAGAGTTGAAACGCGATGGGAACGATACTCACCTTAACCTTTCTTACCCGGCACACGTCGCATTTTCCAGCGATAGTCATGATTTCTCCGGGTGTCTTTGACGTGGCTCAACGGTCCATGAATGACAGTCAAATCGTGCCTTTCGTGATCAGATGATAAGAGCAAGTAAGTACCGTTCACAATGCTCCATCTAAAGGGCATTCAGGTAAATAACGCTTGAAAAAAAATTGGTGTATGATCCATCGCTGTCGATGGCTATGCGAAGATGGGGCGAATAGGCGTGGTTACAAGTCAGAGCTGAACGGTTGCCTAACAGCTTGGCTCCGCCACGCTATTCCAGATGGAGATGCGCTAGGCCTCTTTCCTCCGGTATCCACGTGATAAAGGATCTTGCTCATCACCACATGTGCAGTGAAGCACCTGGGTTTTGTGGGGTGTTAGATGTAGATCAGACAGCTTGCTCTCGTGCGCCGAGTTTTTGAACCGCATGGGTCACCCATCTTTGACGTTCGGTTTTTTTTAGCAACAGTATTGCTTTGAGCATGGGCGAGGCCTCAACCATTCCCATTCCCGTTTTAATTGATGAATGGATCATGTTGCCCTTCTGTTCACAGGTTGCGCGAAAGTATTTCTAATTCCTTCGAGGTAGCGTTTTGCCCACAGTTGCTCGCTGACTCTTACAACCGGCCTGTCAACCGTCTTTTATCCAGCAAGCAGCTTCGCAGGTTTGCCCGAAGCCGGGGAAGTTGGGTTTACGCCCCTAATGAGCGCATCTAGAGCTCTTCAGATTCCGGGCTTTTGGCTGTCGGTACGATCGCTAGACAACGTGTCCGAAAAGCTGGACGGGTCGTACAGCCTTGGCTGACACACTGTGGCCAGTGTTCATCCGTCTTATTTCGACCTCTTGCACTTCTCGATCCTTCCCTGCAGCCTGCCACCTTGCGGTTTTCTGGTACTGGCGTAGCCGTCCAGACGTCGACGTCGTGCATATTGCGCTCTGCTCGCTGTGGCTATCTCGCTCCTTGCCACAACTGTCCCCGCACTACCGCTAGCACCTCGAACCGCAACAGTTCCAGGACGCATTTGTCGCGCGAGACTTTACCTGCTTCCCCAAGCACTGCTCTGAATGTATTACCCTTTATGTGGAATTTAGGCTCCTCGACCCCGCCATCTGCCGCGTCCCCAGCCTCGAGCATCCGTACTTCCGGGAATACAATTTCCTATCGTCAGGCTCCCTGCCATCGGCCGCCAATCAAATGGAGAGCTCGGTCACGGCTCCGTCGCATGCAACTGGGGTGCTTCCTTAGCTCGAGAGTGCTCGAAATTAGGAGGCAAACGCTCGCAGCGACCCGCCAGCATTTTCACGGGGTTTTTGAGAGTGATGTGGGACCACTTAGCAAAGAGGTTACTGTATCCTCTACGTTGAAAGAGAACGACACGACTTTGTGCGGTCTCCGTTGAGAGAGCCATAGTACACCTTGGGGACAAGGATGCGCGCCAGGACCAATCCTTCTGCGTCCCTACCGATCGGCCTCTACCCATCGCACGCAGCGCGACTACCGGTATCTATATACATCAAGCTCCCCATCCCGTTCCTTGGCTATCAATATTCTCAGTACGGTTAGCAAGGTTAAAGATAAGCTGGCGCCAATGCACATAAGCATCCTAAGCGCGGCTTAGCTGCTGTACGCGACATTCTGCGCATCGGCTAGGCTTCCCACCTTCCGGAAAGCAACGGCGGCGCTCGAGCGCTATGATATATGGTCCAATCATGGTTGGTTCTACAACGGGCGTAGAATGACAGGGTGGGGAACAAGGGGAACATGGTGGTTGCACTTGGTGTAAAGTGCACGCTGCAAACCGCGTTACCGGTCAAGACGCCCCGTGCGACTCCAGCACATATAACTCGGCCTCTCCCCTTCTCTCCGGCCCATTCATTCTTTACCCAACTTCGAATTATCTACTATTACCATGGCTGCACTCACCCAAGATGAATTCGCAGATCCCGAGAAGAGTGCGCCGCCCCGGGTGTCACACACCTTCGCGGACCATCACCATGGAAGTCAACTCGACGCTGCGAATGAAGCTATTGTCGCGGAAGACACAAATCAGCTGAAGCGTGGTCTTCACGGTCGTCATATGCAGATGATTGCTATTGGTGGAGCTATTGGTGCAGGTCTTTTCGTCGGATCCGGAGGCGCACTGTCAGCGGGAGGCCCGGGTAGTCTAGTAAGCTTGTACCACCTTCCGCATTGCCCGTTCAGCGAATTAACTGTGTACTGTAGTTGGTGTGTTTCATGATCATTGGTTTCATGATCATGCTCATGATGCAGGCGCTTGCTGAGCTGGCTGTTATGTATCCGGTAAACGGTGCATTCTATCAGTACATTGTTCGCTTCGTTGATCCGTCTTGGTAAGTCAACTCCTTCGCAAACAATAGGAGCGCAAATTTACACATCCAAACAGGGGTTTTGCATTGGGGTGGGAGTACGCCCTCCAATGGCTTACCATCTTACCGTTCGAAATCACTGCCGCTGGCATCACTATTGATTACTGGAAACATTACAACATTGGCGTAAGGCCTCCCTTTGCAACATGGAGAGCATTGCTCACAAATTTCACAGATATGGATAGCTGTTTTTCTCACCGTGCTCGCCGTCGTCCAATTGTTCGGTGTTCGTGGCTACGGCGAAGTCGAATTCGTACTCAGCATGATCAAAGTGGCCGCCTGCTCCGGCTTCATCATCTTCGGCATTATCGTCAACTGCGGCGGCGTACCAACCGACAATCGTGGCTACATTGGCACTCGCTACTGGCACGATCCCGAACAAGCATTTCGCAACGGGTTCAAGGGCTTTTGCTCCGTTTTCGTCACCGCATCGTTTGCATACGGTGGGACTGAACTTACAGGTCTCGCTGCAGCCGAAGCTGCGAACCCGCGAAAGGAAATTCCTAAGGCTACGAAGCAAGTTTTCTGGCGCATCACCTTCTTCTACGTCGTGAACTTGTTCATCCTGGGACTCATCGTTCCGTCGAGCTCGGAAGTTCTGCTTGGTTCATCGGGTGCGAACACAAAAGCGTCTCCATTCGTACTCGCCATCGTATTGGCAGGCGTCAAAGGTCTTCCTTCTGTGTTCAATACCGTCATCACCCTATCTGTTATCTCAGTAGCTAATTCCGCAACCTACGCCTCTACACGAACCATTCAAGCGATGGCAGCTAACGGCATGGCACCAAAGATCCTCGCCTACGTAGACCCCAAGGGTCGGCCGATTCCCACCGTCATTCTGCAGTTGATCTTCGGCTTGCTTGCTTTTGTGAACGAAGCAACGGAAACGGGCGCAGTGATATTTACGTGGTTGCTAGCTCTTTCCGGCATTGCTAACTTTTTCGTGTATGGCAGTATCTGCGTAGCGCACATTCGGTTTCGCCAAGCATGGAAGTACTCGGGTCACGATGTCTCAGAGTTACCATATCGTTCTCAGTTCGGTGTTCTTGGAAGCTACATCTGCGTGGTGTTAAATTTTGTCTGCTTAGCCGCACAGTTCTATGTTGCGCTTTGGGTACGTATTTCCAAATATTCATTTGATCCCTCCAAGGGCTTAAGCCACCATGACGGCTAAATCGACCTAACTCCCTAACAGCCTATCGGTGGATCACCCAACGCCGAGAAGTTCTTCAGCGCTTACCTTGCCTTCCCGCTTATCGTCTTCCTCTACGTCCTATGGAAAGCGTACTCCTGGAACAGATATCCGAGCCATCGACAGTTGTACGTGCCGATCAAGGACATTGACGTTTTGACGGGTATGCGTGAGGATCAAGCTGTCATATCAGGTCGTGGAGTGAGCGATGATGTGCCAAGAAGTAGCATTCAGGAATTGGAAACAGAAAAGAGGAAAGGATTTATGGGACGTGTGAGGAGAGTCGTTGGGGTACTGATCTAGCTTCGCTAGAACAAGTAATGGGCTCTCTGAGCATCCCTTGAGAAGGTTCTTAGGGTGAATTTCTGGGCAAGAACAGTGAGCAGATGAGCAGAATCGGTTTTGTTCTACAATAGCTTCAAGTATCGAGACCTCGACCAGTCATGCAAGAAGCAAACCAATACAATCAAAGAGACGCTACAAACGCATGTGCCCGTTGTTGGGCCTCAACACCTTCCGTACATTCTGTATCTCTATTCCTAGCGCCGCTTTCCCTGTGATTTACTCTGCAAACATTGCAGAGCATCTCCCGGATCGAGATGACGGAATTCACGCAAGAACCCTAGCTGCTCTTCGAAGGGCTGGCCATATGTGTGGACATGCACGAAGCAGAACCAGCCTTCTACTTCAGCAGATGCTTCTAGTAGCTTGGGCTTCGGTAACACCCGGTACCTTAGCACCTCCTCCAGCAGCTTCCCTCTTCTCATAGCCTGGCCGCTCCTCGGCATGAGCCAATATCCAAATTTCCCGACTTCCTCGCGCCGTTTTGTTCCTCTGGCAAGCTGTGTGTGCGCATTCCGATACGTGTTCGTTAGGAGTTCGAGCATCGCTGCACTGACGTGAGGTTATTCCGCTTAATGCATTCATCTTTCCACCGTTTGTTTCTAGTTCATAGAATCCGGAACACAGCCTCCATCAAGAGCAGTATCTCCCCATTCGCCAAAGGTGCCACCATCATGTAGTATTGTAGAAGAGTCGGTCTTTCCTCCGGGTACCCGGAACCACGCGCGCTGATATTCGTTGCCCCAGTGGATTTCACCGCCTCAACTCCTCATCTAGCTTTCCGGGTTCCACATAAGATATGGTGATACTGTACTCCATATCCTTCATGTGCTGCCCGAACGCCAGAGGTTTTCCATGCCCTTCTCGTGCTCTTTTGGGGATATTGATTGACCAAGTGTGATGGAGCTGTTGGAGGGGCGGGCCCTCTGTCGGTTCTGATGCCTCCCATTTGACCTCGAGGCGCAGGCAGGCTTTAAGTGGCATGCGCGTGTTCGTCGGGACGAAGTTTTTTCGGAGTGAGGGGTAGTGGTGGAGCTCTCTCGCCGTCCATCGCTGCGTAGTGGCTGATGTTGTGAGGATATATGGCAGATCGAGTTGCTCTCAAGGTTGGCCTGCGACTTTAAATTAGTGTCACCAAGATTGGCTCTTGAGCTCCATTGTTCCGGCACCCCACATTTGAATTGAGCTCGTCGTAGCTTTTGTCGTTACCTCCAAGTGTAAGCAGATGGAGTTGTGCGTGGAAGGAGAGTTCCAATTATCCTCGGCGCCGTCCGAATGGCTTGCTGGCTCACTGTCCAGTTTGTTGAGCAGGCCTGCCAATTGACGCCTTTGAGTCAACCCTGATGTCAGCGAGTCAATTGCAAGCCTTGCGGCAGCGCATCTCTAGTGAAGCACTGACGTCCCTTGATTAGAGAAATGTCCCGTTCGTCTGCGAACGCTTCAGAAACGTTACGTGTTGATTGATTGTTACGCGAAGCGTCGTTCTGTCTGGCGATGGTATCCTGTTATGAGGTGGCTAGCGCGGCAACCTCCCTGGCGACGTAGAGTCCGAATCATGTCGTCCTTAGTACGCTTGTCTCACTCTTTCTGTATACTGTGATGTTTTTTGGGTGGAGGACGGCGGACGTTCATTAATGGTGGGGGAGTAGATAGCGAACGGACTATGCAATTCACGCGGTCCTCAAACCGAAATTTCGAATTCCTTTTTGAGGTAGCTTTCGATAGTGGTATGTCTAGAGAGCGAATGACTACCCTTAATAATGTGCAGGCCATGGAGCCCATGTAATGAAGTCGCTGGCATTCGAGAAGGCAATGTGCCTGCCCTTCTCATACATAGCTCCAAGACCAATTTGTTGGCGTCAAAAACGCATTGTGCTCTATGAATCGGTTACTGCTACAGACCAGCGTCTCTGAACAGCCGCTTGCTAAAGCATACCATGCTCGGGGTTCCTTGGAGATCCAGTCCGAATGCCCCAGGAATACTGACGGATACAGCTACGAGCCCCGCCTCTGAAGGTCGCCGGCTCAATTTTCCCGCTCAGCTTTTCCACGCGCCAGAGAGCGAGTCCCGTCAATACCTATTCGGACACATCCCCAATTGCCATGTTACTGCAGCTCAAGCGCCGAATAAAGCGGTCCCGGCTGTCTCTGAGTCCTTCTTTGGCCGAAGCCCTGCGTGCCTGTGTCCGTAGCTTTGGTCCTCATAGACGCCGTTCCTAGCTTTGTATAATACCAATGACACCTTGTGTATCTCACTATCGAGACTCTGTATCGCTTAATGCACCAACCAGCCCCGAGAAAGCGAAGTCACTAGACCTTCGTTGCTTCGCCGGCGACAAACGTTCCTAGCTCGTCCATGTGCAAACCCAATCGTTGTGACTTCAATTCTAGACTGTGCGCCGTCTAGCACAAGCATGCAGCTCTAACTTGGGTTCTCTCCGTATCGATCTGCTTCCCAGAGTTCTCGTTCGGCGGCAACTGTATCGGCAAAGGCGGAAGGCGACGGTGGGAGACGAGGACGGCAACTGCCCGGTAAGTTAGTCACCTATATCTCAGACAACCTGATTCTCTGTATGCCACTTGTTTGTTGGGTTCGAAATCGAGGTTGGTCTCGGAAAGAGCCGTGGCTGCGGGCAGAGGGCGATGCGAAGGCCGCGACGGCGACTGGTATCCCTAGTCAGCAGTTGAGTGCCAGCAAGAGGAAGGGCATCGCTCCCATGGAGCCTAGCAAACAGGACAATGGCCAGCTTGCAAATTCTGCGGTGGAAGGCCACGGCAGGAAGAAAGAGGTACATGTGGGTGGCGGGGCATCTACATGTACCCTAACGACCTACAGAAACGCGACGACGACCCAGAGCGGCACCAGATAGCAGTATATGATGAGCGTGGCGAGACCGAAGATCGTGTATTGCGTACTCCATAAAGTTCATATCGAACTGGCATTTTGGCGCAACGGGAGCATGTAGATGTGTCACGGTTTGAGGAGAAGAATCTGATATCGATAGCCTCATAACAGTGTTGCTTGCGTTCGTATTCTTCGCGGTGGGCTTCGATGTTCGAATAGAATATCATCACAAGACATCAATGCTCTACCCATAGCATAGACAACAACGATTACGGAAGGTCAAACGAAACACATCACTGGGAAAACTGAGCTTCTTCCTCAAGCAACCAGCAAATGCCAGTGCACTCAATGAAAAAGAAAAAAAGAAGAGGTCGCGTCAGCCAGAAGTAGTGCAATCTACAGGTATGTTAGTGATCTGATCAAAGAATCAGGCTGGGTAGAAGAGAAAACTTACACTGGCGACACTGTGTTCGCAACTATGAGCAAGCCCAGTGAGAGGCGAACATGAGCAAAAAATTGGGGTTGGTAAAACCAACGATCGCCAGCCCATACCTGTGGAAAGAGAAGCAGAACCACAGGTAGATCCGGGTCAAGCGGGCGCAGGATGAGGGGACAAGAAGGGCAGGGCCTGAGCAGGCTTATATAGGTAGCTCACGGCCGCACGGTCCCCCTCGCTTAGTATACCGTAGATGACCCGGGTCTAGCCTACTTTGAGTGGAGGTGAAGGAGGATTTGGAGCGGACTGGTGGCGTTTAGTCATGTGAGGCTCCTGAGTGGCGTAGGTTTGACGTCAGAAGGATCGAGCGTGAAGAGATCTTGGTGCCAGTTAACTTGGGCGGCGGAGTATGTGACCATTAGTTTGTGAGAGTAGCGGTAATCTGGTTCATCGTCCAAGCTAGATATAGATGTAGTGAGCAAGCAAAGTAGATCTGGTATCTAGACTTGAGAGACACGGGAAGCTGAAGTTGGCCGTGTAATGGAAATTACAAGATAGGGTAGCTTAACGATTCCCAGCGTATCTATTAGACTTAAGAACTAGAATAGACGTAAAAAGTTAATCGAATATGTCACATAGTATGAGGAGAGGGCGATAGACGCAAGTTTTAGCTGATAAATGGTTATATTAAGCGCTGGATACGAAATTCCTAGCTACGGTAAGTTGGTAATATATGGGTATTACCTATGTTGATAACATGTACCTTCTGAAGTCTTGGCCGCCCCAATGGGCCCCCGGCCATCCAACACTTTCAGTAGATTATCTCCATTTACAACGATGAGAGAAGGGTTAACGGGGGCTCGTATAACTTAAGCAAGGGAGATAGTGTCTTCTACCTCCGATGAGGTGTCAGTATAAGTCGGAATCATGCACGGTGAGACTGTAGGCGAAACCGAAGCTCAGAAAAGATTTTTCTTCCACCAGCCCAGACCTGTCAGATGAACGTAATGCATGATTACAAAAGATAAATGCTGATAACAGGCGAAGAACACAGGTTTCTTTACTGAAGCGATCTCGCCCTTGAATAATCGGTGAGAGCTAACATCCTTCTTACGTTGGGCAACGATTGCTATATTGCGATCCAATTAACAGAGTCCCGAACCAAGGACAATCGGTCTGACAACTAGACGAAATTCTCAGCGAAGTGTAAAGTCGCTCAACCCGAGGCTGTCAGTTGCCTTTTGTACGCGTTGAAGGTATCAATCTTTGCTATACTGGTCGGAAGATGAAGAAGCAAACCATCACCAAGGTCTGGCACTCCCGAGGTATTATCTCTCAATACAGTTGTGCTCTCATGATATCTGCGAGTACATTCCACCTTGTCATTGTAATATCCCCAAAAGGTAGCTAAGATTGGTGGAAACTGTAGAGCGCTTCAATGGCATTGCATACGGATTGAGGGAAAGTGAGGTCGATTTAATAGCCAAAATTTACCTGAGTCAAGCGCATAAAATTTTTGCTCATGTACGGTGCTGCTTATACGTCTCGCGACTGTGGTAGGACAAGCCGTATCAGGATTGGCTCCGAAGTCTGGCCAAAAGAGACAGGTATGCGGCAAGATAAAACCTTGGATACAGGTTCAACCATTACAATATGTCATCATGGTTGCAGGGGTTCCCGTCAGGCTGTCGTGTCGTTGCAGCTAAGGAGGTACAAACCCGCTGAGAGAGCGGATTACCAACCACAAGTCCCGGTATCCACCCTACATGTCTTCTTGAGAGTCTACCTTCGCGATGGAAGAGCGTCGGGGGCGTAGCATACGCAGTTACTGAATGGAGAGGGTGGTGCCCAACCTCGAAGTTATTTGGTGCGAGTTCTCTAAGGATCCGTCAGTACAGGCATTGGGAGAGGGGCAAAAGGACGTGTAATCGAGAGTTACAACTCACATGCGCATTCGATGTAGGCTACGTTAGCCTTCCTTGACAAGAACCAGGCGTGGATACATCATACCCGGTGTTCTGAGATGGAGCAAGCCTGCTTCCTGTTGTTTCCGGCTCTGGGTTCCGTGTGCGGCTCGTTCCAAGTTGACGCTTCCTCCGATAAGCTACAACCTGTAGCATTGTGCCCTGCGAAACTACCAGCTTCAGAGTATTCAATATGACGGCAAACATTCCGGTTTTGGTAACGCCCAGCGTGGTCTGCGTGTGTCAGAAGCGCCCTTTAATATATGTTGAGGACCATGCCTAGGCCATTCCACGGACCTCACGACATCCTTTTTGCCAGCCCAGTTTGAACACCGCCGAGTTCTTATTATCGTAAGACAGCTAGTCAATAACGACTCTCTTCTCTGTTATGTACACTCTCATGCAGATGTATATTGGGCGAATTCTAATCGGGCGCATCGGGCGTGGGCTGATGGAAGGGATGCTTCTTTCCGAGTGCGAGAGCAGTGGGTGTCTGCTCAACTCGGTCAGTACGTGGACGGGCAACTACGGATCTTTACTTCGTCAAGAGTAGGACGCCTGTCAGACACCTTCAGCTCGCTCTCCTGGAGACCACGATTTTACCGCTCGAGGATGCTTTGTATTAGAGAAGATGGGGCCAGATTTCTTCGCCTAAGGAAATTGCTAATCGGGGAGGTTGCCGGTCGTGGTAGGGGTTGTGATGCTGTCGGTCTTTGCTCACTTCGGTCAGTGCATCCTTGGAATTGCTCCAAGTCTTCCACATCATCTGGAGTGCGACGTCAATTGGGTATCTTATCACCTCCATATAGGTTGCACTCATACCACGGAGGTGCTGTTGGCGGCGAAAGCGGCCGCTGTAGCGCTAGTCATCCGCCCGAAAAAATGGGGTAATGAGGATAGCTTTTCTGCACCCTACTGAGCGCTTAAATGACGTTTTATTCGAGTCTGTTCAGAGTTAACATATTCGGATGGCTGAAGGAAAGGTGGATAAGCAGTGTGTCCTTTCACGCGGAGCGGTCTTGGCACCGATTCGAGGCCCCTCCTTGCATGAATTGGTGATGTCGTTCGCCTCATCTTCATCTCTTTAAGTCTACCACCTTTTAGACTTCCCTGTGCCTCTTCGCCATCGCGCAAAGCCTATATATCCCCCATAAAGAGCACGAACGCCAGCACAATCTTCATAACTGTAAGTTTCCTCCGCAACCTTGATGCAGATACAAGATTAGCAGAATCAAGGAAGTGCCAATGATTGGTTAGCAGACAAATACACATGTGGGGGGCAAAGCCCACGGCGCAAAACAAGCAGCGGCAACGACGCTACCACCGAGTGGTTTTCGAACAGAGCAGTACAATTGATTAGACGGGGTCTCTAGCTGTCTGAATCCTCTTGAAAGACCCATATCTATCTAAAGTCTTCTCCCGGTCGACGCGATCGTGAACGCAGAACTGAACAACCCTTTGGCAGAGATTTGCGCTGGTCAACGGACCGACGACACCTCGAACCTCAGGACGGGCCGACGTTTTCGAATGCATACAGAACAAATCGCCTCTACGCTCTCGAGCCATCCTATCATACCATCGTCGAGGAAGCGAAGGAACAGGACATTGCACCCTCGTTCGGGCTTATGCTCTACCATCATACGGTAGGTTCCTCGCCTTAGCCTACGGCGAGAAAGGGCGCATGGTATATTAAGCAGATCAAGTGCGCGATACGAAATAATGGCGTAGATTACGGTAGATCCTTGGAGAATCGGTTTAAGGCAGCATCAATCGCATCCGAGCTGATCTCATCCTTTATCTCGCAAAACAAGCACGCGGGCCGATGTCCCGCCCATAAACACCATGTCGACAGCGAGGAGATACATTTAGTGCGCCCTCAATTCGGCATTATAAACGGCTTTTGGAGGTCCATGCTACAAATAGTACATAGGAACACGCCGCAGTACCACTACAGTCACGTTGGCGTCAGGAAGCGAGTACTGGACGCCCTGATAATCAGAAGTAGATGCGTCACGCTCTAGAATCATTTATTTTAGCATTAAGATTACCAGTTTTTGGGTAAGTTTTTCTTAGACCAAGTCTTATAACCCAAAGAGCTAACTGTGTTAAACAGTACCCAGGTTATTATCGAGTCGGTCACGAAGTCGATTTCTTCACAAAGCGCCGCTACAACTTCAAAAAAGGGCATGTTTGTCATCCCCTTGGAGAGTGGGAATACCCGGGCCCTCGATCCTATAGAAGCCTAGTTCGGCGCTCACCGGCCGTTGCTTCAGGAGCTGAGCAACTACAAGGAGAGAGTACGGGTGGTTATAAAATGCGATTTCCGTACACCGAGCGGGGGTTATTAGCAAGATAGCTTCGAGATCCTCGAGCTATTTCCTAGGGAAGGCTTTCAATGAGTGCTAGTGGATGACCGGGGCGTCATATGCCTAAGCCCTAATAGTAATGCGGGGTCCAACCTCAACGCAGTCCCAGTAATTCTGAGGGTGCTGTAGCATAATGGGAGTTCGGCGTAGTGTTGCGGCTCACCAATTATAATTCATCACCTGGTGCTAATTCTCCTTCGTCCACTCTACCGCGTTTGATTCCAAAACTCTATCCACCGACGTTATTTTCGTAAAACGGCGGCTCAAACGATACACACCCACGCGTGTGGGACAGTAACCCTCGAAGATTGCTCGCCCCCAAACCTCCGAATTCTCTATTAGTCGCGAGCAGCCATGATGAGCTAACGACAACGGCGAACAGCACGCCTTCGCGTCCATTTTCTTCATTTCCTACTATTCTCTCCTCACCTATACAATAATAGTGACAATCAATATGAAGAACGGGGTCAAAGTCATTTGGTTCGGTAGGGGAGCGAACGAGGGGTATGTTATGGAAGAGAGCTTAGTAGGATGATCAAAGTATGGATTAAAGGAGGGAGTCAAGAAGAGCGCCATAGAGTGCAGAGGTCAATTCAGAAACTGTTTTCGTTTTCATACCATATAAGGATTTTGTGGATGCTAGCATAGCCTCGAAACTGCATACCGTATCACAAAGATTTCGGACCCGTTTTGAGTCTGCCTGAGTAAACTGACCTCATAACAATAACACTGACGCAAGGCAACCGAAACGTCAGATCCTTCACTCTCGCCTTCACCCACTAGGCTCCACCGTCGCGCTGACTAACTAGTTTGACTAAACTCATGTGATCCAGCACTCCCCCACCGGCATATAAATAGAGCCTCTCGCCCTCAATTTCCTCCATGCTGCCTACGCCCTTCGCCACTCTGGCTCAACAAGCTAAGTCTCCCCAACCCCATTGCCCACAAAGCACAATTCCTATCACCATCCATGATGAACTCCATTGTAGTTTTCCAAACTGAAGCTGTAGGAGACAGCTATTGATCCAAACCAGCCCTGTCTGAAAGCCATGCACTCCCCTCTCGTCCGTTACGCTCTTGAGAAGCAGCTTTGGTAACGATATTCTAGGTTCCTTAACTTCAAATCTTTCGGCAAAAGCGCCCTCGATGGGTTTTGACCCTTCGCCACTCTGGTTCAACAAGCTAAGTCTCCCCAATCCAAATGCACACACAACACCATATCCATCACGATCCATGATGACAGTTTTCAACTTTGAAGCTGCAGAAGGCAGCTACTGATCACGCATGCACTGTCTGAAAGGTCGTGTACTTCCCCTCACGTCCGTTACATTCCTTGAGAAGCAGTCTTGGTGACGATATTCTAGGTTCCTTAACTTCAAATCTTTCGGCAAAAGCGCCCTCGATAGGGTTTGACCCTTCGCCACTCTTGTTCAACAAGCTAAGTCTCCCCAATCCAACTACACACACAACACCATATCCATCCATGATGACAGTTTTCAATCTTGAAGCTGCAGAAGGCAGCTACTGACCACACATGCACTGTCTGAAAGGTCATGTACTTCCCCTCACGTCCGTTACATTCCTTGAGAAGCAGCCTTAGTGACGATATTCGCAGGTTTTTCAATTTCAAATCGTTCAGCACAAAGCGCCCTCGGTAGGGTTTGAGCTGTCCTGAGCACACCGCGCGTGTGTGGCAGCGGTCTGCCTATAGCTCAGGCCTGCAGTGGGATTCATTGCAGCCAGCTCGTTCTTTTCATTGAGATCCTTGCCCTTGCGGTAGGACTTGAGGAAGAGATTATCGTCAGGGCGTCGTAGCCATGTAGCAGAGAGACCCACAGAAGATCTGAAAAGATCTCCCGCCCACCTGAGCTTGCAATTTTGCTCCTTCCTCGCGTAAAAATTCTATTTGTGCGCTGATACTGTTATCAATATCGTGGTTGCTCCGCAGTGTAGCCTTGGCGGGGCACATATGGGTGGTGCGTAGAAAGTGAGCTTCAGGATTGACCGAGTGCCAGCAACACATCACCGCTGACGAAGCCTCTGAACTTTGTCTACCCACAACATCTTCTCTTCAACAGCCAACAACAATGTCCCTCCGACGATACAATGCCCTCGATATCAGTGAGGCTTGCCGTCGCCATTCCCGCGCCCGCTGCCGCATCTGCGGTCGAGTGTGGACCTCCAACTCCAGTCGCAAAGGGAGGTACTGCCCTCGCCATTCTCACAAGCTCTCGTTCGAGGCTAGGCTTGGTCACATATGTGCCAAGATCCAAGATGAGTGGTGGGAGCAGTGCCGCCAGAACCCCGTCCTCCACCCGATGGCCCCCTTGCCTCCCCCAGGGTGTGTTCATGGGTCCGCAGGCTGGTGGTGGGAGATGGTCACTGGGATGCATCTTCAGTGCGCCCGGGGCCTCATTAATCTATGGGAAGCTGTTCGGGACCGAATCGAGAGCCGTAAGTAATTTGACCGTTCCTTGCGCCATGGCAGGATGCTGACAGCACTTAGTACCGGAAGTGAGCCACGTGGAAGAGGTGCAGTACGACACTTATCCGTACTATCGCTGGGGGCATTGCGCTTTCCGTGTCACTTTGGTGACAGGCAAGCAGTACGCCTTCGATCCGACTGGCGTCCAATTCGGACCGCTTTGGTCACTGCTCAGCCCGTGGGCGAGATACGAGGACTCTCGTGTCTACAGGAACTTGCGCTTCGCCGCACTCGGATCGCAGCAACAGGAGCACCGGCTCAAGATGTCTTTGGAAAGGTCTACTACGTAGACTGACCTCCTCGTCGCCAACCCCGTTACCGCCTCAACTTCGTCTTCGCCCAGGTTCTGCTCTCTGTCGCCTCTCGGGTTCTCGCCTTCGGGCCTCGTCCCTGCTCTTCAGCAAAATCGAGCCCCCAACACAGTTCACGGTTCAACGCACCGTTGGGGTTTAGTAGCCACCGGGTGAAGCTAAGCTGGACTCATATGCTCAGTAAGTATCCAGTAGTCTTATTTTGTGAGCAAATAACCATTAGCAGGTTTCCTTTGGAGCGACGTGCAATAGTCAGACCTCTCCCCGAACCGCAGATCTTCCGAACGAGCGATACCCACCGACCACGCGAGAAACAGATACACATGGTGAGCACTACGGAGTAGTGAAGGATGGAAAGGCACGGCATGGCGTTGAGCTGTCAAGTCTCCGAAGCGTGACGGCATCTACGGCCTATCATCACGAATGTCGGCTATTAGCCGCAGCGAGGAATAGGTGTTACGGTCTATTAGCAGCAGCGAACTGCGGGATAAATCACCGGAAGTAGGCAAAGAACGAGTTCTTGCGGTCTAAGGGGTGTATAAAAGTAATAAATAAAGAAAGACTTGATATCAACGGAGTTAAAGTGATTGTCGGAAACTTGGACAAGCGCGCAAAGAAAAGGCCTTAAGGCATAACGAGAACGGCGCGGGCTTTCGTTCATGCTGTGAGGTGTTGCTGAGGGAAAAATAACAAGTCTTTTTGGATACAATAATTCTGCTTGCCTGTGGCCATCATATGCGAAAGGGATACAGCAACATCACAATTGAAAACATGTATTGCTTTTGATGGCATCGTATTCTAACGGTCTATGAATAGCCGCCCTGCACGCCCGCAGAGCCGGCCGAAAGTTTCTCAACCACAGATCCCACGCCCAGCACCTAGTTGCCCGCTTCGTAGCGGCAACCGCCAGGGAACGCCGTCGTTGCTTGTAATGGTTAACATACTACTCAAATGGCGAAACGGCGGTGGAAGCCGAATTGAGAGACTGAGCAGCATACCCACACAGATTTGCACCACCAAATACGAAATCCGCCAGGTCACGAAGACCCTGCGCATGATATACGCGAAAAAGCGGTTGCGGAAGGCGAATTAGAAAGCGGGATTGTTTGCTGGCGCGGCCGTGTCGACCAGCAGGCGTGCTGGAAGTCCATCATGTAGAGCTGTTTCACGGGTTAATCTTCATTTCTTCAAATTGTGCGGTCAGATCACTTACGGCGCCGTCGAGGTATGCCAAATTGGCCATGCAGGTGGGGAGGTTG
The DNA here is from genome assembly GCA_030770425.1 of Darksidea phi. Lineage (NCBI taxonomy): Eukaryota > Fungi > Ascomycota > Dothideomycetes > Pleosporales > Lentitheciaceae > Darksidea > Darksidea phi. The sequence continues at coordinate 227,279 of JASJFT010000047.1, read as the reverse complement.
TCGTTTCTGAAGGAGAATCCCATGTTCTCAGACACGCTTATGGTCTAAATATATAATTATCACGGCACAGGTTAGTGAATTACGGGGTATAATCACGGACGCAGCCGATTGAAGACCGATTCAATAGATCCTACATACCGCTTTGGTGTGCCATGTTAGTGTGGAGGAAGCTTTGGGATATGGAATCAATCTCGGGCAGTGGCGCCCCGTCTTTTACATGAAAGTTGCAGCAGAGCAGTCAGTACAATCCTACTTCACTTAAAAGTACGCCTCATCTTTCAGCCAGACTTGAAACTCCGCTTGAGCTACAGTTTTGGTAGCTTATTGATGATACTGGGTGAGGCATCATTTGTATCGGGACTAGTCTTTAGAGGAAATATGCATGCGACGAGGAAGAACCAATGTTGAAGATGTGTAATTCGAGCTACAAATGGTAGGCACCTTTGGAACAGGTTTCATGTGTGTTTGATGCGAGATTGAACCTCTCAAGCATCCCGCCAATTGAAATCCTGGAGAGATTGCGTCCACGGATAGTGCTCGCTGGCCGTTTTGCGTCAACACCCACATCTCAGCCTGCCTGTGTCCAAATCTCTCGATATTCAAAACCAAGTTTTCCTTGCACTGACTCAACAATATTCCGAAAGCTCAGAGGCGCCGAAAGCGGGTGTGGTAACCTGGGCGGTTGGTATGTTCGTGTGATCCGTGATATGTGGCCTCCGGGAGCGTAGCGGAGAGGGCGTGACGGGCGTGCTTCCTGGGTTAGTCAGTATGCAAACAAGGCTGTGTAAGGCTGAAGCTCATGGCAGCAATCTTAAGGGAGAGACGGGTGTGAGGCGGTCTTGTCTAGGCGCCTTGTCATGGTACTGTGGGTGCGGTGATGCGTGTGTGCTGGCGGGCGGAGCGTGGCGTGGGCTTCCGAGCGCTCTCCGCAAAGTCAACCGAATGTCGAGCAGCGCGGACTGCTTTGAGAAAGCGCCATGAATGCAGAGAGGGTCTTTTATGTTGAGAGTCTCGATGGTACTGGCGTCGTTGTTGCTTGTATCGAATGTAGTGTGCGTTCGAGGCTGGGTTTGGGTGGTGCGAGTGCTGTTCGAGGAGAGATTGCATATGACACTAAGCGTAGTGACCGTGGCAGAATTGAAACTGAGGCTTGTTACTGTTGAGGAGTACATTGAGATGTACTATAGTAGACAGGCCATAGAGATGGAGAGAACCCCAGCTAGAGAAGACTTGTTGGTCTCTCAAGGCCGATCGTTCATAGCCCATGCAACTCTGTCGAACGATGTTCCATAAGTATTCGGGAAAGTGATGTTTTGCCTGCAAGAGCTCTGGCACGTTCTAACCGCCGATGCATCCAAATTGTTCCCCCCCAACAGTGCCTTGACAGTGAAGTGCCCAGCCGCCCCCACAATGCAATTTCCTCTCCCTTTGAGTCGCCAGTGAAGCTCACACTCTTTTGAAAATTAATCTTTCCTTTAGTATATATATTTTGATAATTGAAGGCTATTATAACAGTAATGGCATCCTATTCTGCGCTGTTTAGATAGTCTAGTAGTTAGGGCACTGGCAGATCTGGGCGTTTAGTTTGCGATGCTTTCAACGTCTCAGACCAGTTACTAACTGCGTACAGGTTGGGGTTTTCTACGGACGCGCCGTTTCCCCCATACAAAGTTTTTTTTTTCTCTATTGATACGAGAGTTCTGGAAAAAAATTGGTTTCAGCAAGGGTTCGAAGCTGACTCGAGGCAACAATGGCGGTGATATTACTATTATTTTTGCGGGCCTGTTGTCGTCATTGAACCCCAATCGTTTATTTACCTTTCAATAGGCACTCTTCCTCCCCCACTTCACCATGAGGGGTCTGACGCTACGCTAGGCAAGAGCCTGCAACTACGGTAGCACAATAGACCTTCAGGGTACAATAGTTTCGTTAGCGTCCGCAGCGTCTACAAAGGCCTGCTCATTGAGTTAGCTACTCTCCAGAACCTCATACCCACTCCAACTCAACCCCACGGCCAACTACCCCGCAATCACAACAACCACCACCAGCAAACATGTCGACGATGGCCGAAGTCCTCAACACCAAAGCGGCTCAGGTAGCCCCGTACTTCAGCAACCTCATGGGCGTCCTCGGCTCTGGCGCCAACAATTTACAAATCGCCGAGACGCTTTTGGCACGCTACGAGAGAGAACTTAAGACCGACGACCCGGCCGCCGCCGACTTCTTCACCATCCTCGACCGGCTGGAGGCCCACGCGTGGGTGCATGGCAACAGGACGTGGACGCCGAACATGGCTGCGGCGGACACCAGCGTGTTTCTACGCTTCATGGACAGGTTCGACGAGGAACCCGAGGATCACCAGCCATCACTCTGGATAGGCATGACGCTCATCAAAGAGTGGTACGATCATGACCTGGAGTGTAACAATGACCAGATCTTCAACGAGATGTTCTTCTTGATCAGATGCGCGCAGCGCTACTTCGACGAAGTACGGCTCATTGCTTCTGTTGGGCATTAGGAGAAGGAGGAGGGGGAACAGGCCTGTGGCACCCCGAGCAAATACGGAATATTGCGATCGTGGGGCATTTGCATCATGGAAAGACGGCCTTCATGGATATGCTTGTTATGGAGACACACGACATCCAAGATCGACTCGACTCAAAGAGGGGGAAGAAGCGTGAGGAGCAGCTGCGATACACAGACGTGCATATGGTGGAGCGCGAACGCGGTCTGTCAATCAAGGCGGCTCCCATGACGCTGGTCCTTCAAAACACGTCGCTGAAGTCGCATCTATTCAATTTTATCGACACCCCGGGACATGTGAACTTTGCGGACGAGGTAGCAGCATCATTGCGACTTGTTGACGGCGTCGTTCTCGTGGTGGATATCGTTGAAGGCAGAGAAGATAAGGCTAATAACTGCCAGAAAGGTGCCGAAAACACTGATGATGGGCATTCTGCGGTTGCGAACACGGCCTTTGAATTCATTAGCATCGAGAGAAGGATTATTGGGCGTAGATGGTGGTGTGCAAGTGGCTTTGATGTTGATTAATATAGACATAGGGATCTCGTGCATGTATGCGTCGCTCGTAGAATCGACTGTATGTCCAACAGCTCATGTCCGGCTCACGTAGTGATGAGGTACATGCTGAACGTGCAACGGAAGTCAATGAGTATCCCACCCAGCGACCACTTTCAACCGCTCCCATCCCAACCTCACCTTATCCATTCCCTTTGCAACCACTTCTCTCCAGCCCCACCCTCCTCCACATAGCCCACAACCCCTCGCCACGCACACAACACACTGCTCTCTCCACTCAGCTGCCCTCATCACCGCCAGAGGCGCAGAAAGCAATCTCGCCAACACTACACGACTTCGGACCTCCAACATTTTGTCTTCGAACCCAAGAAACGACATTCCCATAGCCCTGTGACTTCGCTTCGTCGACAAGGAGTAGGTGTGCCACCGAGATACCCATTGCCTCATGCCTTCGCTTCGACAATGAGGGTAGGAATATTGGTAAGTTTCTTGGGTGATGAACATGCATGTGGTTGCAGATGCTCCCCTTAGGAGACAACAGGTCATCAATTTTTCGTGTGGGGAATGCTTGTACTGGGTTTGTCCACGGAATGTTTGTGTCAGGGGTTTGCGGGCATGAAAGCCGGCCCCGAGCATGATGTTCGCACACCCTTCTCCCGTAGAGCATTCGAACAGTTCTTGAACAGCACCAGGCCGGACGAGCATCGAAGAGGCTTGAGGAGATGGGTGGCTACTACGACCATGCGCAGGTGACACGTGTGGATGTGGAGATGCTTATGTGTATATGTTTGCGGGTTGGAAAGTAGGATAGCGGATAAGGAATGACGGCGGAATGAAAAGGATGCTTTGGGGTTTGGAGTGCAGTGTGATTGAGACGAGATGGTCGTCCGAGGTCGCCGGCATGTTGACCCCGAGGCGATAGAAACAGCAAAGGGAGTAATAGAAGGAATACGTTACCTTATACAGCCGGGCGCAACATCTTAACCGACGGGCGGATCCCCTATAGAGTAGAAGATGAAAGCATTTGATCATACGATCGGCATCCAACAATCTGCACGAAGAGCCTTCTACTTCCAGAGAATATGTAGGATAAATCCCGAGGGATGAGATGAGAGTTGGATTTGAACCAACTGCACATCTCCGCTTACGCGAAGAGGCTACCACGACAAGTATCCTACCACTTGCCGATCCCACCGAAGAAGATAGAGAAATTAAGATGGCTGGGTTAGTGACGAGGAGATTGAGCCCCCTAGAATGAGTTCGCGCGTCGAATACATCGTCATCCGAAGGACGAACGCGGTCATGGCTTGCGATGGTAACATCGAAAAGTGACGATTCATCGCTTGAGCTGATGAATTTACTGCATGATAGACATGAATGGCAAGCCCGAATTAATATGGCGAAGCATTGCATTCGTTAGAGAACGACGAAGTCGGGCGTGATAGACGGTTTACCAAGAGCGAAGGACTCAGGACCTAAACGGAGCGGCCAGCTTGAGAGGTACTCTAAGGGTTTATCCTACATGGATATGTCCCGATCTGAGTTCCAGAGCATGACCTAATGAAGAACGCGTTAGTAGGAGCGACGACGATACAATAGCAGCTTTACGGGGGAGATACATTAGACCATCAGAGATCAGTTAAAGTCTTCGGCAAATACGGTCCTCGTTGATCTTCGAGCTCTCAGTGTATGGCTTCATGTCTTTGAGTAGCAAATAGTGAGCTTGAATTGAGCATGACTATCCGTACGCGATTGATCGGACGAGAAGGTTAAGTAAAGTGGCAAGACGCCATGGGCGATAGGGACAACTGATGTCTACAGCCCAGCATCAACGAATTACAGATCCCCAGAGCTTCTGTAGACGAAGACGACGAGAAATGATGCATGAGAATGAGTAGGAGCCCAATAGCAGTTGCATGCACATGATTGCAGTCTGGTGGAGGAAGGAGCAATGTGGAACGATAGGGCCAATGCATCCTAGAGTCCATATGAGCGCATGAATCTTCCAGAACAGCTTGTGCTGAGTAGCTTTAGATGATCATGAAAGCGCTGGAAAGTTTTGCAGTAGAGGGTCTCTTGCAAACCGAAGTAGGAATCATGCTGATCCAAGAAGACAGTGCATGATGATGCGGAACGAGCGATCCGCAGCAGAGGTGACAAGCACAGAGTCTTTTCCATATCACTCATTAGGCGATCTCCAACAATACGGAAGCTCTCCGATGGCACTCAGCGTGGACTATGCTGGTTCGGTGGCTTGAGTCCGATTACAGAGAAGCCCGGATGCGAGCATTGTGAGCTTGCGCGTCTTCCAAGCCGTTCGGGCAACTGGAGGAAACTAACGTAAACTTATGATCAAGGACCGGTGGGCAAACATGGTGTGCAATCCAGGATGCATCCATTCCCGTCACGGGTTTTTCCAGCTTATGTACATTTGGGATGGGGAGACATGTGGAACATTTCGAACTACCCACCTCAAGGGCACCATGATGTGCTCACCAGGGATGATAGTGTGGGTTGTCAAATCATCAACGCATTCAGCGTATGGCCAGCTTAGGTGCTTGGAAGGAGTGAGGCGCAAGCAGGTATGTTTGTTGGACCAGTTGCTTGTCTTACCGCAAACGAGATTGCTTGCTGCGCATTTGAGATAGCAATTTGCGCAAAGGGAACATCGAGATCTCATCATGCTTCGCGACTTCCCTTCTGGACCATTAGATCCGGTGGGCGAATCCGGTTATATCACGCAGATGACTTTATAGCGTGGGCAGATATCTCATTTGCAAAGAAATGAGAATGTCGGCATCTTCAAATAGGCTGGTTTAATGGAGAGTTCGCACTTGAACTCGGTTACTGATCGCGTTTTGATGTATCAAAAGGGCGGCATCTTTTTGTGCAGTTTGCACATGGGACTTTGCATGCACAGTCGTCTTTCCGTATACAGTTCGCATAAGACTTTACAGACAACATGGCGAGAATGGTGCAAGGCAGCAACATGGTGTCCATGTAAAGCGCGAATTTGACAGCCCCTGACCTGCCAATCTTCATGCGGAGAACAGGGTATAATCTTTCTTGTGAAGCATCCGAGCTGTTACACAAACCCCGATGGCGAGATCACCATGGCCAAACCGACGGGGTACTCTGTGAAAGGAATTCTCACGATTTGATCCTGCTCGATGCAAGACGGCTAGACACTTTTACTGCAGCGACTATCGGCAATTGAATACCCCGCACTTGGCGGATTGGCGTGTAACAAGCTGGCCCCCCCCGATAGTTTCGATGCGCGCCCCGGCTCGTTCTGGAGGCAATCCATATGGCGAAGGCTCCAGAATTCACTTTACCCCAAGCCCGATGCCACGAGAAACACGGCGACGTGTTCACGGGCTCTAAGCTTGTCTACGGCTGCTTGCATCGCCTTGCATCGACTTGCCGGGGCGTCTGTTTGGCTGATTGCTAGGTCGGAGGGCACGTGCCCATGGCCACAAGGAGAGAGACGCAGTAGTGAAGCCGACGTGAATGCCCCGCACACTCCCCCCACCGCACTCAACAACACCAACTTTACGCAGGCGAGAGCGATAGCGATGCAACTGAGGGCCGTACTGTCGCTCCTTCATAAGTATGCTGGTACGCAGAAGGCAGTGGGTAGGGACAAAGCTGCCGCGTCCTTCTCCTTACTCTCGGACGCTAGGCTCCTTCATCCTCACCACGCCCACTCTCTCGACTGCTGACAGCAGTCTCACGATACAAGCATCTGGCCTCCGAGAAGGCGACGAGATGCTTCACTTAGTGCGAGGTACGTACTGACTCCACTGACAACCCAGCTTTGATGCGGCCGCTCGGAGGTGGCAACAGGGTTGACCATGCCCTCATCCGCGGCTATGAAGCGCTTGAGCGACGGCGAGCCGAGTGAGGGCTCATATTGATATCGCGGCTCCGCCGACTTGATCATGGAGACGACAATACCATCGCGGGCGGGTTGCAAGCCTCCACGTTGCTGACTGGCCTCCAAACAGGACTTTCCCAAGTATCGACATGGGCAATACCACGTAGACGAACACTCAAGCAGCAGCACGACCGCCATTGAACTGGGCGCGTACCAGTGCGGACACGACTCGAGCGCCTTCTACACCGTAGCGATAGCAGGTGGAAACCGGGCTAGTACAAGGGTAACACCTCCTTGCCTGAGACTCAAATGGGCGGCCGAGAAGACTGACATGTTGGCTATGGCTGCAGAACTTCCTCGTCGGCGGTGACACCCTCAGCTGATGGACTCTCTCATGCTGAGTGCTTCGAACGGCTTCTCACCGGCGACCCCAGGGAAGGCATCCATTAGCGACTTGAGCATTGGTATGCCATCAACAGCGACCGCGGGCCGGTCAGCACATCGAGCATTCCAAGAGGGTGCCATCAAACGCTAATGCGGACGCGCAAGGCTTCTTCGACTTCAATATCTCAACCTCTCCAACAGTCTCTTCGAAAAACGCAATCGAACATTTCGATACCGAACCCGGATTGCTAGACACCAAACAAACATCGGGTTTATACCGGACCACGCGACTGCAGCAAAACATATTCGAAAGTCGCAAACACCGCAAGCAACATAGGTGCAAGCTGTTCTGGAGCGTCGCTAACAAGGCCTGCAGGTTTTTGTAGCCTTCGCCGTCGTCTTTCTCGTCGCTGTTGCCTCCCTTTTTGTCGCCGTCCAGCTCGAATTTCTCATCGTTGAGGGCGCCTCTCGCTTCGTGCATCGCACGACCGGCATCCCTGCATGGCTCCTCATAGTTGCCACAGCGGCGTCACATCTTGCACAGCTCCAATGGATCGCAGACGACCTCGCTTCCATCATTGAGCCCCGCTTCTTAGCCCAGCACGCTTTCTTCGATAACAAGCGAAGCCTGGGCGATGCATGCTTCAGAACCAGCGATTCCGAGCACAATCTCCAAATACTCCGCCGAATTTGCTCGACACAGAGAGCGGGACGAGAATCGCGGTCCTCACTAGTACTAGCCCAAGCCTTCGCTCATGGCCATATAGGCCGTGGCGTGTTTGCGACGCCGGTATCGACGTAAAAAAGCTTCGTTGTCTGTCCGACCCTGGCTTGTAACTTGTGTAACAAGACACGGCTGGTACCCGAAGCCCCTCTTTGATGATGAATATATCGGCGCCGGCGGGGTTCCATTACTGCGGCAATCTGAGTGGAGCAGCCTAGATCACGGTGCATGGCACGACAAGGACCCTCGCCGTCCACCAGCGATAACAGAAGGATGTTGTCGGCCGTGCGACCGGTAAGCCCACCCTGCATTGATCTTGAGCTTGATCTGACTTCTTTGGCTACAGCAGACGCAAGCATGCGGATACCGTTGCTAGACTGCCGGACGGAGTCACTACTGGAATACGTCAGCCACCGGCGGTGTCCCGTCCTGACTTCGGATGCCCTGGTTAGACATCATAAACTGGCTGGGGAGTCGGTCTGGACTCAAAATCCGCAATCTACGCCAAAAATCATAGATCGCATGGAGGAATGCCTGACGCTCCAGCCCCCTTGTGTCACCGATACACGGCGGCCCAGGCTCCTACCCATCCAAAAAATTCGGACACCCCTTCAAGAGAACATATAGTGATGGAGGAATCGGGCAGACTCTTAACTCCACACACTATACCTATACGGAACACCGAGATGGATGGAAGGAATGCCGATGTTCTGCGCTCCTTATGTTTTCGAGGCATGAGGGCCCTGCGCTCCTCCATCCCCTTTCAGCAAAATGCAGAAATTCAGTTACGTCGTCCGCTCGCCCCGAAGCCCGACTTTCACCTCTGCGTAAATCTCGGGAGGCATCAAAGGGCGCGCTGTAGGTGTCGCAGGTGTAAAAATAGCAGCAAAACGAGAAGATTCCGCAGTTTGGACGCTATGCGAAGAGGCGCAGGATACGAAGGCGAGGGTTGAGGAGAAGAAGTGGGTTGCTGAGCAGTTGACGCACGACGCGTTCTTGTAATGCCGGCCAGGGGGTCGAAGAAGACCAGAACCTCGATACACAGCGTGGCTCCGCTCCCTCACTAAACGCGCCAAGAACCTAAACGAGGCCGACAGCTAGCATACTAGCCAAAAAACACTTGTCCGTAATGGCGGCTTCAGACCGTTATTCTGAGGTGTTCGACCTCGGGATAATCGCCGCGCGTCTCATCCAAGAATTTACAGCGTTGAGTGGGAGGTCCATAACAGTCACGTCTGGTTGATGGAGAGCCGCTCTTCGCCACACCCCAGACCATAAAGCAGGCAGCACCCACTCCGCCAGCGCCAGTGTTGAAGATGGGCTTGGATATGTCCAAGTGAGGCAAGAAGGCAGCAGCATGGGTCAGCTCCATGCCCCACGCTCAAGGCCACGGTGGTCCAGATTCTGATCATGGAGAATTGGTGTACAAGCCGGAGGAGACTTAGTATCCCGCTTTTGCCAGGGCCAGCCACTCGTACCATGAATTCGTACGATCCGGTCGAAAAACTCCCGTGTGAGGTCGCTGAAAGCATCAAGCATGTGGCGTTTACCAACTTCTTCTGGGAGGATGTCGCAACCCAAGGTCCCTGGCTCACATTGGGTTCGTAAGGTCCGGTCGAATAATTCTGTACGAGGCTTCTAAAACCGATTTTGTCCAATGCCTCGCATTCTAGACGTCCCCGCTGTAGTGAACGAGCTGGTCGACCGCATCAACGGCAGGTTTGGCATCATCATAGTCAGATGAACATACCTCATCAAAACGACTCATCCGACCCGGATTGCGTGCGATGCTGTCGCGAAAGCAAGGAGTGCTTCATGGAGGAAGTTCTGTTCCAATCCAGTCCCCTTCTTAGGAAAGCAATAGGTACAAGGAGCCGAGGATGAAACCATAGCGGTTCGGAAGAAGACAAACAAAATCGGAAAATAATGTAGCCTCCTAGGCAAAGGAGAACGGCGTCAGTTGATGGGAAGACCAGAGCATCCCCAAAATAAGGACAGCTTACATGCTGTTAATTCGTCGCCGAAGCAAACTTCTGAAGGAACGGACAGGGCATGCTTCCCAAGACAATGCATATGCATGTTGCTAGTTCGTATGTGTTTCGCTAGCTCATCGAGAGCCGTCGTCGACACGATTGTCGAAGAGCTTGCGGACCAGCGCTCCGTCGGAGAATGTCAACATGCTTCCACGCATCTCTGGAATCGACACGCTTGACTCGAACCTATCTTCTACGGCACTTGGCAGTACGACACCAAGCACAAGAGTCGATTGAGGGGCTAAAGCGTCCAAGACCCTGGACCGCAAGCTGAATTCCGCGACGACTTGGAGGTTACCAGCAAAGAGCGTTGAACAAAGTGGATGTTTGCAGAGGCTATTAGGCCTAGACAAAGTTCCGCTGTGCGCGCGGGCTGGTTTTCCACAGGGAAGCGGTACGGTATATCGACTAATTTTACACGTACCTCTCGCCGTTGACGCCCACCGTCGTCCTAAACTATCGCAGCCACGGGCTGTACGCGAAGCTCTAGACTTGGAGCTTACCGGCGAAGAGCGTTGAATTAAAGTGCCAGTTCGATAAATTATATTATCCCTCATACGTCGAGGTCGTCGACGTCATGAACACACTCCGAGAGACCCAAAGATTCCAGGACGTGCGCGAAGCTTCAGACGTGGAGCTTACCAGCGAAGAGCGTTGAACTAAAGTGCCAGTTCGATAAATTATATTATCCCTCATACGTCGAGGTCGTCGACGTCGTGAATACACTCCGAGAGACTCAAAGATTCCAGGACGTGCGCGAAGTTCCGGAGCTGGAGCTTACTAGCGAAGAGCGTTGAACTAGAATCCCTTCGGCCCGGAGAGCATACTCTCGACGCCTCTACGCTCTTGCGTATACCACAAACATCTTCTACCGCAGGACCAGATAATGCTTCCAATCTTGAGATTAAACAGCAAACTGTCGGTGGACGAAGAAGGTGCAGAGCGTGTCATCGGCGTTGAAGACGACGAAGAAACACGGCCCCTAACGCCTAAATCGAGACCACTGAGCAAGCCGACGGCAGTCTGGAAGTCGAGGATGGATAGGCAGGTGGGGAGGAAGATTCGGAGCAGGCGGCTGCTATTGCGAAGTACCAGGCTCACCACCGGACGGGAGTCTGTATGCAGCAGGGAACACACTCAACCCTGCTGAAAACGCGTATGCAGCCAAATTCGTGGTGTCCAGGAACCGGCCCGGGAGGTTTCTTCATGTCCACTGCACTCAACACGCTTGCTGAAGAGCTGACCGATTGAATCATCTGCTTGACTTGGCTGTGTTGTTTGGAGAGCGGGCACCTGGTGGCTGTCTTACTCTCAAGTAGAAGGAACTACTCCCTCATTGAGAGGTTGAGATCATTGCCGTATTGCCAACTGAGCTACCCTTGACATTTTGGCCGTGACCAAACATGATAGATGAAGTGGAAGGATGACAATGGTACGAAGACTCTCGACTGTCCCCACACCCCGTACTTGGATATCGGCACACCGCTCGACCTTCGGGAGGATGTATTCCGCAGGAAGCAACAAGGTTGCAAGACAGCACGGGCTGCATAAAATCACTGGTGTGATGTGCGATGAACAAAAGCATAAGCCGACGACCGCGTTGTTGGAAATACTCTGCCGAGATGTCTTGGTTTATTGGGCATCGGATTCGCGCTGCTCATAAGGATTCCGCCGGTGCCTAGTAAGTACCTTTCAGATCGATGGGCATGTCTGAGACCTTGACCGTCATCTCCGGGTTGTTCGCGTGTCCATCCTTGCACGGCTTTGCATGCCGAGATCGAGTGAAAATGCGCCGACCACATCATTGTCCTTGTGGTGGGGATACCTTCCAGGACACAAGCCGTGACAATAACTTCTTCCGCCTCAGAGGTGCGGGCTGCGACTGTGGCGTGACTAAGAGTAGAAGTCGGCCAACGTATCTTTTACTTGTGTCTCTAGCTTCTTTCCTTTCTTGGTGGACAAAGATGGGTGCTTGCCTTGGAGGTAGTTGCGGGCTTGAAGTCTCGGGTATGTGGAAGGAGACGAGGCTGAAGAGTGCCTGGGGGTGATTTCGCTGTGTATATGTAAGTCTTGATCGCTGAGCGTGTAATGTGAATCATGATCTGACCATTTCACACAGATATCAATAATGATTGTAACAAATGTTCCCCAATATATCGACGTTGCTTCGGACGACATATGAAGCGAGAAGCGATTTGTTCATCTCCTTTGATATGCAGCATTCATTGCTGCAGAGTCTTACCGAAAAAGGAGAGTATTATGGCTGACGGTGATGTAACAGAGTTTCGACTTGGTCTTCCACCAAAGGAGTTTGCTGGCCCCGCGAGAGGGCAATGTTGTCCTGTCCAGCCAATGTCCGCATCGAAAATATGGAGCTTATTTCCAATACGTTATGGACCGATTCCAGATCTGAGGTAACAGGCCGAAGAGCCGGTCTCCAGTTTGACAGCTCGCCGTCGCATCCGCGGATTGCGGGATGCCTGTGCGGCCGAAGCCACAGGTGTGCATCACGTGCTCCGATAAGGGTTCTTGCGAGGATGTGTCCGATACCGTTTACGATGAAGCTGCCGATTCAAGGTCTCTGCGATGTATCGCTGTTATTCATGCTTCCAAGTCGCTGACTGGATGTCGCCTTCTTGCCATACCTGGTTGCGGCCTAATCTTGAAAGAGATGAAGGCATATGCGACCTCCACCTCGAATAAAGTCAGCTCGATAGGTGCACCGTAGATCCGGCTAAAGGCAAGTTCGAAATCGAGCATAATGGGCTTTTCGATCAAGGCCACTCGCCGCTAGAGCTATTGTTCGAATAAAGTACGTGCATCACGTCGCGGGGTTGATCAAGCCGCGGATGTCCGATGAAGTCGGTCGCCTAAACCGTGCCGCTAGTCAGCCCATCGCTGCTTCTGAAGCTACCAGACACGGCCAGCATATTATTTGAGCCATACCGAGTGTTGTCAAGTGTGTGCCTGTGGGTGCTGCTAAAGCAAGTGCCGCCGCTGCACATGGTGGATGCCCTGGTGGCGTGCACAGAGAAGACAATCAATCACCGCAGCCGCCCACTTGCGCTCCTGAATCAGGACGTTAGAGAGGAGAGAAGAAAAAGTACGGCGGCATTCTCGATCGAGGTGGGGGCAGTGTGCGGCTTGTACATACTGTGGTATTGCGGGTAAAGCTCCACCGCAGCTGCTCCCACGGGGTGGGAGGAAAAACGAAGTCGGAGTCGCGGTGCAACAGCGCATAACTTGAATGCGAAAGACCTGTGCATAGACATCGTTGTCAGTAAAGAGGGGGCAAGGCTGCGGGAGCTGGTGCTTGTGGGTGTCTGCGTCCGCATGGTGAAGAGAGTCGAGGGGTTGCTGGCTTACCGAATCACCCACCAGAGGAGCTCGACTAGCGCTGATCTAGTTATGTGCAGCATTTACTAGCCATGAAAAGTTGAGCTTGCTATCGCCGAGCCCAGCAGGAGCGTCTAGTCGTCAAGGCTGGAGTCGAGCTGCAGGAAGCCGGCGAGTTTGGGCGGACCGGAGGCACACCCCTGCGCTTCCACAACGACGTTAAGGAGAGCTGCAGAAAGCCCTGAGGATTTTGTGAAGAATACCAGTATACTCGTCGTCGCCTCCACTGTGCGGTAGAGGATGTAGGTGTGCTGTTCTTGTCGTCGAGGCTACCCGCATGTGAGGTGCAAGGAGTAGCATTCCTCGACAATGTAGGCACCGATGCTGCTCAAACTTCCTGCCGGCGATATGAACAGTAGTATGAAGGAGCTGGCAAGTTTTCAAGCCAATGGAAGCCGGCAAAGTTGGGCGTTATTGTCTTGGGGGTGGAACGAGTTACTAAACCATTTACTCGAGGAACAACTCTCACAGCGATGATTGGTCTGTGCTCAGGGTTCTCGCCGCCTCGATTCCCCCACCAACTTTCTATCTCCACATACTCGACACTTGCGCATTGGCTTCCAGGAAGCTGCTCCAGAGATGGAGAATGGCTCTTTCCACCTTCGACATCGTGGTCCTCTCCTCTTCACCTCCTGACCATGCTCGGGCAAGCGTGAATGCGGCGGCCCCGCAATCCCTTAGCCCGTCCTCGCCTTTCAACCCACAACGCGTCGGCATGTCCGCGCAATCGTCTCTACAGCTCTCCCCCGGTGCCAGCCCTCTAAGGAAGACTGTTGGCGCGTTGAAGAGTGGTTCTAGGGCCGCCAGCATACCTGAAGGGGCGCTGAGAGGGTTCGCCACCGCGAAGAGTCTTGTGCTAGACTGTGAGGACGAGGAGTTGCAGGAGTTTGATTGGGAGCTCGCAGGAACGACTAAGGGTGATTATGGGTACAGGAAGGACGCTAAGCGGCCTAGGAAGCGGTCTGAGAAGTCTGTCGTCGCTGGCGGCGCTGCGGAAGTCCCCCAGGCGAAACCACGCGCAAGAAAGCCCAAGATCGGCCGGGACGGCAACACTACGAAACCCGCGACAGCCCGCAAACAAGCAGTCGCTCCTACTACATCCTCACACTTTGTGAATCCCGCGGCGAAACTTGCAACAACAAACCCGCTCGAGTCTTTAGGCGACCCTCCGGAGGCGAAGGCGACGAAGCCTCGAAAACCGCGTGCGAAGAAGGCTTCAAACGACGGCGAGACGCAGACTACCATCAAGAAGACAAAGGTTATAAAGCCCAGGGGTACTACGAGGGCCGCGAAAGCAGCAAAGGGAAAGACAGCGGACGTCGTCTCTGGGCATTTCCGCGACACGAGGAATGAGGACAGACCCGAGATCACGGTAGATGCCTTAAACGGCGACGATGAGATATGGGATGTACCATTGAGCCCATCTAGTAAGAAGGCATATAGTAAGAAGGAGGGCATTCCGAAACAACGGCCACCAGATGACCAGCCTCTTGAGTTGGATGAGGCTGTAAATAGGCGGCGAGATTGGACACCTATCAAGGACACAGAACACCTGCATGTGCTTACAGATTCGGTTGGTAAGGAGAATGGCTCGACGGTTACTAGCATGGAAAAGAGTAGCTTTACAAGCTTGCTTTCGGGATATACATATGCGGGCTTAGATCCTACATCCGATGCAACAATGTCAACAACAGCAACATCGGAAGGAATTGGTGTTATGAAGAGGCGAAGAGTTGAGGTATGTCTGTTGGTTTGATGCTTGTCGAGATTGACGATGTTGATGTGAATGCAGCTCGTTGATGTTCCAGGGAACCAAGTCTTATCTCGTCAATCTTCCCCGGAGAAGGGGAAAGCGCCTAAGAAGAAACCCCGCACCATCACCGATCTCGTTACTGAGCAATATGCACCAAAAGCTGCGACTGCGGATGCAGCAGCCATGACAAGCAACTTCTTCTCACTGCATACCACAACAACGACAACAACAACAACTACTACTACTACTACTACTACTACTACTAGAGTGCCATTGAACGATACCACAGATCCAACCACTATTAAAGTTACAAAAAAGCCCGCCCGAAAACGCTCGACCTCCAAGTCCGCATCCGAAAACGATGATGGCAAAAGCAGACTGAAGTCGAAAATATCATCCGCCAAGGCCGGAAATACTAAACCCAAGTTGATCGCTGGCAAGCTGCTAAGTCCAACGTCCGCGCTGCTACGACTCAACAGGCAAGAGATGCTTTTTGGAACATCGAGTCAGCTTGCTCTCGATGAGTCACCCATAGTGGTTCGCCAAATACAACAAGCCATGTTTGAGTCTGAAGCTGCTGCAGAGCTCCGCGATCCGCTGGGGGCCGAACACGTTGCAGCATGGCCGCGGCTACAGAGGCTAGAAGGAAAGCGAAATCTCTGGGCTGCGAGTGCGAGGGATGACGATGGCCAAATGCTGGATAGGCAGGCGGTGTACATGCCAGCGCCCGATCGCTCGCAGGACTTTCCGTTGCTAATGGATGATGTGAACAATGAGGATGGCAGGCCGTCTGTTCAAACCAATAACTTTGAGCCTTCGCAACCTGTATCTGCGCCTATACTGATTTCGTCGGATTTACCCACCCCGCCTCCTACCATCCAAGGTGGGGCAGCTGGAAAGCACCAGAATGAGGTTGACGAAGCACTGTTTCTCGACATAGATGACTTTCCGCAGGAACCACCACCATCAAATCAACACGTTGCCTCAAGCTTCTTGTATTTTGATGACTTCTCTCCTTCTATTCAGCTACCACCTGACTCTCCGCGTTCGCCTCTCCCACCTACGGCGTCAACCTTAAGGTCCTTGGGCTCACCAAAGAAAAAAGGCGGGCGTCCACCGAAAACCCAATCAGCTATTCTACAACAGCTGACCGCTTCAGCACCTATACCGAAAAAGTCGCCTGCGACGTCTAAGCCATCATCAACAGCCCCGCCAATCACACCTAAGAAAAACTGGGACCGTTTCGCAGATATTGAAGAGATCCTCGATTCGGAAGACGATACAGCATTGTCGCCCACACCTCCGCGCTTCCGCAAGCTAGTGGAATCACCATCTTTGAAATTGTCAACTAGGCCACCGCCGCCGCCGCCAGCAAAAGACGACCTCGTCCCCATCTTCCGCATACCGGAATCTCACCTACTATTCACCAACATCAAGTCTACGCTCTTCAGTCACATATCCAAGCTAGTCCGCTCTCTGCCGCCAACCACCAACCCCGGCAAACCGTCGTGGCATGAGAAGATCCTCATGTACGATGCCATCATATTGGAAGACTTCACCGCCTTCCTTAATACTCATTCGACTATTCGCACATACCGTAGAGCAACGCAGAAGCAAGTCAAAGCATGGAACAAGCACCTAAAAGCCAAAGGAGAGGAGAAAATGGTCGTTGCAGAAGGTGATGGGACGGTCTTGGCGATAGAGAAGGAAATTGAGACTTGGATGGTAAGAGTATGGTGTGAAGAGATGAGTGTGTGTTGTGTGGTTAGAGAAGGAAGGGGGAGAGGTAGCGTGAGGAAAGGTCTTTATTAACACTGTAGTATATACCCACGATAATATAGGACAACGACGTACGAGCCCCGTACCAAAGTAAACGAATGTAATGAATTGAACAATTATGTCATGAACAGCTCTGGCCCTATTTGTGCACCTTTCCAACCGAAAGTGGGGATGGAATGGTTGCCCCGCTTACCCCGCACCAAGTGTCTGTGCGCGCCGTTGACGCGCGAGCATGTGATGAAACATTCACTCTTGGCACGGCCCCTGCGTCAGCATGTCTCAAGTCTGCACATTATGCGCGCGATGTACGCCAATACCACAGCTTCAGCGCTTTCAATTTCTTTAGTAAGTCTCCTCGCTTATCGCGACTTTATGCAACGTTCAGCCCGCTAATGATTTGCAGGCTCCAAGGCCGGGCTGCCGCAATGCTGGCCTAGCTCGAATCATCATTCTTCTTGCACCATAATATCGCACTGAATCGGCTCATACATCTCATGTGTCTATACTGTTTCGATCCGCGATGCCGACCCAGCTATCGCCCACTCCGCCCTCGCACGGAATCAATGACTTGCACGACAGCTATATATACGTCCCAATCCTTTTCCCCGGACGTCCTTGGCGATCAATCTACAAGGTGTTACCGTTACGCTGCGACCCAAATATTATCCTCTACAGACATGCGCTACGAAAGATGCTAGCTATTCCGTGGAGATAGTCATCATGGGGTCCCGTCGATCGAACCAGTCCGATGTTACAACTCCAGAGCAATATCTTCCCGTCAATGCCTCGCGCACAACTCTCGGCACCCTACCTGTTGATATCCGTCTGGAGTAGCATTATTTCAGCATAGCCACCAGCATCCTTTTACAATGAGAGTTAGAGATAGGGTGCGGATCAGGTTTGTCTGTAGCAGGACCGACATGGGTTCAGCTTTCACCTGGGCTTATCTCAATATACTAAGAAATGGTAGGTAGCAACACTATTTGTCTCGCACCGGAAGGTTTTCGAAATTCCTTGGGAGACCACGACGGTCCAAGGGAATGTCGGCTGAAGGGGACTGGTACAAGGACGACATTCTCTCAACCTCGCCCGGTAGAACTAGCAACGGGACATAAATTATTGAAGTATTGCGCCAAGCAGGGCATTATGATGTACGCCCCGGGGAAGTGACCAGGTCCGTGAGGTTTCGGAGAACATGGTCAGAGCCGGCTCATGCCCGAAAACCTCGCCATAGCAGATGAGGTTACCCACGATGAGACATCATCGTCTCACTAAATAGCTCACCTCTATACTCCCCTCTTGGACTATTTCTAAGAGACGAATACCGTGATAGATACCTGTCCTACATCAAATCCTGAAAGATGGGGAGCCGTTGACCTGCGGGAAGGAGTGGCAGGTGCCATATCTTCGCCGGCCTTGACCGCTTCAAATCATACTGGGTGCACCTGTTAGCTCAACCTTCATCGGCACTAGCATAGCGATTAGTATAATAGCGGTTAGATCCTTCTTTCCATAGTTTTGGACGGGTTTTGCGTCATTGACGCGCCAGCATTCAAGATTGCTACAGTCTATCATATGGACGATCTCTTCAATATCGAGTCATGTCCTCGCTTTCTCTTCCCCGACATCTCAGACTTTCATTCGATACCATCTCATCACCGCTGGCGATTCACTTCGTAAGTCTGGGGAGTCCATAGCGTCTGATATGTCGAATGCCCTGGAAGTTGATACTAGGTTTTCCCTAGTGAGCATTTTATACACTCCCTTCTCGAGATCTGTGGGTTAGCGACGTGTTATTAAGGGAGGTTTGAACTCGCGGATTCGAGGCTTCAGGCTTGTGTTAAAGGCAACTTCTGCGGGAGCCTGAAATGTCCATCATTGTTGAGATAGTGTGGCGGATGGCTTTCTACAGGCGATTAAGGGCGGCCTGCGGGGATCAGGACACCACTCAACGCTAATAGCTAAAGCGAGTAAATGCTAAACACTAGCTTCTTGATATCTATCTTGCCGCGACTATAATCCGTGCATGGAAGTACTTAGGTCTTAATATGTTTTCGTATCAATTTATCCTTCAAGAAAATGCGTATTAGGTTGATTTCTCTGTTCGCCTCCACTACACTCTTCATCGTATAGCTATTTTATTTCCTCTTTAGCATTTCAACGACGCCAATTTCATCTTCTGGTTCACTTCTCGTATGGCGTTTTAATTTTAGCTTCCTATATGTGTTGATGTCCTACAACGTTAGAGCTCTTAGTTCGACTTTCAATAGGCCGAGCAGATTTGTAACATGGATAGCGAGTCTAGATAGCCTTCGAGGCATAGTACTTCTGAGGAACGTACACGTTTAACAAAGCCTGCTGTACTCAAGGGCGTCATTGCGGATGCAGATTCACGCTTAGTGAGTTGGTAGGGTGTGGCGAAATCCTGTCGTTGCGCCAACCCGTTCGCTAGGAAACGTATCCTGATTACCTTCAGGGTGTAACACTTCGTTGGCGTCCGAGCTAGATATGGGAAACTCAACGTTGATTTGATTAGGTCGTTTAACCTAGGTAGTGGTTGCTACGGGTGCCTATTTAAGTCAATATCCTGTTCGCGTTTGCTGTTTTCCTCTCCATCATCACCGCCCAACAGCACAACTGCTGTACTCCGCCCGTCAAAAAGCCTTTTTTAAAGCACCAGTATGTTCTGATCAGCACTGGCTTTTACGCAAATGTCACGTCTAACTGTATCTATGTAGTCCCAACCAATCATCAAGATGCCGCGCTCCCGCTCGGCCGTGAGCCGCGAGATGCGGTTCCTCATCAACGTCGTACGAGCTCTATGCCCCCAACCGCAAGAGGATGTCACTCATAATAGTCCAGATTCTCAACTGCGAGGCCACCCTCGTTCGTGAGCGTGCCTCGGGCACGTTCATGACGACGAGCGAGACGGCTCGGTTCCGGGCCCAGGCCCACGTCATGTGGCGCGCGATCCGGCGCCTCTCCGTGCTCGTAGATGAGCACGGACGCGCCTGAGAGTAGAGTATGCTAATACTGGGCTTAATCCAAAGAGGGTTCAACTGACATCTGTACAGACTGTGCGTGGGGCCTGGCCCCCTAGACTGGGCGGCCCATTCGTTGCGTGAGGCCTGGCCTCGTTATACCTCATCAATCGGTAGTGCCAGCGCCTGCTGAGCGTGGCTCAATAAACTTCTTGAAAAGGCACATCTCTGTTCTCTGTGCCATTTACCGTGACGTGTATCCCAAGCTCTACATATTCCTCCACAAAGCAATATTACTAGCGGGCCTTCGAATTCTTCCCAGCCCTGAAGCTCTCTACCCTCCTACCTCCGTTGCTTCCTGCTTATAATGCATTGTGTCTGCCGAGCTATGTCTTCCACCGTCTTTAATACAATACAAGGGGAGTTAATGGCTATCAGGATACCGGTTTCAGGCTTTAAATCATTGGCCACGTTACAGGACACATCAATCATGAAGGCTTTTCGCGGAGTGGGTTGAAATATTGTGATTCCAGGTGACAGTTCATTATCTAGGACGCTTGGTTTGGACGTCCGAACGGCCATAACAATGCGGGTCGGCTCGGTTGACGAAATGGATGAAGAAACTGAAGGTCGTTTTTGAAGCGAAATTGGGCTGGAATTTTACTAAAGTGATAGCTCAGGCTGTCGTCTGGTCATCTCTTGTTGTAGACTGGCCATCATAGGCAATCAAGATGCTCCGGTACATAACACTGGTTGATACAACGACTGGAATAGTGGACAGCAGCCGTGCTGGTAGGAAAACAGAGGCAAGTTGCGGGATCATCATAGACACATACGAAGCGAAACGTTGGTGGGCAAAACGAAAATTCTGCTTCAATTTCACTCTGAGCAAGCACCAAGTGGGGTGGGTAGGGGTTCGCCAAAGCTGATGAGTACGCACAACAAAATATGCCCTGCAATACTTCGAATCGACAGCATTATTGGTGCCGGCCTCCGTGCAAGGTTTAACTGTTCTCCGATTTTCATTATCACGTTCTTGCGATTCGGAAGGGTCGATGTCAACGCCACTCACAGGACAGGCTTCATTAGCGACACCTTCTGACCTCCAGACTAGGCAAACGATCCTATCTTTGCCAACGAGTCAGCCTGGCTGTCCTCGCGGAACCTCCAAATCATTGTCCGGAAGAGGCACATCTCTTCGCCGTTTCTAGGACACATACGATATCGACAACATCTTGCCGATCCCTGCTCCACAAGCCCAATCAGCGCCGTGTGCATGTCAAATCGCGAAGCATACCTAAGTCCTGAAACTCGTATCGACGCTGCTCTCTCTCTTAGAACATGTCTGGAGAAGCCCAGGGTACCTCGATCGTTGTTGTGGGTTCTCGTTTTTCTCTCATATTAACACATCGTTGACTAGTGTTCCCCCGTTCCTCCGCCGGTTCCTTCCTCTCTCTGCTCTTCCTAGAGGCCGCCACCTTCAGAGGCCTCCCGATCGGCCACACTCTGTCACATCCGTTGCCTTTGCACGTCGGAGCATTGCTATCTATATACACGGACACCGGCTACTTTAGGAGCGTGTTGTGAGAGGCGTACCGCGGTGAACACACTGGACCGGGTAGCCGCCGCATAACGGGTTGGGCCGATGGGCTTGCTGGCGTGGAGTCAATTGAGGAGAACCGGCCCGGCATATACTTGATGGGTTTATGAGGCTGCTGGGAACACATGCTGTTGGGAAACGTAGGAAGTGCGAAATCACAACCTGAGCAGTTGGAGGCGTATGATAGTACAATAGGCGAGGCACAATGTGAGATATCATGGCTCTTGTTCCCCCATTGGCGACCAACAGTATCTGAATGCAGTTGAAGCCAAGGTTCAAAGCACGCCGCCATCATGCGCACCCCAGGCCGGATCCTCGGATCGTCTACGATGAACTGCGAGTACCGTGCCCCGCCCTTGTACAAGCCGGCAGAACGCACCTTCTTCAGAAGCGCTGGCATTAGCTTCCAGATGTCCCCAGCTTGGGTAAGGTTCATCATAACCTGCACGACGTCACCGTCGCCGCGACTGGGGAGATTCATCGGGCCGAGAAGCGAAATCATAAGCTGCGGAAAGATTTGAACAACGGTCTGGAGCTTGCATTCTGAGACTGCAGTAGCCACCCTATCTTGCGCTGGGTTGAGAAGTAGCCGTGCTGGGCAAGCATCTTCGCCGGCCTCGATAGCATAAGCCAACGTCTACAGGGCATGCGCAGCAATGACATCTTTTTCAGATTCAACCTTTGAGTTTCATGAAAGCGTAGACAGTGGACAGTAGAGTGTAATAGGATTGGGCATAAAAACTAGACTGCCCCCGGGCTCTAGGCGGATTTGTCTCAAAAGCTATGCTTTGTTCCGCCCTGCGCGGGCATTGCTCTCTTTGCCATAAAACGGATTCCTCAGGTATATCATCAATTCAAGAAGGGGAAAATCGGATAGGAAACGAGAAGAGCTGCTGCCTGGACCACAGGTCCTGCTGTTTATGGCTCCGTAGCACTGCTTCTCTCTGAACCGAATCTCCAACAATCCGACGCGTTCAACACGTAGGGAAAGACAAGACGGGGACCCCTACCGAATGAGTAACAGCCATCGCATCGTCAAACTCACGGAATAACCCAAAAAGGTGACACAAAAAGGCATTTCGTTCCGAATACCTTGAAACGCAAGAAGATTGTTGGTTGCAGTCATTGCCTGTGATTGCCTGAGGCGTCACGGCATGACTGCGAGGGCAACGGCCCGAGCCTATACTACGAACGCGAGTTACCATCTCGTACTTATATCGCTTGACATTTCTATAGGCGAACTCGGCCAGCTTCCCAATGGCGTTGCGCGTGTTTTTGGTAGGATAATGACGTTCGGTGGCGGGTGCACTGCAAGTTCGCCTACCAGCAGGCTCAACGGAAAAGGAAAACGGGTCACGTCAGCCAGAGGCAGTGTAATCTGCAATTATGTCAGTGTTCTACTCAAAGGATCAGGTTAGTTCAGAGAGAAAACTTATACTGGCGACACTGTGGCTTCAACTATGAACAAACCCCGTGAGAGAAGACAGAAGAATAAAAATTGGGTATCGACACTAGTAACGAGATTGAAACACTGGCCTATCGCCTTGAAAAGCATTAGAGCGAGAATTTCTAAAGAGCGAAAGTGGTTCTAGGAGGCTCCGACCTATTTCCGTACGATATATAATAGGGTCTGATAAGTAGTTATAGTAAAATATTAGGAAGATATTACTACCTAAGAACAACGGGGATGATAATTTGTCATATACGGACTCCTAATAAAGTAGTATTATAGTATTGTTCTATATCACCGTACCTTTCAAAACGGGATCGTGTAAGCGTGGTAAGATAAGTAGCGATGCTAATATCCCTAAATCAATTATTGTTCTAGAAGCAAATGGTGTACGATTTCGAAATCATTGTCCTATATATAGAGGGTTTAGGCTATCCAAAAGTACATCGTACTACTGACCGTTTACCTATAATACAACACTAGTCCCGTAGCAACATATCTAGCAACAGCCAGCCACTTCCCGCTAGTAGAACCTATTTGCTGCCTGCTCTCCGTCAAGATCACATGAACCGTTAGCGTCTCGCTTGTTGGCGTCTTGGCTTAATCCCACTATATAAACCCGCCCTTCCCATGCCCCTCTTATACACCCCAGTGCAGCGGCTTTACCTAAGGCAGTGAAGAATTGTCTGAGCCTAGGTCTTTGCTCACCAGATGAATTTCATCTAGGGCGCTTCTCCCGGTCTTCGGCCCGGTAGGGAATTTTTGAATACCTTTGACTTTTACTTTTGACTTTTTCGTTGGGTCTACTGGCACTTGCTGGTTGCTTGAAGAAGAAGACATCCCTTAATCCCTGTTTCACCTTTGAGGGCTCTATATCGTACCTAGTGTTTGGTTCTGAATCGCTGGGAATAGGTGATACGCTACAATGTCTATTGTAAATTGCGGTGCGGGAATTCTAGTACAAACACGACCCGCTTCGAGGAATGTAAAAGGTGGGGATTAATTCTATGTTTAACTATATTATGGAAACTTGGTTCCACATCTATATCCGGCGTCGTTGGGATACGATCGAGGCGGTCCAGCTGAGCAACTTCAAATGTTAACATTTTCACGGCAGGCTGGCGGAACTATGCGATCGACTATGGCTACCAATGTTGCCTTTAACTGTAATTGCCTCGAGCCTCTCTCGAGCAGAAGAACATACGTTTCGGAATGGCGTCCTAGAGCCTTGTTGGTGTCCCCATAGGAGGCCGATGTTACGGCTCCTATGGGAGCTGAGTGCGCAAACTGGCAAACCTCGGGCTCGCGCCACCCTCAAACGCTAGAACTACGTGCTAGATTCTTTTCTTCGATCTTTACAAGGAATCAGTACCTTCACGAAATTGATTTATTATGTATGTACGGTCCTCCTAAATTTGCGGCTCACCCGAGCTTCTCCAGCGAATATCCAACCGTTAATGTCGCCCTACGCCCACATCTCCGCGGCAAAACACCAGTCTTCTCACACTACATGCTTTCGCGGGCGACTGCCTATACTCGACCCGAGCTTCTATTCTTCGAGCCTGAGCGTCGCGCTCCTAGCGCCTCAAGTCCTTCGCCCGCACGACGGTGCCCCACCCCGCAGGACTTCTCAGGACAGCGATCTGGACCAACCTGAGCCTCGCCTCTGCTGTTCGCTCAGAAAAATCTCGTCTCAAATGCAAAGGCCAATCCCACAGGTATGTATGCCAATGCGAAAGCCTGGCTACTACCAGACCAGGCTGGAGCGGACCGCCCGCGCTGACATTGCAAGACTACTTGCTAGATCCCCATTCCTCAAATGCGCTATAGGTCTTGAATTCCTCGTTTACCACTAGCTCTATTAGCCTAGCTCGAGCCGTCATAGACGTTTCCTCCCCGCCGGTCGATACGCATTCATACAGCTTGCCCGCCGCATACCATCGCTCATGCCACACATTCCTCTAGAGAAGTCCGTACAATGAGAGCGTAAGATCTAAGCTGGGGCGCTATGGGCTACAATTTTTGTTGTTGCGTAATGAGAGAAGGAACGGTTTCTGCTAAACAAGGTCTAGGAAGGTAGCGCTGCGCCTGCCGGAGGTTGTAGACACTGGTGAGGATACGAGACAGCGGAGCATTGCATATGCACATAGAAGTCCTCGAAAGTTCATCGTAACTAGCTATCCGTCCAACTATTTGATTGGTGCTTGGAGTCTAGCGATGGTGGCTCTTTACGTTCGCCATCCTCCATGCGTTCTCTCAGCACGAGAGCATGAAAACGTCGACGCCAATACCCCGTCTTACCGAATTCAACGAGCTTCCATGGTTGCACCAGTATGAGCGAGGGTCGATAGTCGCGGCTACGAAAGGAATCCGACGTAAAGAAACCTTTACCTCTTGTAAGTCAGATCCAAAGACACGCTAGACATGCTAAACATCGAGCGGCTCAGATGACCTTATCCTACGCATATAAAGCCATGCCGCGACATCTAGCCGTTCGACCTTCCAAACAAAGCGACCGCACCCCGGCGCCTCCTCGCGATAGCATCAACAACTTCCACAGTGAGGAAATAGTGTGTTCGGTGTTTCGTGTGAGGCTCAAGAGGGTCATGATCCGCGAACGGCTTTGGCTGGCTACCAAGCTTGACAATGGTTTTGTTTCTCGATAGAGGGTCTCCTCAGGGCTTGACTGGCAAAAACGAAAGTAAACACGCAGACGAGAACGAAATTGATGAGCATGGCTTCAAAAGGTTTACAGAAGTGAATTATACGAATGAGACCGACGGTACCATATCACGAGTTCTGCGATTCCCCGTATTCTCTGGTACTAGGGAGTCGGTAGGAGCACCTTCTGTCAAATATCGGGATGGAATTAGGAAGAGAAGGGTAAACGAACGCACACGCGACTATTACATTGGATTTGATATTGATAATATGCAGGAAACCCGATAGCTGGCATGGGACAAGCATGAGCCCACACGCACCTTGCACACCTGCCGCGATCGTGTGAACGATAAGAGGAGCCAAAGGTGTAGCTGTCCGAAAGTACTACATCCAACACCTATTTCTTACGTGAGCGTTGTTAAAACAGGGTAGAGTCAGGCAGTACGTCCTCAACGCTCTGATACACGGTTACTTCCGCCCGCCCCTCGCTTGAGAGTGAGACTATTGACCTGAAAATCTCCCCGACGTTCTCTCGAGCGTTATATCTTAGAATCCAGCCATTCAACCCTACGCGCTACATCAATGCTCGAACGCTTCGGCCACCCAAAAACGCCGAAAAAAAAAACTTCTACAGCTGGAATGCGTAGGGGAATGATGTTGGGTACTAGCTAAATAGTAGTATTCTTGGAACGTACGCAGCACACGGTGGTTACAGTGAGAAAGAAAGGATTAGTCACTATATATCTAGACGAAGAGTAAGTGAATCAAGCGCTTGTAGCACGCATGAACGTGTCTGGAACAACGGTCATTACGCTGCCATGTCTAGCTTGCTATACTGTCATCTAGTGGAACACGGAACCTAGGAAACAGCCGGCGTCTCGTACGCTGAGCCATGGGTTGGCTATACTGGGAAAAGGCAGCCTATCCTGACTCGGAAACTCGAGAAAATGAAGCACAAGCGATCACTTGGATGACGACTCCACGATTTCGCAAGGTCACCAAAGCTTAGCGGTAGAGCTAGACCTCATCCAAGGCTTAACTATACTAGCCGTAAATTACGGCCAGATGATAGTCAGTCAATCACTCAGCAACCTTATATCATTGATGGGTCTGTCTTCGTCAACCGAAAAGCCTACGTATATGTTGGGCATTTGGCGAGCAACGACAACATGATGAAGACCGAGCCTACTACCGAGCTTCATCCTCTTTGGGGCATTGTATCGAATCAACCGAATTCACTGGCTCCGGGACTGCTTCCATAATGATTCCTTGTCGGAACGACATTTTAGGGCAGAACTTACAGACTCCACAACACCAGGGAGCAACCAATACAACTAACTTACGGCCGTTCCGGAAGGTCAATGCCGTCGTCTACTTCTGGGTGTAACTATATCAGGTTAGCTCATATAGCTACCCCTGCCCTCAGCCTTCATACACGTATATAAACGGCTATTCTACAGAGCTATCACAATCAACGCGGTCTCACACATCTACATCCTCATAGTGATACACATTGATTCACACTATAACAAACTATCTGTTGAGCGATTCCGTCCAATACCACAGCATCAACCAAGACTGCGCATACAGAGGCATATTATCGAATTTGGGTCATACCTTAGTAATGCGGACAAGTGTGACCGCATCATTGTCCGCAGCTGATTATATTTCCTTCTCCAATGCATATGTCTATCCAGCTACTGAAGCGTCGTTGATCCTCCAACTTGTCCCTATTGTCTCCGCTTCCCGAGCTCAGTCCTATTCCTGATATACAGCCTAGACCTAAAGGTCTTTCCATAGAGCCAAGCCCATTCTTCTTCATCAGCGGACCTAGTTTCATTTGCCCGGAAATATACATGTTGCTTCCGGCGTAGCTATCAAACCCAACGAGACAAAGAAGCCCGCTCTTTCTGAGATGAAATAAGGTTACTTCCTTCCAATGGTTGGCCAGAGATAGACTGATATAGTTTGTTATGATCTTTACTTTGGATGTCCACTTCATGCATTTACTAGAATTCGAGTCCCTTTGGATCCAAGGCTCTCCTGGAAGAGTGTCGCCGTAAGGTGCAAGACCAATTGTAGACATTGGTGATTTCAAATTACCCTCAGCGCTTACAGTCGCTGTCTTTATAAAATGTGTGCTTTTTTACGTCGTATATGTAGTATACGAACGTTCACATGTGAAGATGAAGTAGTATCGCGGCTTGAGATGTCACAATACCCGAAGAACTTTTCATTGGACAGACTCAAACGCCTACAGCACCTAATCACCAGCCCGAAGGCGAGTTTACTTCTTCCCTCTTCGCCTTCCTTGTCATGCCTCGTACCTGCATCCGCCGGGCCAGTGATTGACGTCTTGAAAAGTCGTCAGCAAGACTCATAGACAGACTACTGTGAAGTAGCATTGAGCCCTGAATTCACCAAAGAGCATTTAGAACTTACGGCGGAGCCACCGCACCAGGCGACCGAAGACCTCGCGGAGCAGCAGCAACAGGCGGACCCTCCGGAGCGCGGGCTGGATTCGCCGGCCTTCTGTAACTAGCAGCGGCGCGCCGGCAGCGGCAGTTGCCTGCACGCTACCGTCCCACATGTGCACTTACTGACTGAATCGAGGGCAAACTGGAGGTCTGCGGTAAGATCAGCGGCCGTGTAGGATCAGAAGTCCCACCTCATGTTCCAACCTTGGCCAGTCATTTTGATAGTAATGGTGTCTACATGATCACAAGTCAATATTTTGTGTTTAGCCCAAAGAGCTATGATAACGGCCTCTAACCTCCAAAGAAGAGCTTTTGTATTTGGTTTGGATTTGTATAGTAGGAGTCTCTTTGTAAGGTCCACACGAAACACAGTAGGAGTTTATACACAGTAGAGGTGCTATACCCACACCTTATAGAAGAGCTTTTGTATACTATTGGATATCAGAAGTTGCGTATTAGCGGGTACGACAAGGAGCAAAAAGCAGTGAAGTGTCAAGCCCTTTCTCAAGCCCGACAGCAGCATCACACGTGCCCTAGCAACCACCAACCCAAAATAGGATTAGCCTACTCTTCCTCACGTTCATTTCTGCCTACAATTTACTCTATGTAATATTGTTGTGCGCTCCAAATTCTGCAAACACCCAACCCCGCCCTCGGCCACACCCGCTCTACTCAGTCTCTCTATACCAACTTCAACGCTCTCTTCTTCCAAAGCTATTTAGCGGCTGAAAATCTGATAGAGGCTTGCCATGTAAGTCCCCGTCGTCGCGCATTCTCTTCCAATCCTGCCAGAGATGATGGACAACTCGTGTCGATAAGAAGCCGCAACTGCTGGTTTCCCTGTTCACCTGGAGCTCGTCTCCAGTAACGCGACAGATACTACTCTGATTTCTTCTCAAGTTTTTTTTACCACTACCTACATCCTGGAAACACTGTACTGACTCGAGAGAACAGGTTTGCTCAAGAAGCGATGCCACCGAAGTCAAAGAAGACCGTATAGTACGTCCCTTCATCCCTGCCTCCACCGCATATCCCACCATATAATGAAACACCTGTGTCAGTACTACATAACTAGCATTGCTAGGTGCCTACATTGACACAGTCGGAAGGAAGCCGCTGCGTCGGCGATAAGAATGCCTCCTCCTACCCGCGGCCAAAATAGCACTGCCTGAATCGCTCGCATTCTATTGCCTCTATAATCCCAGCAGGTAAGTTTATTAACACTTCACATCTTTCCATGCGCCAATGATGAGCGTCACGCAGACCATCTCGGGATGCGTGTAGATCCTACGCTAAGTTAACCCCTTACCTTCGACATTCTTGTCGCTGGCGAGGTGGTAAACCATGGTGGCGAGCTCAGTGTCTGAGGCTTATACTTTCTCGACGTTACCTCTATTCATGTAAAGCCCAAAGCTTCGGCTAATAATATAAATACAGTGTAGAAACACCGGTCTCTCGTGGGAAGGAATCGCCTCCATATTTACCTCATCCTTCAACATACTATGATGGAGCACATCCTCGGTTCAATACGATGCACTTTGAGGGTGCTTGCAATAACCGATAAAATTTGCTAAGATCGAACCAATCGTGAAGCATCACTTTCAGAACCATCGCGTACACCCCCGCATCATAACACTGGATCCCTAGACTCAGACGGAGCGGCCAACAACCCTACGAGTGTACATCAGTATATCCAAATCGGGTACATAGTAGAGTATGGAGAAACATAGTATATTAAATGCCAGCGGAACGGGAGTCATTTTTACGAGATATAGGATTGCCCAAGCCCAACAGGCGGCCCAAAAGTCCAGTTATCATGGATGGGGCGGCACTTGGGCCGGGCCCTTTGATTAGAGCGCAGCGACCCCGGTAAGAATTGCAACCATGGGAAAGGGGGAAGTAAATGATTAGACAGAGTCTGTTTAGCGTATTCAAAACCGTTGAAACAACTCTAAGAACTGTGCACGGCCGGAGTGACCAATAAGTTGTAGGTGTAAAAGTTACCTAAAGCCCGTTATAGGATATACTTTCCGTCATCGTCAAGCACGCTTCTATCCTTAAGCTCTTTTATAAAGAATACAACTTAGTGTGGCAACGAAGTCTGGTTTCTTCCACAGAGAGCCTTTGCAGGATGTAAAGAATACCGTGGTAGGCTAAGTAGTTGTGACCCAGCCGTCTATAATATCACAGTGGATGCACTTAAAGCGAAGAACATGGTTAAACCAGACCTTTTAGTGAAATTGCCGTCCTAGCTATAGAAGTCAAATGCTTGTCCGATATTCTTACGAAATTGCTCAATACTTCAGACAAGCCTGCGACAAGCGCTCGAAAAGTTATCTCTCAGGTGCAATTCACCATTCACTTCGAATGGGCGTAGCAATCTTACGCGCCTTCTTTTCCAATCCCGCTTAAGGCCGTAGCGTCACTCGCTTGGAAGTAGTGCAATCTTGTGACTAAAATGATATATCACCTACTTTATTCCTCATCTATTCACCCACCCAGTTTTTTCCACACTCGCTCTTAGCCTTCTACCATGCGGAGGCCACCGAGTTAATATCTAACAGCACTGGGTAGGCAGGTGTGTCATCCGTTTCTTATTGATCTTGCTAATGTCTTTTGCAAGTGCCATTGCAACCCACGATCTATTTGACGCGGCAGTTGGGTACGCATGCTTCACTGGAACATCTCGAAGCAAGCATTCGACCGTCGCCTTCGCCCCCGTCTTTTCAAGTACCGAAGCGTCCGGCTGCTTGCTCATCCGATCTTCGTGCAGCCGCCACAATCCCACCATAGCTGCTCTGGCATCTCAAATCTTGGTGTAAGTGATCGGGACCCATCGTTTCGTATCATACTACTGACAACCTCCACAGCCGGGCTCGTCAAGGGCAAGAAGTGTGGTGTTCAGGAGCACCCTACTCCTAAGATGTTGGCAAGTCAAAGCCTGAAGTTCTTCTACATCAGCCCCGCCGTCACCCTAGCGAACACTTGTACTCTCAGTAGCTACTCCCAGTTGGCATAGATTCGAAGTCGCGTCGGCTCTCCATACCCCTTGCGCGTCGCGCAAGGTGATCTCAGATCACTTTGGCAGGAACAAGGCCTGCACCCGCCATCGAGAACGACCACGACAAACGCACAAATTTCGTGCAGCAGATCTCTCAGCGTGCAGAGATGCGTCACTTACGCACGTTCTTCGAGGCCGTTGGCCTTGAGGCTGTATAAAGTCGATGCTGCTCATGCCATAGAGAGGAGGCTCGAGAAGCGGGCTCCTCAAATCGAGGGCGAGGAAACCAGCCAAAGGACCAAAGCTACCGGCTCACAGTTTCGGTGGGAAAGGTCTCGATAAGCTTGATTCTGCTTGGGCAATAGAGAAGAGGCGTGATAAGCGAGCTCATAAGGTCGGGGGCGAGGAACCCAGCGATGATTAGCTTGACGAGGGACCGCGGTAGCGGCAATTATCACTTAGTGAAGAGGATATTAGTAGCGATATCCGGGATTATAGCTGTTATAGTGGAGAATTAAGTATATTGAGGTCCCTGTGTGAGCATGTAGAAGGGAGGAAGTGGGGGGCAGGGCTTGCGAGAGCGCAGGGTTAGCTACATTGCCCGTATACACAGGATCAACTCGATCCGAAGTCCACCTGCGTCTCCAAACCGCGTGATGACTCAACATGGGGATTCAGATGTCGCCAGTGGCATGTGTTTGTCTATCTCTTGGTCCTTCTAACGCCCACCAAACCCCGGGGTCCACCTCGTCCTACGAACGGAGGTCCACCACCGAAAGGAGGACCATCCTCCCCTCCTTCCCAAAAAAAACTTTTCTCTTCGCCCGAAGGCCATCAACCGCGCCCACTCACTTCCTCTTCTCCTCCCTCTCCTCCCTCCAAACTGACGGCTTCTTTAGGCCGGCGGCCGGAAACTTCTTGGACCACCTGTTATATCTTGATTAGCAATGTTCATTTTTTTCCGTATGCAGTTCACGTACGTGTTGTAGTCGTGCAAGAAGGTCCCACCGTCGGCCTCAGCCGCCTCCTTCTCCCGCTCGTACTGGATCGTGTCCACACACAGATCCATCAGGATCGCCCCCTGCTCCTCCAAGAACGCCCGCTCCGCCCGGACTTCTCTCAACTCCCTCGCCGCATCCACCCACTCACTCACCTCGGCGATCGCGCCGTCGAGGGCATCGAGCAACGGTTCGTCGCTCGGTGAGCCCTCAAGGGCGTCGGCTCGCTCTGCCCGTAGGCCCTTCTCCAGCTCGATGTTGGCCCGAAGGCCGCGTTCACCCAGCATGGGCTCGTTGTGCGTCAGACGCACCAGCGTCGCGCGGAGGTCGGTGGTGCGGGCGAGGAGCGTGGCGCGCTGGCCAGCGTAGTCCTTGAGCGTGCGCAAGATGGCAGCACGGAGAGAGGTGGTGGTGGTTGCTGAGGAGGACATGGTGGTGGTGGTGGTGCTGGTGGTGATGGTGGTGACTGTGGTGGTGCTGGTGGTGCTGGTGGTGCTGGTGGTGGTGGTGGTGCTGGGGGTGCTGGGGGTGCTGGTGGAGGCTTGTAGAAGGCTTTTGTGGGAGAATTATGTAGTATGTCGTCTGTAGTCGATACTGAAGTGTGTACTACCTGAAAAGAAAGAAATTTGTTGTGGGCACCTAGAAATATATTCAAAGTCGCGCGGGCTAGATCACGTGCCGAGTGAGGAGGCACTGACGCACTATCGCACAACAAACCATTAGATTTAAGATTGGCGCGCTTCAGCTTAATTGAGAAGCTTTTGATAATAACCTGACTTACACTCTTTTACACTTCACCCCCTTCCGCTCAGATTAGCCCACTGAACAGTATGTACCCTTTCGAGACCCACTTCGCTACCGTACAACTTTTATCTATTCCCGAGACCTGCCTTCCTATGCTACTGAAAGCACTTCGCCGGCTTCTCGTTGCGAAGCTTCTTCGCAGTTTGCCTCTCCGTTACCCCCGCTCCACCCAAACCTGGTGGTAGCCGCACCGACGCGATGGCCCTCCTCCGACTCTATCCATATAGTTGAGAGCCGAATGGCGCAGTTACGGCTGTTGGGGGTCTGGCCTTGAGCCTTTCAATGCGTCGAAGAGTAAAACTAGCAAAGACTGTGCTCTTGACTTAGATTCATGTCAAGGGAGCAGAGAGCTGCTAGGACATTCCTCCAAACGTGGCGCTCGCGCGGCAGCGCTGAACCATTCCACTGTATTCTCAATTTTTCCCCGCATCACTAACTTCAACAACAGGAGAGTCCGCCGGCCTTTCCGCTTGCCTTCTACTGGTTCCACCGTAGTGCCATCACGCCCACCCTCCCGAACTTCTACATCGACTGACAACTTCTCAAACAGCCAAAATTGCTGCTACGAGGTTGAATCTTTGAGTTAATCGTCGAAGAATAAACAACATGGATGTTAACCTGGGCTTCCTTCCGGAAGTTGCGTGGTTTTGCCATTCCAGGATCACACTTAAGTCTTTGCCTCAGATTCATGGCTTAGACCTTCTAATCACTGGAAACATTTTTTGTACTTGTAGCCCTCATCTTGGGACTATTACGGTGTTTTTTTACCGGAATGCTTTGTGATGCTGGCCGTTTCGTCGCACGCCATGCGCATCTTTCCCTCTCGTTACTTTCCTTCTTTCTCTCTTTCTTCCTTATCTCATAACCACCGCTCTTCTCAATTGCACGTTGAACATTGCTTTCCCTGTCTCATCACACCGTGTTACCGGCGAAGGACCTCCCGTGACTTAGATACCTACAGTCGTGACCAGGAGCTACAGCGAACGCTGTGGAGGTGCGACAGTCGGAGACAAACCCACCCGGAGTATCCTCTGAGTACTAGACTAAGGCTCCTGTCTGGGGCTTCCTTCGGCAATAGGAACATCTTACTCTTCTTTACCCCTCCATCACGCGCTTCGTGGTTCATCCTGCTCACCCCTTGTACTTACAGCCCACAATACAGGTCTAATGCAGAGCTCAAGTTGAAACTGGATGAATGCCCTCTAACATTAACGTTAATTCGCCCGCCCAACGCCGGCCTATCCTAGGTTTTAACCCCATGTTCTCTCTCTTCCCAATAGAACACTGTCACCCCGTCTATCCACCCGCCATCGTGAGCAAAGATGTACCCCTCATAACCCTTGGCTTGTCGAAGAGTAATAATGGGAATAACACGGGGTACATCCGGGCGGCATTATCTATCGCAGCCATGGATCGTAAATTCATTTTGACTCGTATAATACAACACGTCATTAGCTTCATATTTGCAATTTTTTATTGTAATCTCAAGGTGAAGGATGCATCTAAATAACAGATATTTGATGACTGTGCGGCGCGGAAAGCGTTCTATCTTAGAAGAATGCAGAAAATTATCGTGGTGAAGAAGACTTCCCCAGGGGTCCTCAGTGAAGTTCCCCGTCAACTAAGAGAAAACTTCTCGATTTTCTATGCTGGATTAACCACCAAAGTCGCGCTCCCACCCCTCTCACCAAGTTCGATACCCTCGCATCAACACATCTCCACCACTAAATCTATAACCAAATCTCCACCACACCACATCCAACAAGATGTCAGCAGCCAGTGCCATTCCCTGCTTGTCACCCCTCGTCACCCCCCCGCGCGACCTCGACGCCCTCCTCGCCCAGGCCCGCTGGGCCGCCGACATCACAGCCAAACAAATCCCAATCTACATCCGCGAGTACCTTGACACGCACAAGAGGCTCGCTGCCCTCCAAGACGCCTGTGGATACCGCCTGTTCGCGGCCAATACGTTGGCCGCTAACCGCGTGCTTGAGAAAGATGTTGGAGAGGGGTTGAGAGAGTGCTTGGCTGAGGTCATGGCACTTCAGCGGAAGCTCAAGAAGTGGATGAGGTTGGTGAAGTTGCGGGAGAAGGAGGAGAAGAAGCTGCACCGGGAGTGCATGAAGCTGTTTCGGTATGTGTAATTGAAATGACAACAGGTTTGCGAAGCTAACTTGTGAATAGGGAGATTGCGGAGAAGAAGGCTACGGAGAAGCGGGGGGAGGTGGGTGCTTGAATGCGCCTTCGTATTTCTTGCTCTAAGAGCAATACACCAACAATGGTATTGGACGAGGAGGGGGGTGGGGAGGAGGGTTTGTAAGGGTAGGGTTAGCTGGCCTGTGGAAAAGTGATTCGGGTTGGCTTTCTAATAGCGGCCTTTGCAATGGGATAAATAATATTAAACCTCTCCAACAGGCCCATAGAGAAAATACGCGTTGAATGTATGGAGTATTGAAACCGTTCACGCGTTGTTATAAAAACTTCATACAAGATACTTATGTCGATTTCTCCGCTCTTATGTATAGCATCGTGCATAAATATCCAATTAATACCATTTCAGATACTCTCCGTCCCTCGCCTTGACTGGCATGCCCTCCTTGTAGGAAATGTAATGCACAATGCATATTATGGAGGTACTAGTAATCCGCCTTACCACGCGTAGCAATCTTTTTTCTGGGCTATGTGGAGCCGCTTTAATCTAGTTGATGGATTCGCAAAATGGATTCTTACTCCTACGTGTCTGAAAGAATAGTTGTCCGTCCTTTTGAAGTACTGCGTATTTATATCTCCGGGGCTTCCGTACAGCATTAGTTGCTCTTGGTGCGGATCTCGAATCTGCTGCGGGTTTCAATGACGCTGTCGAAATGGCGAAAGAGTAGTTTCTGCCTGTGGCTGCAGTACATGAGAATTGGAATCTTATTATCGAGGTTCTTGTTGGTTTGCTTAAGGGGAGATATTTGCAATGTATCAAGGGACCCCACGCTAATCCTATGGAAACTCAGATCTTTCAGATTTACAAAATGCTTTCGTTGAACTTGACGGTTCAATGCTGGCTTGCAACTTGTATACTATATGTCTATCTAGTTTGCGATCTGTAGTATTCGCTTCGGTGCCCGTTCCAGTATCATTGAAATGCTTGTCCAGGGCATATTTGTAGGCGATTGGTGCATAATGGAGCCGGGCAAGTTCATCCAAAGCCATTTAGGGCTGAGAAGAGTTATCCAAAAGTGTGGGGGTGTCAAAGGTTTGGAACTCCTCGTAGTCACTATTGAACGTTATTAAACTATCCATAAATTTGCCCTACATGATACGATTTCGTTCCGTTGCCGTGCTATCACTATCAGCGGGCGTAGAAGGCGGGGTAAGTAGTCGCTTGGGGCTGTCTGTGCGTTGAGGCAGCTGTCTTGATACCCCCGCCTTTGAGCTCACTTCTGGTCACCAACCACACCGCACACCCATACGTAAGTCTACCCCACGCTGTGGCAGATATTACAACGGAAAGCAAGGCCTCTCGACTGTTGTAATTTTACTAACTGGTCCTAGATCAACAAGAATCTACGCGCACTCCGCGACAACGCAAAAACGCCTTTCGACACCAAGCCTAGCCCCGTGCCGGATTACGACTACTACATGAAGTTGGTTTGGCGGCTCCGCTCCGCGCGTACGCAATACGTGGAGCGTGGCGGCAACAATCCCGACATCATCGAGAGGTTTGGGCGCATCCTGTCCAGGAACCTCCGGCTCGCGAATGAGGAGCGTGTGCGTGTGAGGGAAGCGAGGATGGAGAATCTCCGCCGGGTAAGTCTTCGATCTCTTTTCTTCTCAATTCATTTAGGACTATGGCGGTGCTCCGTTCTTGAATGGTCGCTGATCAAATGATTGTAGCTCGTACGCCGCGGCCGGGCAGTGGCAATCGTTCGTGTGGAGAGACTCCGCGCGCTCCTCGCCGTTGGGCGACGCCGTCAAGCAAGGAGGCTGCGGAGGCTCTCCAACGAGATTGTCGAGCGGCGGGCGCGCCTCCGTCAAGTCCACCAAAGCCGTCAGAATGTTCGTCACCGGTAGGCCAACCTCTGTGGTCATGGATCTATGCCAAGTCTTTGACCAGGAACTGGAGGCATTGGGCATCGAGTCAGTGCAGAAGGAGACCATTCATCCTCGAAAGTCATACAAGATGAACAGCTCATGCGCTGATATCCTGCTATTCGCCAGCCATAAGTGGAGCGTCTCCCCTCCATCCATGCTCTACGACACCAAGGATAACATGACCTCGACCACGACAAACAAATTCTGGATTGACGTCCAGTTGCGATACGGCGATTATGACTCCCATGATATCGAGCGCTACGTTCGTGCGAAATATCTCGACTACACTCAAGATAGCATGAGTATCTATCCTTCAGCTACGTCGACGATCGCAACCTTCCACCGAGTTAGCTCTAGGTCGTCGGGAGCCGACATCGCAACTCGTCATTAGAGCGAGCTCTGGGTGCCGGCCGCCATTCTGACGTGGCCGGTGCTCACAACTCATCTCGAATGAGCTCTAGAGCACCGGTGCGTCTCTTGTATCAGTAGTACAGCCCTCTATAGCATTAATTGGAAGGAATGATCTGTTCGGAAGTCCTTTTCGAGCATAGGTTTGCAAGTGGTGATCAGCCGAAGCAGCGACGTTGAAAAGACATGTCTTCGCCAAGTGATAAGATATCGCATAGAACTCGGAGCTAATGACGGCACAGTAAGCACTCGTTTCACGCCGTCCCCGCGTCAAGCTCCTCGTCAACTTCCTCCTCCCCCGAATACCATTCCCCCTCAGCGTCCGAACCCTCTTTCCTCTTGTATCATGCGCAATGAAAAGCCCGGCATGGCGGACGAAAATACCCCGCTGATTACCGTTGTAGCAACGCGCCCGCACCGCGACCGTTACCCGCATCACCGCCTCCGTTACGTGTGCACGCTTCTCCTTTCCATTACCCTCTTCGCTGGCGCCACAATCGCGATCCTCATCCTCAACTTCACCTCAGTCGACGATGACACCCCTTCAGAATGGCCACTCTCTGTATACAATCCCTTCCGCCCGAACAACATCCCGAACGCATGGCCGCACTCGGCTGGGCTGGAGTTTGATGCTCTGGTTACAATATTGAAGGAGACACCCGACTCAGATAAAGCGAGGGAGTGGAGCAAGTATTATACAAGTGGGCCTCATCTGGCAGGGAAGAACTTGACGCAGGCTATCTGGACGAAAGAAAAGTGGCAAGAGTTTGGTATCAAGAATAGCCTCATAGTCGACTATGATATCTACGTCAATTATCCAAGAGGACATCGGCTTGCGCTTCTTGAAAAGCTGGACGAAGATAGCAAAGGGGGTGATAGCCAGTGGAGGGTCAAATACGAAGCCAACCTGCAAGAAGACGTGCTTGACGAGGATGGGACGAGTGGGCTCGACAGCCGGATTCCCACATTCCATGGATATAGTGCCTCTGGAAACGTTACTGCGCCATACGTCTTTGTTAATTATGGGACATACAAGGATTTCGAGGACCTTCAGGCTGCTAATATCGACCTCGAAGGCAAGATCGCGTTGGCCAAGTACGGAGGCGTTTTTCGCGGTCTAAAGGTCAAGCGCGCGCAAGAGCTGGGTATGCTTGGTGTCGTCATGTATAGCGACCCTGGTGATGACGGCGAAGTTACTGAAGAGGGTGGCAATGCTACGTATCCAAACGGGCCAGCACGCAATCCGAGCAGTGTGCAGAGAGGGAGCTGCCAGTTCTTGAGTAAGCAAGCACTTCTCTCTGCAACCATTTCTCCGAATGCTAATCTTCTTCAGGCTTCGCGCCAGGAGACCCCACAACACCAGGCTATCCCTCCAAGCCAGGTGTTCCCCGCCAACCCGTCGATCACGCCATTCCTTCCATTCCATCGCTCCCCATATCTTACGCCGATGCCCTCCCCCTTCTTAAAGCACTCAACGGCCACGGACCCAGAGCATCCTCTTTCAACAAATTCTGGCAAGGCGGCGGTCTTGCCTACAAGGGCGTGAAGTACAACATTGGCCCTTCTCCCCAAAGCCTTGCGCTGAATTTGTTCAATGACCAGGAATATGTTACAACACCCATGTGGAATGTCATCGGCATCATCAACGGTACCATCCCCGATGAAGTTGTCGTTCTCGGAAATCATAGAGATGCATGGATTGCAGGCGGCGCTGGGGATCCGAACAGTGGGTCTGCGGCTTTCAACGAGGTCATCAGGAGTTTTGGAGTCGCGCTTCAGGCTGGTTGGAAACCACTTCGGACGATCGTCTTCGCGAGCTGGGATGGCGAGGAATACGGGCTACTGGGTTCAACGGAGTGGGTCGAAGAGTATCTGCCCTGGCTTTCCGCTTCCACGATCGCGTACCTCAACGTCGATGTTGGGACGAATGGGCCTAACCTGCGTGTTTCCGCTGCACCTCTGCTAAACAAAGTATTAATCGAGACGCGTAAGTCATCCTCGGTCCCCATACAGTCCGGCAAGAAAAGGCTAAGACACAACAGTCGAAATGGTCCAATCGCCCAACCAAACTACTCCTGGTCAAACTGTCGGCGCCGTCTGGAATAAACATATCTCTACCATGGGATCCGGCAGTGACTTTACCGCCTTCCAAGACTTCGCCGGTATCCCTTCTCTCGATATGGGCTTCGGGTTCGGTGCCAAATCTCCAGTGTATCATTACCACTCCAACTACGACTCCTTCGACTGGATGGAGAAATACGGTGACCCGGGATTCAAATACCATGCTACCATTGCCAAGCTCTGGGCTCTCATTGCAGCAAAGTTGGTCGAAACGCCACTCATTCAACTCAACGCTACCGAATACGCTGTTGGGTTGAGGCATTATGTGGACTCTGTCAAGGACAAGGCGCGAGAAGCTTCAAAGGCCACGGACGACACGGAGACCAAGAAGATTTTCAAACCCCTCGATGACGCAATTTCTCACTTCCACTTCGCCGCTACCCTCCAAGACGGCGTCGCTGCACAGCTCCTATACGATCTTTACCACAACGACATCCCGTGGTGGAACTGGTGGGAGAAAGTCAAGCTCTACTACGCTATCCGTCGCATAAACACAAAGTACAAGCTTTTGGAACGCAAATTCTTGTATGCGGAGGGACTTGATGAGCGGCCGTGGTTTAAGCACGTTGTCTTTGCGCCGGGGAAGTGGACGGGGTACTCGGGCGCTACGTTCCCTGGGATAGTTGAAGCGATTGAAGAGGGTGACCAAGAAGCGACGAGGAAGTGGGTTACTATTGCGCAAAGCCTCGTTGATGGGGCTGCGGATTGGTTGGAGGAAGAGTAGTGGTCGTGCTATACAAGGATGTTTGGAGTTCGGATACCCCAAGCTACAAATGTAAATGAAATCTTCATAGCACATAATAAATTTCATTGTATTATACAACCTGACTACCCTCAAGAGTGTTTACAAACATTATATTATCTATGGTTAGTTACGTTCACCTCACCCGAGTTTATTAAATAAGAGGCGAAAAGTAGATTAAAGTCGCTGACAAAGTACTCAATGTTAGCGGCACGGTAGAAACCATACTCCGCTCTGTTCCCTAGTGGCTAGATTTAGAGCTAAAATTTGCCTGTTTAGAAATACGCATGAATAGCAGATGCAAAGTCTATCGGCCTCTACATATAAAGTTAAGCTATAGAGAAGAACGTATCTATCTATACGATATATTCTTACTTTATATATCAAACATCCAACACCATCGCTACATAGATATACAGAGTCGTTCAGCTAGAGATGCACAAGGGTCGTCACAATACCACCCTATGCACAACTTCAGGGAAAACGTCTACGTATACGTAGCATTGAGCGATGTGTACAGCAATCTTCTATATCTATCTAGCTTCCAGTAAGTACCACCTTGCTAAGATCATAAGGACCAGGATTCCATAGAAGATCGTCCTAAAAGAAACTGAATACTTTAAACAGGCGTGGAAGACACGTATGCATAGGTTGATATACTAGTGCTATAACTGTTGAATGCAAGTGATGGCATTGGACACAACCCGTTTCAGGTCGTCCGGGTCATTTGACCAAAGATATTTATACAGAAAAGAGGCTATAGATATACACAAGAAGCGAAAGGACTACGCAAAAGCGATCGACATGAAGCGAACCTCGGCATCAAGTCATGCCATGAACAAAGGCGTTTACAAAAAGTGCCTAGCATGGCGACGAACCTTGCCCGTGGCCCCCGCTTTCTCAAGCAGCGCCACAATCTCCTCGACAGTATACTCCTTGCCCGCCTCAGTGTTAGCCGCCAACCACGCCTCAAGCTCATCAATGCAAAATTTGCCAGAGAGTCCGGTAGTCGGGGCCGCAGGGGAGGTAGGGGCCGCAGTGGAGGTAGGAGCCGCAGCGGAGGTAGGAGCCGGCGTCTCGGTTCTGGGAGCGGCGGTAGTTGGGGCGGCGGTGGCTGTAGCGATAGGAGTGATTGAGCTGGATGTAGAAGGAGTTGTAGAAGAGCCTGAGCCGGACTTGGATGCACCGTCCCAAAGCGCAGGGCCGGGAACGGGGTAAGCGCTGTTATCCGCCTGGTAAACGTTCCAGACAATACCCTTCTCATCCGCAGTGTAGAGCTCCGTGCCGAGAACACCTTCAGGTGTAGCAGTACCGCTGCCAGTAACATCGATGTTGAGGCAGAAGGGATAGTTTTGCGCACCGTTGACAGATCCAGCACCGTGAAGCGCAATCGTCTCATGGCGGAAGACGTAGCTACCTGCGGCGAGCGTCTCGGGTACCTTGACGGACCAGGTGTTGTTGTTCTTCATCATGGAGATGGCAGCCCACTCGCCGTTTACGAAACCAGACTCTTCGATTTTAGCCCACTTGAGCTTGGTCTGGTCGGCACCGGAGCAGGAGTCGCCATCACACTTGGCCACGTACGTGATCATAGGACCGACGTGAGACTCGGGCCAAGCAGTCCATTGAAAATCGAGGGAGCCACCCGCAGCGACGGTAGCAGCGCTGCTGGCAGCTTTGGCTTTCACGTGGCAAATGACATCCGCATCGGTGTATTTGGTGCGGTCACCGCCAACATAGCCGTTGTCGAGGCCTTCGGAGTGCCATCCAACAACGCCATCAGGGGTGGCACCACTATAGTAGTACTCGTTCTTCCAGCCGGGGAAGTAGGTTCCGTCAGCTACAACACCACTAACAGTCCCGTGGGCAAGGGCGGCGCCTGCGAAGGCAGCAACGGCGAGAAGAGTGGACATTTCGATAGGTGACTAGAATATCGTTTTCCTGGGGAAAATGTCGAAAGTACGTTCGAAGGAGCGAGCGTGTCGTAGTGTTGTAAAAAGAGTGTCTTGCCTGCTTCACACAGTGAAGTCGACTGAAAGGAGTAGAAAGAGGGTGGAGAAGAAAGGACTGGTGTAGAAAGACTGAACCTTGAGATGAGGATGCCCTTCCACAGCAGCAGCCTCATCGATACTTATCCTTCGACGGCCGGCGCCCCACCCACGCATCCCACCCGCTCATGACGACCCTTCGT
The DNA here is from genome assembly GCA_030770425.1 of Darksidea phi. Lineage (NCBI taxonomy): Eukaryota > Fungi > Ascomycota > Dothideomycetes > Pleosporales > Lentitheciaceae > Darksidea > Darksidea phi. The sequence goes on along the minus strand of JASJFT010000047.1, from coordinate 184,777 downwards.
AGTATCGAAATGAGGCCCGACGATGGTGGAAACACGTCGAAAGCCCCATCGAATCCACCCACTGTTGGCAATATGACCCGTTTCAAACATGGCAAGATTGGAAGGAATCGCTGGGTCACCCGTGTCCAGCGTTTACCGGAAACAAGAAACATAATGATTGGACGTATGACGAGACGTACAGCTGACTCGTAAATTGCGTAGTCGCATTGCTGAGCTACATGTGGTCGGGAAAGCGCCCGCCAACCGTGCAGGGGTCTTTTGAAACATGCATTGCGAGCCCCTAGTGGAAATTGTTGACAAGGAGGAAGCGGCGGCCAAGGTGCTTCGCCGTTTCCAACAAATGGACACGAGAAATGGCGCCCGTAAACTGTGGTGGCGAGATAAGGGAGTGGAGAAGTTAGGCCGTTGTTGGTCGAGGTCCGGGAGAATGGTCCAATGCCCTCAGCTTGCAGTGCGATAGGTTTAGCGCGATACTAGTAAGTGAATTGCGCAGATTTTTCAGCGTCAATTAACGAGAATACTTGGCAGACCTCATAGGTAACCCTGTGAAGAGGTCTGGACAAACCTCTTCGTAAGTTATCGAAACGCCCGTGGCAGACGTCGGAAGACCGGGCCACCCCATTCCCAAAACAGTCGCTAGCTCGCCATTTGATTGGCGCGAAAACCACCACCATTATGTGAAACGAGCCTCACACTTGTGTCCCGCACCCGAAATCCAGGTCGCCCGCTTCGCTTCCAATTCCCGGTCTATTTGCGCGCGCACAGGTAACCGAAGCGGCATCTATCCTTAGCATCGACTGATGGGATCGCCACGTTATGCGTGCGAACACTGGTGTTGTGGAACCCGAATAGCAAGTTCTCAGTTCCGATCTTCTCTCCCTTCGCTACTACGCAGACTTTATTGCGGCGAGAATGGCTTATGATAGGGTGAGGGTTGTAGCACTTCGTTTATCTGCCCGTCGATATGACGTCAACTGATATGTGTGTAGCAGCTAGGAGCGAAGCTTCTTATACTTCTGTACAGAGCCCTGGATCATCATGACCTGCCTGCTCGAATACGACCGCAGCGGACTGAGCAGGTTTGAATACGTAAGAATAGAACCGCGAAGCTAAACATCTGATCGCGCCATTTTTATTCCCTTGTTGCCGGTCGAGCCGCCAACGACTAGATCAAACTTCAAAATCATCGTCAGTCGAGCCAGGCCTGCAGACTCCCTAACACTAGCCCCGCAAACGTAACCACCCAACCGGCGACTCCGAATGCTCCCTGAACATCGCCCTCCTTAACTGTCCACAAGATAGCGAACACACCGCTTCCAATCCCAAAGAAAGCCATAACGACCGCCCACATTCTCTGCGCCAAGAACCCCTCTACGAGATTAATACCCCATCCCATACCTGTCTCCAACCGCGCACGTCGCTTCGGTGAACGCAGATACGTTATCATCTCGCCGTCATAATCTTCTGGGTGCTTGAAGAGATGCAGGAGATATGCGGATCCGACGGGTGGGACGAGGTCGACTGGCTCGAAGGTATAAGGGTGCTGGGATGGTGACTTGTCGTTGGCAGAGGAAGAACTGGGCGGCATGGAGGGTGTTGCACGAATATCGGCGAAGCGGTTACGATGGACTTCAAATTGAACAAACTCAATGGTTGACAACCCCCGCAACCTTGTCCACTTGAACCATCCTCGGTTGAGCCGTTCGTAATGTTCTCGTAGGGTTAGGGCCAAGTCCTTATCGCTCCTGATCCTCCCTTCGTTGACATCAAGATGTACAATCTTTGGTGTAAATCGACCTTCGTTCGCGCAAGTTAGGAGCCACGATTCCTCTGCAATGCGTACGAAGCTTGGGCTGCTGCTCAGTATGCGTGTGGGGCTGTATTTGGAGGAGCCACCATTCCGACTCCATGAAGGGCCGCCCCCATAAGTCGACGCTGGGGTGGTGAGCGTCGATGCTCGACTCGCCGAGGTAAATATAGAGGACATCGAAGTGGAAGTGCTACTTCGGCTATTCGAGGGGCTTGCCGGTGTGTGAGCACGTGGGCGATTGAGGTACGCTTCAAGCCAACGGGCAGCGCCCGGTCGGCGTTCGATAAAGTCATCGTAAAGAGGCTCGCCGCACGACTACGACTATAAGTAACAAGAACGGATATGTCCAGAGGAGGTAACTCACGCAGGTCCACCGTACTCGAACATGCTTAGGTGGGACGGAAGGCTCGCTTCCATACCTGTCGCGCAGAGCTTTCATGCCTTCATACGCCTTTTCTGACAACGCACTCAATGCCAAGCCCCAAAATGTCGTTACCGGACTTCTCACAGGAGGTGCTGTCCGTATCTCCAGCTCTGGGGGTAACGGGAAGTCCCCAGTTTCTCCTTCGCTAATGGGCTCTTCGATTCTTGGGATAGTTCTTAGTTTTTCGCTTGGCACAGGCCTACTTTCATCTGCTACGCTCCCAAAAGCCTTTTCAAGAGCCTCACGAAGCTCATCAGATGGGTCGACTTCGGACCAAGTAGGGGAAGCTTCAGCCTGTTGCACCTCGTTTGCAAAGCTGACAGAGGACGAGATTGATGCAGACTTCTGCGTGCGAGGGGAACGCCTTCGCCTTATTATAGGCGATGTATTTGCAGACTTTGGGCGAGCTACATCCGTTTGCAATCGAAGTCGAGACTTTGGCTTAGCCATTCGGGCCAGTTCTTCTGCAGAGGATCTACGTTGTGCTTTGGCATTCGCAGCTTGGGGTTGTCTAGTTGAATGTTGCCATGACTTATAATCATTTGTGCCAGGATCATCGGAGGATTCGGAATGATCCGGAGCGCTGAGCAGGGCGTTCTCTCGTACCGCCAATTGCCCAGAGGTTCTACTTTCAAGGGAACCCATCGTAGCAAATTCAGAAGTCGACGTACGGGGAGATCGACGACTGACGGACTTATGAGCACCCGATCGGTTAAGGTTCGGCCGCGCTGCCTTCCCTTTGACTCGCATACGGTTGCTCTTCTCAACTCTTCTTACGGGCCCCACTACAGACAGCCCTCGAGTCGGCGTCTTCACTATGCTCAACACTGAACCTGATCTCGTAGGAACGACTGAGCTGTTTCGCGAAAATGGCTCGATATCCGTTTGTTCTTCTAGACGATCAGCAATTGAACGGACATCCGCTAATAGCGTTTCTGCGTCACTAAAACCTTCCTCCGATATAGAGAATCTCCCCGGGTTGACCTGACTCAGCCAGTGAGGCACGGAAGGGTTACATGCGGCTAGCGACGGAGCGGTTCTTTGGATTCCCTGCTCGCCAGAAGTTCCGATCTCGAAAATTTCTCTTACTGTATTGGTTGCACTAGTCTGGTCATTGGCTGAGTCGAGGTTGGCATCGGTGCCATCAAGTTCGGCTGGGGCATGCATTGAATCGAGCTCGTGAAGAGTAGGTGCACTGCTCTGTACTTTCTGTCCCAGTGGGACTTCGACAACCTCGCCGTTGTCGGTGTTGGAGCCTTTCAACAGTCTTACGACAAACCCCTTCCCGCTCTTCTTGATCCGCGCTTTGATGTCCGCCAGTTTTTTCCGTTGAGTTGAAGCTGTCGAATCACTGCGGGAGAAGGTAACTTTCCAATCTGGTACGACCTTTTCGAGAAATTCAGGAGGGATGGCATCAAGATCGGACCATCCTTGTTGCTCCTCTTGGGGACTTGACGGTGGACTCGATTTCATTGGCTGGTAGAGCTGAGATACGTCGAAGCCCAAACTGGGGACTTCTTTGAGGTTTGCGATCAACTTCTTCGAAGCAGCCGGTTTTGGAGCGCTATCGGCGGCTGGCTTTTGATGCTGAGGGTCGATGTTGACCACCAACTGGAATTGGCCCGGATTGTCCTTCTCTTCCTGGAGAGTGAGCGTAAATGGCACGGACTGCGTCTTCTCGTACTGCGGTAGAGGCGTGCCGCGACCTTCTTCAGGTGGTTGTAAGCTCGCGAGGTCCTTTGGCAGCGAGCGGTTGCGGGGCTGCGAGCGCGGCATTGGCGAAGCTATGGTCGATGCCTACAAGCGACTATCAGCAAAGTTAGGTCTACCAGCCTACAGCCTTGCGGATGCACAAAGGCGGCTCGGCTAAAGGCTGCTGGGGGTGGACGGGCAACCCACCATCTTGTCGACGTGCGCATTGATAGACGCAAAGGTGCCTGAGCCGTGCAGCTTCGAGCGAGTTGAGGGCGGCCATCCTGCTTATAGCCAGGCTGCAGTCAGCTGCAAGGAGTGATGTGCAGGCGTTCTCATGCACTGCCACAAGAATCCTGCGGAGCGGGGCATAAGTGGCGGCGGCTACGGTTTTAGTCTGACTAGTGATTGGTTGGTCGCCGCAACGAATATTGCGCGAATTCCTACCCAGACGCCATCATTTAGGACTAGTTCCCACCTTGTACAAAGACCAAGTCTAAATTCCGAACCGGCTCATTCCCTTTGCGGATGATTTAGTTGCCCGACACACAATATGTACTGAGACATTAGACTACGAGACCACGGTAGGAGGAGACAAGCACGGCAGCACCTGGATCGTGCGGTGTCCGCCCAAGGTTTCAGAAGCGTCTGACGAACCATCGCCTGGCCTGAACCTCGTCCAAGAAGGGATATCTAGGTCGCACCCAAAAGCGACTAGACTTGGCTGCTCACTATTTCGCGACATACCCGTTCTCGATGCACCACACTTCACTCAACTTTTCAACTGGCCTCCCTTTGCACGAGCCGGCCATCCTTTCTATCAGTCTTGTCACAGCTGGCGAATTGATCAGATATATTGAGATGGGGTTATCTGTCGCACCACCTCGAGGATCCTCTTTTGGGAATGAGCCCCAAAAGAGCGTGCAATAGGGGCGGAATGGTAGAGAATTCGAACTAGTAGCACAGAAGCAGTCAGTACAACCGCTGCAGAGAATATGAGGACGGCGAGTTTGAGGCTCACTCATGCATTCCAAGGTCAACGGAGTGGTCTAGAATACCATGGCCAAGTTAAAGGATTGAAGTTGTAGGACTTTTCCGAATGTCGTCATGGCATTCAATTCTACTCCCAAGAAGCTGCGGATTCACGCTCTTCCAAATCGCAATAGATATTGGAATACGCCGGCGCATCCTCTCAGGTCAATTCGAGCGACGTATGGTCAGTCTCTGGGAATCGTGGAGTGTTGATGTTGGCTAAAAGTAGTGGAATTACTACATTAGCAAAAAGACGGTGCATGCGTCGAGTGACCTCTCCATCCGTAATATTCTAGCACCATGTATGTAGTCATCGCTCTGAATCATGAAAGGCATGTAGACTATCCACGTGAGCGCGCGTCTATAGGGCGGTAGCCTTGTAGCGGAAAACTGCAGTTTAGAAAACCCTAGCAACTTCGACCCGAAACGCACCCTTCGATAGCAACCCATATGGAACGGTATGGTGTTCTTCGCAGACTAAAGGGTTAGCTCAGACGGACCGCGAACAGAAGTGTCCAGGTCGCCATCGCTTGAGCCCCAACGGTCGTTGCACAGGGTTTAGAGTCGCACATGAGCGCGAGTTATCAAATGCGTGCCGGACTGGAGATGGGGTTGGAATAGAGTTCCGGGGTTGTTAACCCGGCAGGTGCGATGTGTCCATGGCTCTTTCCCCCACTTGCACGTGCTCACAACATCCGCCGCACCAGACCTCAACCGAGCCCCATTCTGATATACATTCCGCACCTTCCTCTCTAGACCTCTGCCTTCATGTCATGCTACCTCTCGATTATCCTCTGCTCCGTTGACTGCTCAGTTTCCACCTATCGCTAACCTCGGCTCGGCAATAGACCGGTCATCCCAGCCGGCAAATGTCATTTAGGGCTACTTTAGCACCTCTTTCGGTGTAATGTCGTCGTCCAATCCCCGCAGTACCAGTAAATCACAATTCCTCCGACGCTACGTTGCCCCACATCCATGTACAAGTCGCGCGGAGAATCCGGGGTGGATCCAGAAAGATGTGTGCAAACCGGGAACGGAAGAGACCCAATACCTTGATATGAAAGTAAGGGCGTCTTTAAAGGACAGCCTCTGCCCTCCGTTCTTCCAGTACTACGCCACAATTCCTGTACCCTATCGCCATCATGAAGCTTACAACCTTCCTTTCCGCTCTTCCCTTCATTGCGCCTTTGGTTTCCTCACAAGTCGCCCCTTCAACCTTCTCTAGACGCGTAGTCTACACACCTCCCTCAAACTACACAGATCCCCGCGTCCTCTACGCCCGCACCGCCCAACTCCCCGACGGCGACCTCCTCGCGACCTGGGAAAACTATTCTCCAGAACCACCCCCAGTCTACTTCCCCATCTATCGATCCGCTGACAACGGCTATACCTGGAAAGAGATTTCCCGCGTGCAAGACCAAGGCTATGGCTGGGGTCTGCGGTATCAACCATTCCTTTATGTGCTGCCGGAGGACTTGGCTGGTTATGCTGCAGGGACCGTGTTGTTGGCTGGAAGTAGCATTCCGACGGATCTAAGTAAGACGCAGATCGATTTATACGCATCCACGGATAAGGGCGTGACGTGGAAATTTGTCTCGCATATCGCAGCCGGCGGTGTCGCTAAACCGACCAACGGTCTCACCCCTGTCTGGGAGCCATTCCTCATGAAGTATAAAAACACACTGATTTGTTACTACTCCGATCAACGCGCCAATGCTACCAACGGCCAAAAGATGGTACACCAGACTACCACGGATTTGAAGACTTGGGGTAGGGTCATCGACGACGTTGCGTACTCCAAGTACACCGACCGCCCAGGCATGCCGACTGTCATCCAACTCCCCAACGGCAAGTTTCTCATGACTTATGAGTATGGTGGTGGGCCGGCGCTATCAGGATATCAGTTTCCCGTATACTTCAAAACCGTAACGGATCCGGAGAAATTTGGGCCAGCAACTGGTTATGTTATCAAAGCAACCGACGGCACCATCCCCAGCGGGTCTCCGTATGTGGTGTGGAGCCCCGTAGGTGGTGCAAATGGAACAATCATCGTATCGGCGCATTCGCACTCAGATGTGTTCATTAATACGAAACTTGGAGAGGGCGCGTGGAAGAGGGTGGCTACGCCCGAGACAACGCATTATACGAGGCACTTGAGGGTGTTGAAGGATACGACGAAGTTGCTAATTATGGGAGGTGGGCAGTTGCCGCCGAGTACGACGAATAAGGTGCAAGTTTCTGTTATGGATATTAAAGTTTAGATATGTATGATAGAGGTGGAAGGAGAGGAATTGTCCAGCATTCCATGGAATATTCTGTAGGATCGTAAAATTAGAGGTCTCGTGCTCGCTCCATATATTTCAGCTCCTATCTAGAACCCCTCTGTGCGCGCTCCTTCCTATCCGACATTTACCAATCGCCAACCAGAACTGTTTCCGACCCCTTTCATCCCTATCCAATTCTTATTTTGTACATTTACGTCCTATCCTATTTATTGACTCCCAGTCTGTTCATCACCTCCCACCTACTCTTCCCATTTACTCTCTTGAACACTCATAGAGGACCCACTCCAACTCTTTCATCGTTAGACCCTTCTCGTCCGTACCGGATCTCGCCTAAGATTGTCACTTCTCCTCTTATGCATCAGTTCGCAGCTGCAACAGCACGACAGGATCCCGGTGCTGTTCGAGTATTCTCGACTTTGCTAGCCAATAACAGAGATAGCCTCGGCCACCCCGTGCCATTTGTTGGATCACATATCCTGATAATATTCAAAGTGCGACATTCTACATGTATGATTGATTTGCTGTAACTTTTTCGTCCTAAATGCCCGTACCCCTAGCCACATACAATATTTTCTCCCCATCAAGCGTTCTAACCCAAGAATCCGATTCGCGTTCAACCGCCCTTAATAAAGACACTTTCCTTCTCAGTAGCATTTCGTTCCATTCGGCCCGCCACCTTGCCATCCGATCCGGAGCACATACTCGAGGTTCTTCTCGCGAACCTCTTGACTCTGAATTGCGGTATCGAGAATGACCGTATTAGTGTCCGTACTATTTGAGGCGTCGAAACGATGACGTCCCTTTGGCGGGTACAACGTATTTCCATCTATGACTTGTTGCGGGAGACAGTGGTGTCCGGTGCAAGTGATTAAGCTCTGTAGGCCGGAGAGGAAGACCACAGCGTGCCTTGAGAAATTAGGCGACAGAGGGTGCACGAATGTGGTTTCCGGTCTTCGAAGATAGTGGCGAGTTGGACAAGCTATGTGGTAACTAATGAAAGTGCTTCGCCGGACCATATCCATACCGGGTCGTATACCCGGACTGGAAAAATATGCTCGCGAGATGTTGCTCCATACCCGCTATATCAGGGTTACGCATGTTTTCAGTCTGCTTGAGGGTTTGAGTCGCTAGATCTTCTGGTTGGGGATAAAAAAGGGCAGTCCAAGCGACCAGAAGCTTACTTGATAGTAAGTATCTGTAGAGATAAGCGGTAGTAAGTTTTGACGATCGCCCTATCTCATTTTCTTGGGTCTTGAAGTATTGAGTGTAAGGCTTTCGGAGTAACCTGAATGAATGCTATGAAGAAGCCTGTAAGTTTTCTCACGCGCGACATTACGCATTATCTTGGACCAAACAGGACCGTCATTGAAGCCGTCAAGGGTCATGTCGCACATGGCGGGTATGTCCTCTTGGGTGACACTTTCGATGAGCTCGAAGTCCTTCGTTAGATCCATTGCTGTATCACATTTACATAGTAAGTGGTAGCAAAGCCGTCTTTGGAACCATGCAATACATGCCTCCAACATCATCGCATGATGGTTGCTGGCAGCACTTGAGCCCATAAGTTAATCAGGGTGGAGTACCAGGGGTATGTGAAGGATGAGAAAGCCCGCGCTGCAGTGCGAAGACCGAAAAGAAACGGATTTCGCAGTGAGAGGAAGTCTAATGAAGACTATATCATGCGTGATTCGATGCTTCTATTGTATTGTTTCATCGGAAGCGCATTGAGTTCGAAGTTTGAGCGGAGTGAATCGTTCTGGTAGAGTCTGTGCATCGGCCCGTTAGTTCTTCCGATAAGCGAGGCGCACCGATTTTGAGCTGCGCTCTCCACCACTTCGACCCTCACGCCTCGACATTTATCGCCAACCCGGTTCCCGACACACCCTCTCTACCCCGATTTCATAACAATACCGCAGCCATGGGTGGTGTCGGAGTCAAGGACGTCGACGCTCAGAAGTTCATCAATGCCTACGCCGCATTTTTGAAGCGCCAGGGAAAACTTCCCAGTATGCCTCCCCTCCTCTCGACTTCCGATTTTTACTGCTTTTGAGGAGACATGCTAACAATTGCGCAGTTCCTGGTATGTGCCAACCCATCGGGTGAAAAAAGCCTGAATCCCGTAACTGGGGGGTTATTGTGACTTCGCTAACCACATTACCTACGGGCAGGATGGGTTGACACGGTCAAAACCTCGCGTACGTATTCCTAATGCTTACTGCAGGAAGGGCTTCTATCTAATGTTTCGTAGACTCCAAGGAGCTGCCTCCCCAGGACATCGACTGGTTCTACGTTCGCGCCGCCTCGGTCGCTCGCCATGTCTACATGCGCAAGACGGTCGGTGTTGGCCGTCTGAGGAAGGTCCACGGGTACGCCGGGCTCTCACGCGTAGCCGCAAAGAGATTGGATTCTAATGATATTTTTCTAGCTCCACCAAGAACCGCGGCTCGCGCCCCTCCCACCACGTCGATGCCTCCGGTTCCGTTGACCGCAAGGTCCTCCAGGCCCTCGAGAAGATCGGTGTCGTCGAGCAGGACGAGGACAAGGGTGGCCGCCGCATCACACAAGCCGGCCAGCGTGATTTGGACCGTATCGCCCAAACAACGCTCGAGGCTGAGGAGGAGGATGAGGATGACGAGTAGACGGATACTGCATAGAGGAATGGGAATGAACTGAGCTGCTTGGCATTTTGCTGCGGGCGGTGGGATCATCTACGGTTCACGGCTTATGGCGTTCTTCACGAGTGCGCAAGGCGATGGGGCCTAAGATACCAAAAATGAAAATGGGCTTGGCCTGTGTATACCCGATTTAGGATGTGGTGATATGCACGATACCAATGAACTTTGTCTCTTCATTGCGCGCCTCGATTATATTATGTAGTCCAGCATCTTCTCTACACGTGAGCTTCGTGGTGAAGCCGATATACACCGATAAATTACTGAGAACTTCGCGCGGTACGCGCCCATATTGGCTCCTACTTCAGGCCAACCTATCTATAGCTACTAATTAACTCAAATTATACCTGGGCTAGGCTCTGGTTGGATTAGAGCATACTTATTACAGGGTTAGCGGTAGCGGTAGGTGCGATAGTAAGTTAAGGAAGAAGAGAAGCAAGGAAGCTTGCTTGGTGTAAGAGATGGATATGAAGTGGGATATCAATGAGAAAAGGGCTTAAACTTGGATAACCTCTAAATGACCACCTTTCAAAGTTATAATAAGCTCTATTATTTACCTCGCCAGTCATGAACATATCTTACGACCGACAGTACTGCGTATAGCTCTACAGCTCTATTATCGTGTATAAGGTTGGGGTATAGCAACTCTACTGTGCACAAACTCCTACTGTATTTCATGCGGACCTTACAAAAGAGACTCCTACTATACAAATCTAACCCGATAAGCTCTGTTATAGAAGTATCTCCAATATATGTTTTGTAAATTCAGCCTACTACCTATTATTTCGGGGACATATTTCATTCCCCCAAGAACCCTCCGGATATAGAATATTTTGTACTAGTTTTTAAACTGCCTGCCTCCTATACCCACTATTCTCAGATTATCCCCAAATTTTTAGACACGAACAAACCCTATAATTCCACCAACTATTAGTTCTAGATAAGATAAGCAAAGATATCCTGTATGAAATATATAGCATACCCACCCATCGTCCTTTCAATATACTAGCGGATACACTTTTGACACACTCATAGGGAGCACCATGTCACAAATTTTCAGTTCTTACTACATAATAAAACTTAGTTTGTAAAGGGCTATCTAAATGACTATAACTAGAAGAAGAGACATGGTCGCGAATCGCGTTTTTTCTTCCTTTTTTTCCCAGGAAGAAAGCTGCATTGCGCAACTATGTCATTGTAGTAATGATATCTAATAACGGAACTGTACACTGTACGTATCTGATGACTAGTATTGATGTCATATTCCTACACACGCCAAGCGCGCTAGGAACAAAGTGTAGTTCTACAGAGAAGTAAACTACAGCAAGGCGGCCCGTAGATAATCCGTAAATTCATGATAAAACAAGACGAGATGAGGCCGGCTTCGACAAGTATATCCAAGCGCAAAACTCAGAGCAGCGAATCGCACATGCTAAGGTAAAAGTCGTCTCCTCAAGGGATCGATCTCCCGGTGGGAATTAAGAATGAATACCAAAGGCGGCACACTCGACCTGGGGGAAAAAAAAGAAGTGAACGCCAAAGTCTCGGCTGACGCTTTCTGCCACGCTTCCAGCCACACATGGAGAATAGATAGCCAAAAAGAACAGATAGCAAAACTTCTCCCCGACCCGAAAGCGCTTCCCGGACCGGACCACCAAGTCCACAAAGCACACTGCACACTGCACAGACTCGAATACAATTCTTCAAGTAAGCTATTATTTACTCTCCCCTCAACGTCATCGCTATCATATATCTACTTTGCAACAACAACTAATAACTAACAATGCACTAGCCCCATCCAAACATGTCCGCCCCCAGGGACCTCCCCCTCAAAGCAATTCTCTTCGCCGCCTACGCCGAGGGCGGCTGGACTCCCACCACGCCCACACCCGACGTCGGCAATTGGGTGGCCGCCATCCTCTCCAGCTTCATGCTCATCCTGCAGCAGCAGCAGCACCTCGCCGGTGCCTTCTTCGAGATGCTCGACTACCTCGAAGCATACGCGTGCCACTACCAGCCTGAGAGTGACCCTGCCAAGAAATGGGTGCCGCTCAATAAGCAGCCAGACGAGGGAGCTTTCCAGACGTGGTTGGGCGAGATGGGCTTGGGAGGTGAGGGGTTGTGGGAGGGCGTCAAGGCGTGGATTGAGCACAAGTTTGGAGAGACGGAGATTGCCGAGTTCTTCTGGATGCTGAAGTGCGCGAGGGAGCATTATGGCGTCTAAGTTGGTGCTTGGAGAGGAAACGGGTTGGGCGGGAGATGGTGAGAGTTTGGGCTTCGGAGGCAACAGCCGTCGCAACGTCGAGATATGGAACTGCTGCTCTAGTCTAACTGGGATAATCGACGATAATCAAGCCAGACGGGGGCCTTCGTAGCTCTACAGCATATCCCGCAGCATATAACCAAGTTCGTGTTCCCCTCTACACGAGTAAGCTCGATACATAGAGGATCCCACCCTCTCCCATGCCCCTAGCGCACTCCAAAGTTAAAACAGGTCCGTCATAGCCCCATGACTTGCATCTCCCACCAACCGCGCATACTTCGCCAACACGCCCCTTGTAACCATCCGCTTCGGCGCCTCCCACTTCTCCAAACGTCTTTGTATCTCCTCCTGCGGCACATCCATGTCGATCCGGTTCTTCTCTGCGTCGATAGTGATGATATCGCCGTCTTGGACAATAGCGACAGGACCTCCGACAGCGGCTTCGGGACATAGGTGGCCTACGATGAAGCCGTGACTTGCCCCGCTATACCTTCCGTCAGTGATTAAAGCGATGTTCGTAAGGTTCGCGCCCATGATCGCCGCGGACGCTTTGAGTTGCTCGGGCATACCCGGTCCACCCTTCGGGCCTTCATACCGCACGACTAGAACGAGGTTCTCGCCGCGCGGGATACGGCCTTCGTTCAGCGCGGCATCGAGCTCATTTTCTTTGTTAAAAACCATAGCTTTACCCTTAAAGACGAGGCCTTCTTTTCCAGTGATTTTGGCGACTGCTCCGGCAGGTGCGAGGTTGCCATGTAGGATTTCGATATGACCGGTTGCTTTTATGGGGTTTGCGAGAGGACGGATGATAGCTTGATCTTGGGGGAGGGAGGGGAAGGGCTCAATGTTTTCGCGGAGCGTTTTTCCTGTTACGGTGGGGATGTCCCCGTTAAGAAGACCGGCAGCAACGAGTAGTTTCATCACCGACGGCATGCCTCCAATGTCGAAGAGGTCGGCGGCGAAGTACTTCCCACTCGGTGCAAGATCCGCCAGAAATGGAATCTTATTAGAGACGCGCTGGAAGTCGGATAGCGTCAAAGGTACGCCCGCCGTGCCTGCCATGGCGAGGAGATGCAAGACGGCATTTGTAGAACCACCTAGTGCCATCATCATAACGAGCGCATTTTCAAAACTGGCATTTGTGAGGAGTTTGCGGGGCGTGATATTTTCCTCCATGCAAACGCGGATTGCGGCGGCGGCTTTGGCGCACTCGCGCATTTTAGCGGGAGATTCGGCGGGTGTCGTTGAAGAGTTGGGGAGAGTGAGGCCCATTGCTATGGAAGTCAGTGCAAAGCAAATACAATGGAACAGACAGTGTTGCTTGAACAAAGTCGTCCTACCTTCTATCGAAGTACTCATCGTATTGGCAGTGTACATGCCGCCGCATGCTCCGGCTCCAGGACATGCATTCCTTTCGACATCTTCCATAATTTCATCCGCACTGAACCTGCCATCTTCCGCGCTTTTCAGCGTCTTGTATATGTACGCTCCGTGACTCTCGTAGCAGGTGCTGATGTTGATTTGCTTCTTTAATGTCTCGCTATACCCCGGCTTGATCGACCCACCGTACACCATGATGGAGGGGCGATTATGTCGTGCGAATGCCATAATGACGCCCGGCATGTTCTTGTCGCAGCCGGGAATAGCAATGCAGGCATCGTGGTGTTGGGCGCATGTTACTGTCTCGATGCTGTCGGCGATGATTTCGCGGGTCTGGAGGGAAAAGCGCATTCCTGTCACAGGTTAATCAGCCAGCGTGGATGGTGCCACTTGCAAACTTACCCTCTCCTCCCATAGTGATCCCATCCGATACCCCAATTGTATTGTATTGCCATGCCAACATTCCATCTTTCTGACAGTTCGCCTTGATCTCCTTTCCTAGGTTCAATACTATACGAGGTTAGCGCTACCCCACTTTACCGTGGAGGCTCTCAAATGCACGTCTCGATTAGCGAGCAAGGGACGATCTGCGTGGCCGATTTAGGCAACTTACAATGCATGCTGCATAGCTGTTAATATCTACATGAGGTTAAGCGTGGGATGCCCGCATACTTGCACGGGTTGCCCTCCCACCAGACGCTCGCAATACCAACATGAGGCTGCGTCTTCATTGCTACTCTGGATGGCACACCGGCTGCGTAGAGCATGGCCTAGGGAATGACGCGGTTGTGTAAGCTGGAAATGCGCCCATGTGATATTGAACGAGGCAGGCTATACCTGAGCACCGGGAAAGTCATGGTTGTTCGTGAGAGTTGACGAGTACCGATTCAATGCAGGCTTTCCGTCTCTCGTGGTACCTTCAGGAAGGTGACGGAAGTCGAGGTAGCGTGGCTCCTCTGGTTCGTTTTGTTTTTTGGGGTTTCGTGGATCCATTGGGATGTCTGATAAATGTAGTGAGGATTAGAATATAATCAACGGATCGCAAGAGATGAAAGTAACGGGGAGGTGATGATTTGAGATAAGGAGCATGGAAGCGAATTGGTCAAGGAAGATGCACGATATGAGTCGTTTTGGCGACATCCGACGAGCAAAAAAAGTGGAGCGATTCTTGGTTTGTAAGGTGCCTGATTCGACGCCAGGGTACCAGCTAAGCACCCCAATTGACATCGGCATTTCCGGATTCGTTAACCCTAGGGTCCGATAGAAGCTTGATGGAAACAGAGCAGCTCTAGAGTGGGGCGCATCGCTCCTTCAACTCTTTTTTGACCTCAGAGAGGGGTGTTCAAAGAGGGGCGCAAGAGCCGGGTACATCTGCCCCTCCCGGACAAGTAAAGCCGCGTTGTTAGCTCTGGAAAGCTGGCCAATGCGAACAAATGCTTTGCGCACCGGAGCGAAGAACTGGTGCCAGCGGATAATGCTGGCGCTGGTGCTGGACCGTTTTTCACGGCTATGGCGAAAGGTTGTGGACCAGGCCGAGCTGGCGCCGGACAGAAAACCGGAGGCGAGCGATATCGTCGACGGCAACGAGTGGGTTCGGTACTTTGGGCCTCGCAAAGCGCCGATAACTGCATGGGCAAAGATACAAATTTGCCTGATGGAAGCGACGAGCCAGCCGAAGCGATGAGCTAGCCGAAGCGATGAGCTAGCCGAAGCGAGACCAGACGATAGCCCTTCCTCGACATTGTAGCAATGGAAGTGACAAATGGTAGGGGACAGTCGCTTTGCAGCGGTGCTGATAGCGGTGATGCAGGGCTGAAGATCCGATAGCGTAACGCTCGACGATGACCCATCACGCCGACGGGCAGTTGTTGAAGTTGTGGGTTATGTAGCCAGAGACGTCGCATTCGAGCATGTCGCATCAGTGCGACAACCCTGAGCCGGCCACGTGTGTTATGGCCAGCATGGTCGTGCTTGCTGAGCATCATCGTCTACGGGAGGTGCCACCGGCCCCGAGCAGGAACAACACTCGTCCACTGCACCTGCCTGAGGTAAGCCGTGGCATGGCTTCGTATGGGCTGCTGAAAGCAATGCAGCGCGAGGCGATGCCGGTTCAAGCGCGGGTGGTGCCGGAGGGGACGGCGGGCAAGGCCATTGCATGGGGCCATCTGGATCGCTGAGACCGAAGGCGCAATTCGGTATCCAGAGGTTGCGGAGGGGCACTAAAGGTCAGTTTACCAAGCCTTGGGGACGTTCAGAGGAGCCTTGCACAGGGCCTGCGTCTCCTTCTGCCTCCTTCGGTGTCGTCACGACGTTTGAAGAGATGCTCTAAAACATCAGCCGGCGGGGAGTGGTGGAGAGATGACGAGGCCGCGGAGCGGAGGGAGCTCTGACCGCCAAGCCGTTCACGATGCTTGGATAAGGCTACGGCACGCCCCTTCCGTGCTAGGCAGGCATGGCAGGAACGGCAAGCATGGCAGGCAGGACGGGCGCGCTTGCGCTTGACATCATGCCGGGACTTCCAGCAGAAAGCGCTCCGGCGAGCTGGGAAGGTTCGCTTGAGCAATCACACACAGCAGTTCTTCTTCGTCCAGGGCACCCCAACCTTGCACCGATAGCTATCAATCATCTCTTTGACCACGCCACACCATCCACACACAACATCGACCCCCAGCATGGACAACTCGGCCTTCGCATGCACTTCCCGGACGCATACCAGGTATTTCTTCTCGTAGCAGCATATTCGCTGCCATCCCCAACGTGCGTGTTACCGCACCGTAACAGCGGTCCTAGGCACCGAAAGCTGTGCGCCATAGACGACGGCACGGTGCTTTTTTCTTGTCGCGATTGGTCGACGCCCGTTGTGAGGCACTCACGAATCGGCATCCCGCACGTCCACGCCTCCACGCCCCGTTGAATATACATTCAGCGATCCGACACGCAAGAGAGGATGGAGCCTCATTCGCGACTTCTTCCACCTCACCATGGCACGTTCCGCCTCCCACAGGCCCTCATCTGTCTGCTGAGGACATGCTATGCTGGCCTACCCGCCGACTCGCAGACGAAAGCTGACACCGACAATCCCTTCTGGCGGATTATAAAAGATTCCGCCCGTTATTTCGTCCTACTCGTCAACCCTTTTACTTACCGTGGAGATCGCACGACGGCGACCTTGGTGGGCATGGTTAAGTTGACAGCTTTGTGTGGTATCGGTTCTGCGCTCTGGATATGGCGCAAACGAAGCAAAAAAGGAAAGGTCGTAGCCGCTCCAGATCCCTCTAGCCATGCATCAGGTGTGGTCGACGTTGGTAAGTCATCCTGCACCTCGTGTCCACAGCACCGCGAAGTCACGTGCCTCGTGATCCCCAACACCATGACCCTCCAACATTAACTTCGTCTCAATTCCGTGGCTCCTCGCTGACCGTGCTTAGATGCTGTCTCTACAGACCCAGGCCTCTTGAGGAAGCACTCTACGATCCGCGAATACACGGTACCATCTACTGGTTTCACCTATCCCGCCATTCGTACCTTTTATCGATCGCATCCTCAAGAGCAAAAGCTCCCACAGAAACCGAACCCCGTTCCGCTTTTGGTATTCATCCACGGACTGGGTGGCTCTGTGGCCCAATTCCACCCCATCTTGCTCAGTCTTTCCAACCTCGCTTCATGCCTTGCAATCGATCTCCCTGGATGCGGCCTTTCTTCCTTTGATCCGAGCCTGTGGGAGGCATACACCACCGAGGCTCTCGTCCACCTCCTTGCCGTTGCCATTGACGCCCATCGGGACCATAATGATGATCAAAAGGTGGTGCTGATTGGCCACAGCATGGGTTGCTCCTTGGCTGCCTTGTTGACCTCTCCAACCTCTCCATATGCGCATCTTATGTCGCAGCCCATCTGTGGACTCGTCGCCATCTGTCCCCAGGCCGACCCGCCCAGTGTGGAACAGAGCCAAAAACTCCGAAAGCTGACTGCAATTCCTGGACCTGTCTTCGACCTATTCAGAAAATGGGATCGGTTGGGAGGCGTGGACAGCGCAAGCGTGACTCGCATGGCGGGGGTAGATGCCGATGCTGAAACAAAGAGGCTGCAGCTCCGGTTCAACCAGCAGAGCCGCACGAATGTGTGGAGGCGCATGGCACGTGGGATGTGTCCCGACTACTCCACCGGCTCGCCAAACGGTGGGCTCCCTGGACAGGAAGTATGGGGCGGCCTGGATCTTCCCGTGTTCCTCGCTGCCGGCGAAGCCGATCAAGTGACTCCAGTTGCGAATGTTAGACGTATTGTCAGTTTCCTGGGACGGGATGTCGACGCCATCGAGCCTCCGAGTGAGAAAGCTAGCTTGCCTATCGCCGCAGTGCCCTTTGATCCCCCCTTGATAGATCCGGACAAGCCGGAACGGAAGCATCAGGACTCTGGTGTGGATGCGAGCGATCTCCCAACCATCGAAGATGACGCTACCGCGCGTTCTCCGTCCCCCATTTCCACTCATGACGAAACATCGGTGAACACAGAGGTCATGTCTTCGACCTGCGAAAGTACAACAATCACGGATGCGGTGCAGGATCTTGATGGGTCGAAGACGCATACGGCTCCGAAACCACATCCTCGTCGCTTAGTCGTCAAGACAGCAATCATGCCCAAGCCTGCAGCGCATTCTCTGCTATTCGCTCCCACGAGCTCACGCATCATCTCCGGCCTCATTGGTACCTTCCTCGCCGACCACATCGACCCCCGCCTCTCCCTTGCTTGGCAGTTGCAGTACCTCACTACAGAAGGTAAATGGGATGTGAAAAACCTGGAGAAGTGGAAGGCCGTGCCGCCAGTGTCGGCCCCCATCGCCAACATATTCCACGCCATGAAGACGCTTCGCGAAGTCGATGAAAAGCACTCGCCCAAGATTTTTGTGAAGGAGTGGTCCGGCAAACTGCGTGCAGTCGTCGACATCAGCCATGATTCTCCCGTTTACGATCCCAAAGGTCTAGAGGAGGGCGGCATCGCGTACTACAAGTTTCCGACCGTTTCTAAGCAACCGCCCACCAAGGACGAAGTCCGTTCATTCATCGAGCTCATCGACAAGATCCGAGAAGGCGAGAGTGACGAGGATAAGAGGCTGGTTGGTGTGCATTGCCACTACGGCTTCAATCGCACCGGCTTCTTCCTTGTCAGCTATCTCATCGAGAAGCTGAAGTATCGGGTTGAAGATGCGGTCCAGACTTTCTTAGAGGCGCGCCCGCCGGGCATCAGGCACAATCACTTCATCGATGAGTTGCATGTCCGATATTGTAGTGGTTTGAAGAAGGCGCCTACGCTATAGTGGTCGATATGACTCCCAACCAGCAGGGCTCCGGGTAGACGATCGCTTAGGTTGCAGCGTTGGAAGCTCTGCTGTCGGTCGTTGCCTTTTTTTCTTGTATTGATAGGGTTGAATTTGCTTTTTGGCTACCCTTGACAAGCGACGCGTTTGGCGTTCCGGGTCGGTATACGGTATCTCGGCTCTCTCCTCTGAGTCGAGTGAGCGGGGCATACATCATCGGTATTGGTAAGGGTTGTAGGGTCACAGTCTTGCTTAGTAATATCACGGCCGACTTTGAGAGTTGCTGGTGGCTCTTAACTTTGTGAAATATGTCTTGGGCTTTTGCGTGCACCGTGATATGCTGGTTGTTGCCTCTTCTCCCTAACCACGGTTCGGTGTACAGTACTAGAGCATAAGTCTGTGTATTATGCTAGCAGAAATCTATATAGCAACCTCCACCTCAATTAAATTACCTCTAGGTAGCACTACCTGTTAAAGGCTATCAAGACATATAGTGCCTAGAAGAGCTACCCAGCTCTTAACCTATTGTCCCACGTATAAGACTGCACAGAGAAGAACGCGCTAGTACTCGATATAAAACCGCCCACCCCTCCATATATTTCCCTCCTTTCCTCACAGGAACTGCGGGCCCTGCTTCTCTAAAACATAGATATAGCACAGAACATGGTGTGTATGGTGGCGTTTCCAAAAGTTACTGGAACCTCTCCACGGCTGGGTCGGGCTTCTGGTATCTAAAATCCTTCGGAAATCTATGATGTGTGGGCGGGGTTGGAGATATGGACAGGGGTTAATAGAAGGGATATTGGAGTTTCAGAAAGATGTGGGGGTTGCTCATGTGGGGATGGACATGAGATATGGATTGCAATAAAAGAAGGCATACATAAAGATGATGTGAAGGTTGGAAATTTCTATCGCAATTTCGATATGGTATATGCATGGTCAAGGGAGCTCGTTATTACCGATCGTCTGAGCATTCGCGGTTACGGCGTTGGCGTATATATGCCCCTTCCTCCCCCATACTCACTGCTTCCTTTCTTTCCACATACACATGCACGCGGTGCTTCTTTAAAATCCCAACAAGCAAGCGGTATGTGGCCTGCTCCTGCTCTGTCTAAAAACATTACAGTAGTGGCAGGTATGGGTGTCGCTGGCGCACAATTCGATAACTAAAATGACCGACAACAGACCACATGTTTACCGTTCCAGGCGTGGTGGCTAAAAGCTGCGGTAATGCATTACATGCTACCGGAGAGAAAGCTCGTGCTTGAAGTGCGAGACTTTTGCCACTATGAGTGGAGAACAATGGAAGATTCACAGACTGTGGAGATATGCGCCGGTACGCTGAGTGATAAGGCGAGAGCGGGATAGTGGGGAGAGGTAGAATTAGAGGAATGTTGGGTATGTTGTGTAGCATATGAATCGCGGGATGGTGCTCCTCATGATTGCGTCGTGGAGGAGTGTAGCATCGAGTATAGTAAAGCAGGTGGTGGACGGGTATATAAGTGTGCTATCGACTGCTGCAGGAGATCTTTCTTTACTTCGCACAGTACGGCTTTTCTTGTCCAAAAGACGTAGGGCGAGCGCCCTATGGGTTTGTTTTGTGCTTGAAAGGTACAGGGCAATCTTGATATGGCCGGTGCGGGATGCTAGTTGTCTAAAAGGTGTCACAAGCTGTTCGATGGTTCGAGGGGTGCGCGGAGTGAGAGGGGTGCGCGGAGTGAGATAGGTGCACCGGGGCCGTTATGAGGAGTGGGCTGAGTTTAGATGATGTGGGAGACGCTGCCGTGATGGAGCTCATCAGCACGGGCTAGGAAGATGGTGGTTCAAAGCAAGCCGTCATCTCGTTGTACTTTGGTATGGCAGTGGGGTATATAAACATGGCGTTGCCCTCCTCTCTGTACTTCACACCGCTCGAAAACTTTTTATTGTATAAAAATAAAAGGTTATGCAAGCGATGGTGGGATGTGTTGTTGGTCTGTGTCTAAAAGCACGAAGGCAAAGACTGATGTTGCTCTCGCTGTGTTGGTATTTATTATCGGCGAAGAAGAGTATATGTTTGGCGTTGGAGTAATGCAAAATGTGGTTGGTTTGGTGCATGAGTTCGAGCTGTCAGCTTTGATCTTTAGATATTCTGATGGTGGTGCTCACCATGAATGATCGCTGCTGTCGTTGCTAACAGTACCGTATCTCAACATTCCTTGTTAAGATGTTATTCTATTCGTATGACACTACTGTGTACAGCTCTACAGCTCTATTATCTTGCATTCTACCCTTTCCTCTACATCTAGACGTCTTGAGCCATTATGGCCGTAGTACGTAGCTATTAGTTACCTGAATCCGATGTTTGTTCATCCTATGTTCAGGCCCAATGTATTTCGCCGTGACAAGGAGACTATGCGCTCTAAGAAGTAGACAGTGCGTAGGTAATCGCGCTTCGCCATGGTGGGGCTTCGTAATGATAAGGGAAACACTTCCACGGCTCTCTCCTTCTCTTCCTTGTTGTGAAGCAGATAAGACTGGCTCCGAAAGGACGATCCCTTGATCTGCTCGGGCGCGTTTCAGGGAAATATGGGCGCGAACCAAAGGCGCCTTTCCTATTGTACATTGAGTCGAGCTATAGGTGCTTGCTAGACTATATATTCTATTTCAACTAAGTCTGGAGCATGTGAGATCCTTCCCCTTTGTCGTTGGACGACAGAAATCCACCACCAAGACGATTGGCTTTGAGTCCGGAACCAACACATAAGAAAAGGTATGTCGTTCTTCTACAAGCCTAGCACTGGCTCACCGCCCGTGTGACTCTGCCAGATATCTGGTAGAGCATCCTCTGTCTCGTTGTCAACGGGTTGCTACTCAGCAATCAGAGAGTCCGTGGGCCCTCAAGAGGGAAATTTTTTACTCAGGCCTTTGGAAGATCGGAGGTTTGATGAGGGGAGTATCGCCAGTGTTGGTCAAATATGACGGATTTCTCTCCGCTTTCGTGAGAATATTTTCAAGTTTCGTGGCAACTACATCAGCAGTGTCACGCATCTCCACTTCGACTTGAAGTAGATTGTCCTCAATGAGTTCGAGAAGAGCTTCGAAACCAGTGCCGACTTTGCATCGAATATCTTGTCGCAAAGCTTCAATCGCCTCCGTGACTTTCGGGTTAATCTCTACATTTCCACCATCAGTGGGTGTGTAGAAGCAGCTGCCGACGTCAGCTTCGAACCGGGCAAGGCTGAAGACGTCGATGGCCTCGAAGTCGTACAGGAACCATATCACGAATTCCAGCAAGATAAATCTCAGAGACCAGATGTCGTACCTGCGAGACCTCGGAGCGTTCTTGCTTGCATAAACCTCCGGTGCCTCGTACGACGGCGCAGAGGCTTTGGTAACTGTCATCCCCTCCCGCAACATGGTGGCGTGCTTGTGAAAACGGGACTCGTTAACTCCCGCAATCACTAATACCTCTTCGCTGACATTGCTGAAGTGAAGGACATGTTCAGGTTTTAAATCCCCATGACGACAATTTTTGCTGTGTAACTCCTTAAGAGCCCCGGCTAGACCAAGCATTTGCCGGAGGGACCACAAAGCAAGCTGGGCCGTTCGTTCTCTTCGGGCCTCTCGCCCCCAAAATTTTCTTAGGTCTCCGCCGGCAGCCCAGGGAAATATGATGTAATAGCGGTTCCCTATCTCGCATGTAGCATGATACTGGATCAGGTGTGGATGGCCGAAGCTATGAATCATTTCTAGGTTCTGTCTTTCTCGGTTGAAAACGTCCAGGTTCTTGAATATGTATTCTTTGACCGCGACTCGGAACTTTCCATCCACAGCCTACTTGTCTTAGCCTCTGGTCAGTGCTAAAGAGGAACAAGAAACTTACCTTGAAACCTTTTTGATGAGCGGGATGGAGTTCAACTCTAAAGACTACGCCAGAATAACCGCCTCCAATCCCTTCCGCCTTCAAAAAAGGCAAAGGACATTTCTCGTTTAGTATAAAGTGTCTTCTTGCAGTGTCAAACACCGGGGCTAGAACAAGCCACTGCTCGGTAAGAAATTCCTCAACCTTAGCGTCACTTTTCCAAGCAGCAAATGATCGAAAGGGTTTCCTATCTTTAGACATTAGGATGTTACTCATTGTGACTTCTGAACTTCTAGACAGAGGGAGGTGTTCGTCTGTAATACCCTCTGAGAGCAGTTCTTTTATCGCAAGTGGTTTCCTGATGAGCATAAGAATCGCGAAGACCTTCTTTGCCTGTTGTGCCACTCTTGCGGGAAGACCAGACTGGAAAATTCGAATCGTTAAGGGCAGTTCAACCTTGACACTTTCCTTCGTAACGGTCTTCTCTAAATCATCCAGTGGTAGGAACTGGCCAAGGCTCATAGCACAGGGGTGTAATGAGGAACTTGGTTTCCAAAATAAGGAGTGATTCCCGTTATCAGCAGCCGAGGATAGCGCCATCCGTCCGTCTTCTCGATCCTTCGCGTCGACTTCGACCTTCCCTGGGTCGTGGAGCAGCTCGATGACGGCCTCGTCCCCGTTCTCCGCCGTCAACGACAGCGGCTTCTGGCCATGTAGGCGATCCTTCGTGTCGATGACCGTCTTCTGAAGCCAACGCCAGCGTCTTGCTGTCGAGGTCTTCCAATGCTGCGAGCGTAATCCTTTCGCCTTGCGGTAGCTGGTTCCCGTCCTCATCTACCGGCTCATCTTCAGTTTCAAATAAGTTAGATAGTACTCCCGCTGCATCGCCATCTAGTAGTTGCACCGCATCATCCTCGCCACCTTCCTGTTGGAGAGATTCCATAGGGACGTCATCTCTCTCCAATCCCGTCGCAAGGGGAAGGCTGAGCAGAGCCAAAGTTTCCAGGTGGAATGCCAAGTGTTTATCCATATCCGCCCAAGTCTCTCCTTCGTACGAGCAGAGCGGGCAGCTGTTTTGCGGCCGCTGTGCCAGCTGAGCGTTTTTAGCAATTTGATCCGGCTTCAATAGTTTGTCTTGCCTTTGGGAATGTCGCTGCGCAATGTGTTCAGAATACATCTCCCTAGTCCCAAAGGTTAGCTCCGGATGATATGGGCAAATATACTCCATCCGGTGATAGACTTGTTCGTGGACAATCCATTCCTCCCACGTGTTGAGCGGCTTATTGTCTCCTCCGGGACATGCTTGCGCAGTACATGTATAGGGTTGAAGGTCTTGGATCAAATGTGCTCTGCTGCTGGTAAGTGGCTGGTCTATCAAAACTACAATCACATGACTGCTCTGACATACCTCCAGTGCGCCTTACCGCGGTATTTTGCAGGACATGTGGCAAAACAGTAAGGGCAGATGAAGTCTTTCTTTTTCCCAAGCTCCTTAGGGAACGCAGGCCAACCAACCTTTCTTCCGCTAGGATCGTAGACGGTCGGCGTCATGGTTATCTCAGTCTTTGACGACAACGAGCGCGTTTCGTCCAGGAGGGCGAAATTCGTTTCCTTTGGCATATTCCAAGTCGCTGATGGTACCACCGAGAACGCGACTTTACCTTTGGCAGGAATATCGAGATCTGCCCGTCCGGCCTCCGGCGTCGCTGGCACATCCGGCGACTCTTGCGACTCTTGACTAGGTCCGATCGGCATTGGAAAGCTTCGAATTGTGGTGACCTGGTGGTTAACTGCGTTTCTTCTGTCCCATTCTCTCTGCCTCCAGAACATGAATTGCTGTTGCCTATAGGCGTTCCCACTTGCTATCCGCTGAATCACCGCCTTCGTTTGAGGGCCTAGCTCTGGTGTTCTATCCTCTCTTGGGAATGGGTCGCCGCCTTCGTCACGCCGAGACTGGCGAACGATTTCCTCAATCCGACGCAAATGGAACTCCTCAGTTTGCGCCTTCGCAATCTGTCTCTCACTACTGGTCAAGAAGACTTCTTCTCCATCAACTCCAGTTAGAGGCTCTCGATAAAAGTTTCGCGCCGAGGGTGGAGCTCTATTCGTAGAAGTCCTGAGTTTGGCGGCTAGCCGGTAAAGACGATCGGTAATATCGGAAATATCCTCTAATACTGCTCTCACGGCTTCTGTAGTACTCTCTACCATGATGGGCTGTGTATCTGCAATCTCATCGTCTGATTGCTCGTCTCCCGACGCATCGTCATCCGAATCTTTCCTTGCTGCATGTCTACCGCGATCAGATCCATAAACATCCTCATCGTCCTGCAACTGTTGTATATCTGCATGGTCCGGCTTCTCCGTAAGGAGCTTGCAGACTGGACACTTATTAGCACTTCTTGTTCCCTCAAGTAGCTGTGGTTATTACGGTCGGAGAGATCCTCCGCGAGTTCTTCGAGTAGCTGACTTGCGTACGACTTTACGCTTGGACTGTCTTTTATTCGATAGTCCAACGACCGATCACCCGTAGCCTGAAGTCCTAGATTTGCTGCCCATAGCTGGAATCGCTCTTGTTCTGCGTTTAAACTCTCGATGGATTGCTCGATCTCGTCGTCCGTTTCGTGTTGGGAAACTTTCGTTCGCAGCGCCAAAGAAGCTGCCTCGAATTGAACCAGAACATCTCTTCCGAAGTTGCGCAATGTCGCAGCCTCCATACCAACGCAACTTCGTGTGTGAAACACGAATGGAGAGAAAGGTGAAACCTGACTAGTGCTGCCGGGTAGCTCGACTTGAAGGCATTGGAAGCGACCTGCACACGGCTCGAGCACAGGTCCATCTCTCGCGGAGTGTCATTTCACCGGTGCGGGGGTCACCGGTGCGGGGCATGCAAGTCTATCCATCTCCAATGGTGTATCGTAATCCTTTGCGACATGGGTGGTGATTATTAAGCGAAGCCAAAGAAAGCGGTGGCACTCAGCCTGAGCCCCGTGCATCGAGCTGAGGTGCAACTTCAAAACATCGTGCAGCATCTCGGCCCCTATCTCATTCTCTAGAGACGAAACTCCGAGCGTCTAGTGTGAGTCGTACTTGGAAAGATGGTCACAGGGGTGGAGACAGCTGGTCTCATCCTGGGATCGCTCCCTCTTGTGATCGAAGGGCTCAAGCTCTATCAAAGTGGCATCAAGACCCTCAAGCGATCAGTCAAATACGACAAGTCACTAAAACGACTCATCAGAGGAGTGATGGAGCAGAAGATTGGTTTAGAAGATAATTTGGAGAAGCTCTTGCTTGCCGCAGGCTCCGCATCTGGTATCAAGGTTACTTTTGGGGGTGACTACTGGTCAGAACTCTTCACGGGGCCGAGCGGACAGGCTGTGAAGGACTATCTCGGCGAGTCAAAGCAGAAGCTCTTCACAGACCTAATGGAAGAGTTTGAGGCCTCTCTTCTCCAAATAGCGAATGCTCTCCACAAGGTACAGAGGTCTCGCAAAGTAAGTCAATTACCCTCCCTATGGTCTAACCAAAAGCTGAGCAATGAACAGAAAGAGTCTACAATGGGTCGCCTCACCCTTTCTGATATTCAAAAACTCGCACTTTCGCGCGATACTCAAGGGAAGCTTTTATCGAAAAGGATCTTCTACTTGATCGAAGAATCAACCGTGACAGCTTTTACGAAAGAGCTTGACGAGCTTAACTCTAGCATGCATAGGATTCTGAAGAACGAACGGGAGTTACATCAACTGAAGAGCCTACAGGCATCTAGGATCATTCCCGACGCGCGCAAAGCAAGCGCCATGGCTTCGCTTTTAAAACAAATGCGAACTTATACGGACAAATTGTTTGAGGCTTTCTGTACGGCCTGGGTATCGAGCTGCCATCCATCTCATAATGTCGCCCTGTTCTTAGATCTTCCGGCATTTTCTTCGACGGGTTATCCAAGCTCAGCTACATCCTCGTTCAATTTTCGTACGTTGCTGAGTGAGAAGCCGATAGATGCTCAGGTACCGGCATCATGGCACGAAGCTAGCGTGACTGTACTAGAAGGTGATACCTCGGAGATACTGCAATCGTAAGTGGCTTGTCTCGTGCTGTGTCCACGATGATATTAAGACTCACGAACCTTGTAAGCAGAAACTCAAATGCGGCATCCAATGGTCACATGTTAGCCACTCCAGCGATCACAATGACACCTTCAGGGCCAACAGCGTCTCAACGCACTTTTGACCAGGTCAAAAATCTGTGTACCGAGATCGAGCGAGCTAAGCAAGCCTGCAAGTCGCTAGAATTACTTCTCCGGTGCGGACATCCATTAGTCTGCACTGATTTGAGTACTTTTCAAAGGAAGGGATCGATGACGACTTGGGATACTGTCAGCTTGGAACAACTACTATCCTCTCAGAAGCGAATCCTTCCTAGACAAAAGGTGCGACTTGCTCTCAAACTGGCAGCCTCGTTACTCCAATTGAAGTCTTCACAATGGCTTTGCGCAACATGGTCGAATCAAGCGGTATATTTTCCGAAGAGATTACCGGCAGACCACACTCACTGCATCGAAATAGACCAGCCCTTAGTCCTCTGCACATTTACCGGTTCCACTCAAAGCATTTCAAACGAGCCAAAGCCACGGCTGATGTTCCTGGAGCTTGGCATCTTGCTCATGGAAATTTGGAATGAAGAGTCGTTCGCAGCCTTCAGCAAAAGGGAGTGCAAGATTGAAGAGATTGGACCTTACATGCGCGAAGGTGTTGCAAGACAGTGGTTTGATGTCACAAGCGAAGAGATGTCGGAACGCTATGCGAAGGTGGTGGAGGCATGCTTGAGCTTCGCCTTCGAATACACGCAAGGAGTGCAGACTTGGGATGATGAGAATCTATGGAAGTCGGTCTGCGCGAAGATTATTGGTCCGTTGAATGAGGAGTGTGGTACCTTTCCCGGCAAATGACCAAAGTAGTTGCGGCAATAATAGCTCAGCGATCGCGTTGACAACTTCTATAGTAAGAGTTTTATATATATAACTTAAGAATCTTATAGTCCTATAGATTACTTTAGCTTACTACTAAACTTACTGTAATAATCGAATGAGTAGCAGCCATTCCGTCGCCCAACTCGCGAAATAACCCAAAAAGGTGACACAAAAAGGTATTTCATCCCGAATACCTTGAAGGCAAGAAGTTTGTTGGTTGTAGTCATTGCCTGAGGCTTACGTCACGGCATGACTGCGAAGGCAACGGCCCTAGCCTTATAAAAGAGGGCGTGGCGCGTGCCATGACGTTGAGCGGTAGCGATAGTAGTCTACCAGACTCGAGAGCAGCCAGAAACGTGACCTGCTGCCTCCGTATATCGTCTATTCGGGGCTCATGCTGGGGAGGCCGGTGGTCCAATATATAGTTCTTTTATCCACAGTGTTCACCTTGTATTACCTTTTCTCCCACTCTCCGACACCACCCACAGGTCCCTTGAAATATGCAAAGGTATAAGTCATGACTGACTAGTATCTAATTAACACAGCTATCGTCATTGTTTTTGATTGGCATCGCCTCGAGATGGTAAATCGCGGTCTCATACCGCCGCACACCCATTACAAGTCTCCCGAGCATACCCCGAAGTATGAACCAGTCAGACACATCAAAGCCAAAGAAAATCAAGGGTCACCTAGCATTCAAGGCTTCCAAGACTTCACCCTCCCCCTTAGCATTTTATAACGCTTGCTCAATTTTCCAAACGATAAACTTCCTAGCCGCAACGGCAACTGAGCCAACGACCCAGACAAAAGAAAAGGCAACATAACCAGAGACGAGCCAATATCTCTTCGCGTTGTTGTACGCCAGCTCCGTATTTCTTTGGAACTCCAATAGGGTGTCATCGGGAGCGAATATCCTTGAGCACCAGCAGCTTCGATAAACACCAGATAGATGGAGTATGGTGCCAATTACTAGGACAGCAGCGTTAAAGACGACCACGACCCAGTAAATGCAAAGAAAAGCCATCTCGAGCAGCCCACGTTTATTTTTTGTACGTAAGAATTCCACTCTCTCACAGATGACATGCAATAAAGCAACACAGAATGTGCCTAGCCCGTAGAGAACGAAATTGAAAGAGCGGCAGCCCAGTCCGACTGTGGGGGTGGTCCAGGATATAACAGCAGCGCATGAACATGCAAAAGCGACACATATCCAGCCTGCCAATTGACCAATAAGATATTGGAACCAAAAGAGCCCGTTTTGCTTCGGTGGTGTGGTGGTGACCAGCGATCCCAGGTCGTTTTGGATTTCTGATGAGGCGCCGGTGGTTGAGGATCCCAAATGATCCGCATGCTCAATATGCCATAGCCACTGGCTCCATTTGAACCTATTTGTATAGCGTTGCGCGAGAGAAACTCTCCTGTGAGATAGTTTCAACGAGCTGTCGAAGGCTTTGCGAGCAAGCCCGACATTGGAGCTAGTTGCAAAGCAGTTTGCGGCGACACCAAGGGTGATTATCCAGGAATACCAGATTCCGTAAGCCAACGCGTGGGCGGTGTCTTTGTCGCCTAGTTTCTGATATGCATCGAAGAACACAGAGGCGGCAACGGCGATGGTTAGGATTACGGGAAGCAAAATGCCTTTGGAAAAGCTGGCACGGCCATTGAGCAAAACTCGGACACCTTGCTGAAAGCTCTGCGCTACCGAAGCATAGTTTGGCAAAAGACTGGTCGCTGAGCTTTGCATGCGGGACTTCGATCTCAAAATAACATCATTCCCGTCTCCTGTCGAAGGAGATTTCTCGGTGGAGGTTGGAGGCTTCGTTATTCGTTCTGCGATGATTGTCCATGAGTTCAGACCACCAGGCTGCAAGAGAAGGGCTTTATCTTGTTGAAAATTGTCTATAAAGCCCTCCAAAAGCTTGTTGTTGTCGAATTCGGTGTCGCCAGCCAACATAGTGATCCACAAAGCGTCCCTGCTTAGCCAAGAGGCCGTTTTATTGTTGTTGAGCCTTCGGGCCAGCTTGACGTCAGATATTATTTCGGAAAATGCACCCCAGAGTGCACTAGCAGGATCGCCTAGCAGCAAGACATACTCGGCGATAACAGTCTTAGTAAACTTCCACATTGCTTTAATAATTGCTTTGCCCGAGAGAGTGGGAGGAAGTTCCGTCCCAGCATCTGAATGTTGTTGATGCTTATCGTCTGTACCGTCTGGGTCGTTTGTATCGACTAGGTCCTCCTCCTCATCGCTCTCGCCGATGGAGCACAGTAACATTATCGCAATGTACGGCGCGATCCATGCTGCCAGAGGTTGCAGCCATTGCTCGGTCTCGCTGTGTTGGTATCCGGAGCATTCTGCTTTGCACCATGTCCGTGTCTTGTTCACAGACGGCCAGCGCTCTTCTAAGGGGTATTGGAGATCTTCTCCAAAGTGACATATATGCCACGGCCGGGCCCCCAGCGGCTTCATAATGTTCTCATCTCTGGCAGCTGTTACGCAGCAGCGGACAAGATCAAATCTTCCTAGTGCAGGCTGAAAAAAGCAGGCAATGATGAGAGTCAAGAGTTGCCGTTTCACTAGGGATGCGGTAATCGCAAACATCTCTGAGATCTGTATCTATTCTGACATGCGTTAGAGTAGTTTTATATCAGAACAGAAGACTGACCTAGTAACCGCCTCAGATGCTCTGGATAGAGTTGGAACCCTGGAGATGGAAAGGTGCTTGATAATCTTGAATATGTAAGCCGGTGTTGTAACTACCAAAATAATGAGGATTTTACAGTCCTGACCTTTGCAGTCGATGCCCTCAACCATAATAAAGCGCTCCGCACCATACATTGCCTATTGGTTGGGGTCATACTCGCCGATCTTATCCAGTTCCGGTCGCGAGTACATTAGTTACCCATGTTCTCAGCTGACTGATCGGGTTTATGCTCGCCTACCTTATCTAATTCCGGTTGCAAACATATTAGTTACTCGTATTCTCAGCCGACCGGTCAAGTCATGCTCGCTTATCTTATCCGATTTTACTCGCGAACACATTAATTCCTTGTGTTCTCAGCAGCCACATTTCCAAAATCAGAACAGACGCCTGATCGTGAGGTTCTTGGCCGGCAGCCTGTAGACAAATGTTACACAAGCCTTGTCAAGTCTCCCAACCAGAGACACTAGTATGATTAGTCGGCGAGTGTTCGGAGGTGTTTCAGCAGACCGGGTAACTGAGAGCAGGCGCCACTCGCTTGAGCTGGCTTCAACTAACCACTAAAATGCCTTCTGACACTGTATTGTCCTTCTCAGCTTTAGGGCAACTCCCCGCACAGGATATCATCACAACTTTACCCTATAGCGTGCTCTCCAGCTATCGGGTCATCCTTGGCTCGCTGGGGTATTTTACCAATATCGACCGACGGATGCAACCATACACGCAGTACAGGTCATGAGCCATACACAAAACTTCCATCAGGCTGAAAAGTAGTCGGCGATCAGTCCACTCTCTGATAAGACGAAGGGCACTCTTCTTTTGGGCCGACTGGCCTCAATCTCGTTATTTTCCAAAGATTCCCTCTTTGCCATTTGCTAGAGGACTCGCAATGGAAACAATTTACGCTACAATCATTATCTCGTTATATACGCTCCTCATCGACGGCGTCTTGATAGACCCCCAAAAAATACCGCTCGGGGCTTGCGAGGCGTATAGTCCGTGTTGGCATTACAAAACTCCACCAGATCCTATCGGTCCATGTGGTATCGATACCTCACAATGCCCATCCGACTCTGAAAACTGCGGAATGTACGACAGCACCTGCTACTGCCAACAAACAATGCAACTGGGATGTGCGTGGTCGTGCGCTTGGGATGACTGGATGAACATAGAGAACTGGTTGTTCAAGGAATGTCCGGAAGCTCCAACAGTCGATTTCAAGAGGGCTCCGAAATGTGCGGCACAATGTTTAGCCGAGAAAACAGTTGATTACGGCTGTTTGACACGGAACACCAACTGCTTTTGCCTTCACGGCGACCTTTTCGAGTGTAACTACAGATGCGACGAGAAGGACAAAGGAAAATTGAAGAGTTGGTTAATGGACACATGCAAAGTGTCTGAGGCTCGAGCGCAGGCAGGTGTTACCTCTTCGGACTTCAGGGAGGCTGGAGAAGGCTCTGGAACCGAAAAGAATGAGCCCATATTCGAGGAACGTAAGAGGCGCCCTCCAAGATGGTATGAAGGTTTGGCAATTGCACTTCTCGGGTCCTCCTTCCTAGCATCGGTAGGATTCTATGTATGGATGAGATACTCCGAACCGAGACACCAAATCCGTGCCAGATACTACTGTGTAGTGGACGAGCTTAAAGCCTGAGGACCCAAGTCATGCTTATACGATAGTAGAGGTTATTTCTGAGGGGATGCGAATTTTTCTGGAGACCGTTCTATCGTTGACAGGCTTGGTCGTGACATACTGTTGAGGGATATGACAAATTCAAAGCTAATCAAGGTGGATGTGTGTTTGGTGGCTCCGGTCAATCGTGGTTCTCGGTCACACCTCTTATACTTGAGGACACATAGTCGCTTAGTTATCATGGGAAGAACTGGAATATATAATGCATATTTCCAAAGCCATCATTTGCCCTCGGTCCAACGCAGCCGAGAGAGTATTCGGATTTACGAGAAAAGGGGGGTCCAGGTTCATATAATGGGTAGAACCTACGATAGTCATATGTTTCTGCGCGAAAGAATTTTCCATGCATCACACATATGAGAGCGTCGACCTTGATTTCTATTGCATGGTCAAGCAGACTGAGGTATGTAGCCTAAGGGAGAAGGTTCGAATATTGCTTCTAGAGAGAGCTTGAATCGGAACAAACTCAGGATAGAGAGAGATTAGTGTGTGGTATGTGATCTGTGAATAATCTCTAGCCTTCTTTGACGCATGTGGTGGTGAAAGCCAGAGTCACGTGAACCCCGCCGCCCTTCGCAATGGAACTTTCAATGGTAAAGACGGGGCCAAAACCCACATCTACCATATCCAGGGAAGCCTTTTTTGAGGAGCGAATCATTAAAAGTTCGTCCATCTAGATAACGCTAGAAGGGTGGCGTCAGCCTTATATCATTCACTTATAGGGAGCCTACGCCGCTATCTCACCTTTCAGTGGCCTATAGCTCCATGAATTTCGCGTCTCCGACATTGGTAGACGAGATTGGTGTGTGGCATTTGCTCTCATTGTTCCGCCCGAAGAGAAGCCGGTTTCATGGAGGAGAAGAGTACACTCAGTGAAGGACTCTTGGGCGGCATTGGCTAGTTTCTGCAAACGCTGCCTACTAGCGCTGTCGTGAAGCCGAGCTTCCTGATCAATCTAGTTATGCAGCGCCGTAGCAGCCTCTGATATTACTTGTGTTTCGAGTATTTCAGTACTTGTCGTTGTGTCGTTATCTATTGGAACACGCAACTCGGTTAGTGGTTTCCGGATATCTTTGAGTACTCTAGTTGAGCTGAACGGATACAAACCTGGTCAAGGATTTGGCAGCCTGTCGGTGAGCTGCATGGTGCCGTATTGGTTCACCGGACACTCAACGACCCACGCCAACAACACATGCATGGGCAGATAGTAGCTAAAAGAATCGGAAATGGTAAATATATCCTATGCCAGCTTGTCGTAGTACCTTTTGGTACCAATGTTGTTCGATACTTAAATGCCTAGACTGGAAAAATAATAGATCGGCGATACTATAGAACGGCTCTTATTTATTGTGGATTTGCACATTGGGAGTCTCATTTGTAGCACGAAATATAATAGGTGTTTGTTCGCAGTAGAGGTGGTATACCGACACCTTATAACGATAATAGAGCTGTAGAGCCGTGTACAGTAATACTTACGTGGTAATGTTTCGAACATTGAGGCGGTTGCGAGACTCCAACAGCGGTAGCGGTGACTTAGCACAGCTTCCATTCTTATAGAGGATCGAATGAGTGACATCCATCGCGTCGTCAAACTCGCGGGATAACTCAAAAAGGTGACCTAAAAAGGTATTTTGTCCCGAAGACCTTAAAACGAGAAGGATGTTAAAACCAAAGGGGTTATAGTAATTGCTTGAGGCGTCACGGTATGTCTGCGAGGGTAACGGCCCGAGCTTCATGAAATAGGGCGTGCCTTTTTGCAGTATATATTATAGTAAGGCAAAGTTCTGTACTAGTAAGGATTCTGGTATAAGCTATAGCCATTGTTGTTCTCAGTATTAAGGGAAAGGTCCCTCCTGAAGCGGTTTGTATAACCTCCAGATTCGGCAGAATTTCCCATCAACCTGTGTTAAGGTGTAATATCGATATACCAAGCTTCTGATCTAGTCTAATCAAGGACAATTACACTAGGGGGGATTTATCATAGCTCTGCAGCATATCCTGTTGCGGATACTGAAGTTCGTGCTCTCTTCCAAGCAAGTAAGCTCGATACATGCACGTCGACAATAGCCGGATACCGAACCATATCCTACCAAGGAGCAAGAATTAGCCATTTGCTCCCGTAAACACTAACCCTATACGGTAGGGAAATTGAGGTGGCCAACTCACGCGGCAAAGACCGATAAATCATACGAAACCTTAGCGGTTTCGCACGCACTCCAGTTCTGCAACCGTGCTTCGTCGCATCCGCGGTCAAGATACCATGGCCTCATGCTCAGATGCTCCGGATCGGAGAAATCGCCCGAATTCTGTGAAACAGCGCTGCATATCCAGAGCCCTATGAGGATGACATCATATAACGCGTTTGTCGTAAGTGTAGCATATAGGTCTAGGGTTTGCCCGCTAAGAAGGTTGACATTGAAACGAATAATCCAAAAGATCAATGTAACAATAGCGACGCAAAGATTGCATACGGTGGAGCTAATTCAAGGTATTAGAACTCGGTTCATCTGCTGCAGCAACGGCCAGTGGGATCGAAACCTTTCGTCCCAAATCATGGGTATGGGGGGTGCCTCGCGGTAGTTCGCATAGAAGTACACACGCTGATGCGGATCAGAATTCCAGCCTTTACTGCCGCCGTCTCGCCATAGCGATGTGCGGAAGCGATCCGGGCATTGCCATGCAAAAAGTGATAAAAGCGTTATAGATAGAATCAACTCAAATATGGTGGCTATCATGGATAAGGGGTTCGAAGAGCGGATCATGATGTGTCGACAATAGATACACTTGCCAGATTGGCCTTATGTTTCGAACGGAGGGGAATTGTAAATAGAAGGCTCACTTTTTCGGGCCTTGTTGTGGGATTATAGGATGTACGTTACATGAGAAACGAACGCAAACTTGCGCTTTACCCCTGTCAAACGGGTCGGCCGCCCTAGGGCAATTCTAGCCTAGCGATTTGGGGGCCTTGCAATACCGCGAGTGCAGATTTGGTAAGAGGTAGAAATGCTATTGTAATAGAAGATTATGAGTTCCGCGCCCTCGTCTACTGGTCTACATCCATGCGTCGTGGCACTCCAGCCCAATTTGTTAAGAATGAGCAGTAGTCCAAACCTAATTTGCCGACTGCGCTACCATCGATCGTTCTGTTCATGCGTTGGGGATTGTAATGAGCACCTGTAATATACTGAAGCATCCTAGATATCTTATATGTCGGTGGATACTGGGGCTGCGCCCTCGAACGCGCTCATACATGCTTTCTCAAGGGCAAGAATGAAGGCTGAACTTAGACCTTGCAACAGAAGAGTCAATAATAATGTGGAGAAAAGGTGGAGCCCCGAGGAGATGTCAGCGCGTTCCTTTGCCACAGACAATATGCCGGAAACTTGGCGAAACAACGTCAGGAAAAGCGCGCAAAAGGCCTCATGTAAGCTCGGGCACTAAATTGCTCGTCCTTATAGCAACCAAGCAGGACATGAAGCGTAGCTTCATTTGACGGAGCTGCTAGATTAATAATCCATCTTACAAAGCCACGTATCTTGAGTTCGTACAGTCACTGTTCTGTTAGCAACGCCTACCCTGATCGAGATAATAGATTTGTCTTAGACTTTTTGCTAGTATCACAATAACCGTAACAAAACTGTGAGATACACTCTGTAGGCGCGTTTGATAGGAATGCTACTGACAAGTCTTGTCTCTTGTTTTCTACGATATACACAGTGCGTGCCTCTGTGGTGCGCTCGCGCTATCGGTATCAGGCAATACGTAGGGAGCAACGCAATGCAGCGTTAAAATATACATCGATCGAACAAACTGTTGGGGCTTCTCTCGATGTTATCTTTCAACCTCCATGATAACGTGTTCTCTCGTGTTTAGCTTTCTCATAAGCGCGGAGCTTCCAAGACGATGGAGCGGTGTTAGGCTGGGGTTGGAAAGGGTGTCAGTGAGAAAAGTGTGATAGCACTGATGTACCTTCCAACGATATATCTTTGGTGAGTTTTTATACGCCGTAAGGTACTTTCGTTGTGATGTCGGGCATATCTTGCGTTTGCTGGGGCATATGGGGGCCCACTATTGTGTCATCCTTCGCTTGGCCGATCTCCGGTTTAGATTCGGCTAGATGCCGCACTATCCCACAAGTATCTTAGCAAGTCGTTTGTCATCCGTCCCTTTCGCTTTCCCACAAGCCTAGCATTAGGTATTGTGCTCATATATTTTTTGTTAGTACGTCCTAGTATAATTCAATCAGCAATAGCTCGACGGTTCTATGGTGTAGTTGGTTAGCACTTCGGATTCTGATCACCTCAGAATTCCTTCCGGCGACCCCGGTTCGAATCCGGGTAGGACCTCATCTCTCCTTTCATTTTGCTGGCCTGAGTGTCTGCTCCGCCTCTTTTTTTTTTAAGGGGCTATTCTCTTACGGTCTGGAATAACCGTCTTCAATGCACATGGAGTAGTAGCACCGCATAGGCGGGTAGTTTTTGTCTGGTTCATGGTCGGCGGGGGAGTGGGTGGGGCAGGGGTAGAACTTTCCACGAACCGCGTACATAGCCAACCACTGCACGATGCACTTCTTGCAACTGTCCGTTTCCCATCATCTTTGGCTTTACGAAGCGTTTTCGCGTGTGTTGCACTTAATATTAAGCTATGCTCCAGAGCTTTCCCAAGCCCTAAGGGCGCGCGGCAGGCCGGGCCTTCCGACATGTGCGCTTCTCCACATCTTCCCACTCAGTTCGCACCGCAAATAGCATCAGCAAGGTACCAACCAAATCTGCTGTATGCGCTTTCACGTTTCTTATTCTTATTATGTACGAATTACCTATCATCGCCTTCGTTCTTTAAAGGGTAAGGACTCGCTTACGTAGCGGTGCGCACATTCGTGTGCCACGGAATCTTCAGCGGTGTATCGTAGCTCAGGACAGCATTGATCTCGGTCGCTTTTTAAAACTCCTTGGTTTCTGCCTTTATCTGCGCTACGACGTTGCCTATAGGTACCTAGACAAGGTCCAGTGATAGCCTTTGCAGCCCGCTTCACCGCATTGCTCCTCTGCCTCTACAGCTACACACTTTTTCTCACTCTCGAAGAATAATTTCCACCTCGTTTACAACGTACTTCTTCAGAGAAAGAACTGTCAGTTTGTTATCAAAGTACGTCAATGTTGCCTACTTGTACGTCTGCTCATAGAGACTATGCATTCCTTCAAGAGTGATACCATGGCACTAGACAACCACCGGATCGTTTGCGATCCGCTTTGCACCAATACAAATAACCCTCTTGAGGAACAGTCGAAAAGACACTTTTTAATTAGTCTTTCCATTGAGCTCCCTATCGCGTAGACCCTAGGCATACCGTATCCTGTGTGCCACGCTGGCGAACACTTGAATACGCTTTCCACCGTCTTGTCTTGCAAGCTTACCGCGCTAAGTTACACCGTAAGACATGAACGTAAGCATTATATAATATCACCGTGAGTAAAGACATGTACGTTCTTTGAGTGTGGCCAGATGAAGGAAGCTTTTGTACCTTAGGTAGTACTGCGTTGTTATACGAGCTTTTCAGCTGCGAGATGAAAAGCCCCCTGATGGAAGAAGGTCCAAACACACCATACAAACACAATTGTCGGTGGAGAAAAGACGGACATCATATAAAGCACCGAGCTATCCTACAATAACAATTAGGTCTATGCCAATCGCTCTCGCCATATCTCACCCACCCCCTCATCCAGCCACAACCCTAAACGGTCATCCCTCCATTCACTCTCAACGTCTGTCCATTAACCCACCTTCCACCCTCCCCAACCAAAAACGCAATGGCACCAGCAATCTCCTCAGGCGTACCCAGCTTATTAAACGGACTCCAGCTCGCCATCGTCTTGATGAGCTGCTCGCTTTTGCCCTCGAAGAACAGGTCTGTGCCTGTAGGACCTGGAGAGATGGCGTTGACGTTGATTTTGCGGCGGCCGAGGTCTTTCGCCTGGTATGGTGTGAGAAGGAGGGTGTGGGGACGGGTGGCAAGGAGGGAAGTAGAAAACTTACCAGGACGCGTGTCATTTGCTCGATGGCGCCTTTTGTGGCTACGTAGAGGAGATAGTTTGGTGGTATGCTAGATAGCGTGCAGAGGGAGGTCGACATTAGGACGATGCTTCCGCCCTCCGTCATGTGCGGTGCTGCTTTCTAGCCCTTCCAGTTAGCATCTCCTGCAGCACAACCGGACCAAATAAGCCACCAAAGCAAGTATTGGGCAAGATAATAAGTAGAGAGGATGAACAGCTCACCTGCACCAAGAAATACGGCCCCTTAACATTCAACCCGACCGCCTTA
Organism: Darksidea phi; assembly: GCA_030770425.1. Taxonomy (NCBI): domain Eukaryota; kingdom Fungi; phylum Ascomycota; class Dothideomycetes; order Pleosporales; family Lentitheciaceae; genus Darksidea; species Darksidea phi. The sequence continues at coordinate 146,385 of JASJFT010000047.1, read as the reverse complement.
TCGAAATCCTCCTCACTCGTCTCCAGCAACCCCTTCCCCAACGCCGAACTCGCCGCATTCGGCACCAAAATATCAATCCGTCCATTCCCCTCCTTCCACTTCACCGTCTCGTCGACCAACCGCTCCAGCTCACGCACATTCCCCGCATCCGCCTTTACCGCGACGGCTTTGTCCGTGCCGATCCGGGCAACGAGCTCGTCGGCGGGTTTGGAGTCGGACGAGTAGTTTATCACGACCTTGGCGCCGAGCGAGGAGAGGAGCAGCGCCGTGGCTTTGCCGATGCCTTTTGAGGCGCCGGTGATGAGGGCCACTTTTCCCGTGAGCGGGGTCGGGGATGCCATCGCGTTAAAGTATGACCTAGAGATTTAGTAAGGCGATAGAGATGTTGAAGTAAATTGTATTTTGATATGAAGATATCATCTTTCCAGACAATACCACTCCTTTATATCATTCTTCGGTCCTGTACCGACGGCACTAGCCCGGACCGGACATACCGCAAGTCCGTAATCAGCTTAATCACGCTCATTAGATCCGAACGCGAAGACTTGCAAGGTCCAATCTACGCCTACGGTTCAACATCAATGGTGTCGGATTGGAAGACGTACCGCAGGCAAGATGTGTTAGCTCCGGGGTGGCTGCATCCATGTATGACGCCATGCCCGGCAGGGGCGTCGTGATTCGCCAAGCGAGCATTAACATGCGAACATGCTTACGAGTCTAAAACTGTTTTGGAGTGCTATACGATGCATTCAACATCATCAAGTTTGGACAGGCTATTACGTTTTGGTTGAGTCTGAGCACCGGAGCTAAGAGTATGGCAAGATGTCCGAGCCGCGGGATCTGGAGATATACTCTAGCTAGCATACAACATATCATACATATTGCCGTTTATTTCTCATCTACATCCTTCTCGCCCAGTTGCGTCCTCACTTCACTCGTTAGAACCCCCCATAGCCTTGCATTCCAAGATCTGGTGGAATATTCCACAGCATGCTATCCGGAATAAACAGCGCCGACAAATCTGCATCTGACCCTGTCCCTAGATCAAACTGCGTAAAGTCAAAGTTGGGGTCAAAATTGCCCTGCGGTAATCCTCCCATGTCCGGCGGAACGGATTGCTGAGGAGCTGGCATTCCGGGATACCAGCTCTGCAATGACGGCTGTTGCGGCGGAGCTTGCGTTTGCTGCATTGTGGGCTGATGTTGCTGGGGTTGAGGTTGTTGCTGTTGTGTAGAGGTATTGTTGTTGCTGCCCATTGCAACTTCGGAGAGGAGATGCAGCGGGGTCTGGTTCTGAGACGATTGCCGCGAGCGGGATTGCGAGTTGGATTTGACTGTAGATGAGCGTGACCCATCGTTTGTCTCAGATGACTGCTCTGTGCGCGAGGCACCTTCCTTGATGTGAACGAAGCGTTCTTGGAGGCGTTTAGCAACAAAGTAAAACTTCCCATGGGGAGACTGAGCGTCGCGAGATACGATGGCGTTGAACATGTTGACTAAGCGCTCCGTGTAGGATTCAATCTGGAGGTCCTCTTTCTTGATGATGTTGCCGACTTCGCCAGAACTGGTGACGGATACCCACATCTTCATTAAACAAACGATAGCGTAGATGGCTCGCACACCTATAGTATCATGATTAGTCGGTCCTTTGGCTTACATGAATCGAAGCTTACAGAAAATGACGGGTAAGGTCAGCAAGGTATTGAGAGGCACACTCAAAATTGTGTCCAAGATGCCGTGCGTAGCTGTGAGGCATTCGCCGAGTGCGCCGATGTGTGCCGGCCCGACTGCTTCCTTCTTACCAACACCAGAAGCAAACGTCTCTGCTGTATACGGCGGCTGGAAGTCGGCTACACTCTGGTTGTGATGTAGCGCAATCTCATGTACGTAAAGGTTCGTGACGTGCTCCGCAAGACGCAATGCAGCTGCAGTCGTTAGCGCAACCTTCTGTTCGCACATTCAGTATGGACTTACGATCGACTTCTTGCCATTGAGCGGCATTCTCGGTTCGGACCTGATCTAGCTCATTCTCGAATATCTTCAAGGCGTAGACTACCTTTGGCTCCGATATCGACACCTCAACCGAAGGATCATCCATGCAGAACTGCACCGAAATATTCTCTCCGATATGCGCCATCTTGACATGTTGACAAAGTATCTTGTCGGACGGAAGCGCTTCCGGAGAGGTCTCGAGAATTTTCACGCTCTCCTCCATATACTTGGTCCACCGTAGCAGAATTGGCCGTCGTAAAACCATTGTGATGCTCATGCATAGGTAGTAGCAGACGAGAAAGGTGCGCCGAGATTCGATGCTACCCGCATTCGGATGACATCGCTTGAAGGGCCCGATGGAAAGCTTCATTACGGTCGGGGTGTTCCGACGTCCAAGACCGAGATCAAGCGCCATAACGGCAGCGCAATTCACCATCATGTAGAAATTGTGCTGCTCGTAGTGTAGAGGCGGTCGGTACCACAACACGCCGACTTGCAGCGCTTGGACAATTTCGAGCGATTTCTCGCCGTTGCGCCAGATGATATCGGCAAATTGGTCCTTCAATGTCTTGGTCAACTCTCGCTGTACATCTTGGGTGACCAGCTGTTCGGCGGCTCCATGAGAGGAGCCGGCCAGAATGGACAAGAAAAGCAACGGCTTCCTGTCTCGTAGTTCTCGTGCCGTCATGCTGGGAGGAAAAGGTACCGCAGGGAAGTGTGGGCAGATCTCATTCACATATCGCACGAATATACGCTCTGCCGTCTCCGGTGTCATCAGATTATCGATCAGCGTGTTAATATATGAATGGTCAGTGTTCATTCCCTTCCTGCCCCGCTTCATCTCTGGATGCTCGGCCAAGTCGCGATGGATCGCGTCCATGTCTTCGGGTATCATCTGCAACCATTAGCAATTATTCGTCCAAGACGGGCAAGGTCACTCACGGTGTTGCTGCTCCCATCGGCTAATTTCCGTCGCTTCGGCTCTGGTCCACGTTGTATGTTCTGGGCCGGGGTGTAGCCCGGAGGGATATCAGGGTATCGATTTTGGTATGTAGGCGCATTCGACCAGTCGTGGACGTAGGAACCGGCTCTGAAATGCCCGTCTGTAAGCGTAGCCGCACTGGGAACACTGTCGTATTCTGGTATATCCCCATGCTGCCTGATCTCCGGAGTTCCCGCAGGCGGTCCGGGTGGACCAGGCGGAGCCTTTTGCGCGTGAAGGGTCGCAGTCAGGGCGTCGATCTTGCGTTCTAGTTCGGCAACGCGGCTGTCGGCCTTCTTCTGCCGCTTTCTCGTCGGCGGAGTGGTGATGCTGGATCGTCTTAGCTCACTGATGCGGCTACACCTGGTGTAGTTCTCACCATCTGCGGTTCGCCTTTGCGCAGCGTTTGCAGGGTTGATCCAGCCGCTCCTGGTCGCAGCGAACCTGCACTTATCAGCATCGGTCTCATCGTCGCCACAGGTGTATGTGCCCTACTTTCAGTCCTCGACACGAGTCGCAGGCGCGCGGACGCTTCGGGTCCGAGGGGGATTTCGCGTTGCCGGGGCTGTCATGGGTTCCGTCGTGGTCGCCCTCGTCGTGGTCTTCCTCGTCGTGCGACTCCTGTGTCGGTGACGTCTGCTCGAGGGCGGGATCAAAGTGGCTCTGTGGGGCGGCCTGGGTGAGCGGCGGCGGGGGTGGTGCCTGAGTCGGCGTCGGGAGGTAGTATGGGGGGCCGCTATTCTGCGGCGGCGGCGGCGGCGCGGTTGTGTAGGGCTGCGAGAGTGTTCTTGGTGGCAGCGACGACTCGTACTGCAGGCGCGGGTCAATGGCATCACCCATTTTCTGCTGGGGGACTTGTCGAGTCGGCAGGTCGGAGAATACTGAATGCCGTCAACGGCTTTGTGGTGGAGTCGGTTGCCAAGGAAGCCTATGCCAAGGACGAGACGGATTTAGTCCTCCATCGCTTGCCAATCGTTCTGGATTTGCACAGTGGAAGGCTCTTTACCATCGCTTACCATGACCGTGCGGAAGTGGAAATGCACATGGTCCGCGAACGTTGCATTGGGCTATCTATTCTAACGAGAACCTCTAAAACGCATGTATCTACACAGGCGAGGGCCGGTATCCAACGATACCGGGACAAATGTCATCAACACGTACCTTCTTCTACCACTATCGAGTCTTGCTACCCGTTCCCACACCTTTTACTTGACTCGACATGCAGTCCAGTCATCCAGAGCTCACGGGCGGGATGATGGCAACCTCGTCCCCTTCCTTGATCACTAGGTCCAAGTGCTCGGCCTCGTCGCCATCAAGATCGACATAGGCCAAATTGACCGTCACCGCGCAGCTGCTCAGCACCTTCTCGATGATGCCCGGATATCTCTCTTCGAGCTCGGCGAAGAGACTACGCGCCTCCAGCGGAGCCGGCAGGTGCTCGTTCGGCTTTGCGGTGAAGGTCGAGGCGGCAGCGAAGTACAAGATCGAGAAATGGCCTGCGGGGGCCTTTGCCGATGCCATCTCGGCGGCCCTGGGATGCGTCAGCGCACGATACAAGCCATGTGGGGGTGCAAAGAGGGTGCGAGAAATTGGATCAGATGAATATCACTCCGCATACTAGCGCAAGCGCTGTTCGGATAATACATGCTATAAATTTGAAATCATCACTAGAGGGGCGGCGGCGGGAGGAATGTAATGAAAAGAACGTACCTTGAGGTTGTGTAGTGTGGGTGTGGGGGGTTGTGGAGGAGAAGAAGTGCGACGACCGAGCATGTGAGTTCGCGATGGGTTTTTGCGGCGGGCACGGGCCCTCTCCGCGGCCGCGCCTACTTTTCTCGACATCGGGAAAGCCGCTCCTGGCCTTACCCTTCACAGCCAAACAATGGTCTACCCTCGCCCATTGCCCGCATCCAGTGTTTGCTGGAAGTGTCAATGGCGTCTCCTCCACCAGCGTCGCGCTTTTGCGCATAGAGCACTGTTGCGAGACGGAAATGCCGCCAAAACAGTCTCACGGCCGCCACGGCGAGCACTGCACGACCACCAGGCTGTACGATGATACCGCTGTCATGAGGCCTTACTAAAACTAACTGTACTCAGCGCACTCATGTCGTCTCCTCCGCGGCCGCCGCACCAGCCTTCAACCCCTCGTTGCTTACCGCCACGGGGCCCAAGACGCCCAGCATCCGCCAACAATTGCAGCAATGGCAGTCTGAGTTTGGCGGGCCAGACGAGGCCACGCTGAATGCCTTCGAGAATCATCCAGCCCACGGCGAGATGGAGAACAACTTGTCCCAGCTGAATCACAGTTCCAAGGCCGACGAAGAGCGCGATGTCGACTTCGAGTCGAGCGAGGACACCGAGGGCGAGGAGCTGATCACCATTGGCCTCTTTCTCAAGCCAGGAGATGTAGTCGAGCTGTCGCAGCCCGGTCGCGAGCCCGTCCTCGCTGTCTTCGTTCAGCAGTTGGACCTGGTCAGCCAGTTCTTCTCGGTCAACGGCCGGTGGTGCCACTCGCACCTGGCCACTATCTCGTTCGCGGTGCCTGGCTGTGTCGATCCTGCGTTGCTGCAGCCTCTTCTCCCTTACATGCCTACCAAACCTCTAGACATCACCCCCAAGGATCCCCTCCAGGTTCCACGCGAGCTCGGCGCGCCTGTGCAGGCGGTGCTCCACCAGCTCACCGAGGAGTCGGAGCGAATCTACCGAACCAACGCGCCCATTCTCGACACGGCCTACTCAGTGCTTGCAGACCCCAGTCGAACCCGTATGATGACGCTGGCACAGATCGCCAAGACGCTTCTCGCGAAAAGCGATCGCGCGTGGTCACCCTCCCCGTCGGCACTCCTGGCTGTGCGCAAGGCTTTAAAACACAATGAATTCCGCTTCCGTTCAGACGCTCGCAGTCAGCGCTTAACCAACGTCTTCGCCATTAGACCCAAGAACGACGTCGAGGTGGTCGAGACAGTGCAGGAGTGGATACGTGAATACAATGAGTACTCAGCATCCCTCGTCAACAACCCTATACCCTTGCGCAAGCGTACCAAAGGCGCAACTTATATGACCGACTTCATCGACAAGGCCCGCCGCCTCATCGCCATCAGCCGACAGCATCGCGACCCAAACTCTGGGTGCGTGGGACCAAGTCAGACCCCCTATCCAGTCAACGAGCAACAATCGTACTTGCGCCCTGTCTTGCACGAAGAATTTACCAACGCAGACAGGCAGATAATCAACTTCCTCCAGGCATGGGTGCTGACAGCGCAGTTCCTGAATATGCCAAATCTTCACTCGGCTTGTACTTCTATCCTGCACGCCACTGGGCTGTACGAAGAAGAGAGTATCCGCAACAAGTCAGGGTCCAGTGTATCCATGAACCGAGGGACCGGGCATCTGTTCCTACAAGAAATCGGAGTAATTACACCTCACGAAAACCGCGCCATCTACGACGAGCAGCTAATGCTGCCGACTGTGCGCCTCTCCCGCAACTTGGAACTTTTGAATACGAAAGCCGAATTAACGAGAAGAAACCCGGATTTCCACGACTCTATGGCAGATCGTCGTCGTGACTGGGGCTCAACAACTGTCTTCTGTATCGATGCTCTTGATGCCAAGGAAATCGACGATGGAGTCTCGATTGAGCGCATCGAAGGAAAGAACTCCGAGTTCTGGATCCATGTCCATATTGCCAACCCAACTGCCTTTTTCGACAAGACCCATGTCCTGTCTGGGCTCGCTGCGCACATGACAGAAACCGTGTATACCCCGGAAAGGACCTTTCCCATGCTACCGACGTGGGCCACACAGAACTACTTCAGCTTGGGTCGCAATCGACCCGTCATCACCTTCAGCTCGCGTATAGACGCGTCCGGGAATCTTGTTGAGTCGAAGATTCAACACGGTATCGTGCGAAACGTGGTGAGCATCACACCCTCTGAAGTTTCCGCTTCGTTGGGCGAACACTCTGGTGGGCATGTATCGAGCTTCGTTGTTGGTGGCGATGTTCCTACGACAAAGTCTAGCCGCTCAACCCCCCAATTAACCCCAGGTCAGCTCCAAGATCTGCGAGACATGTATACGATCGCCAAAGCACGATGGAACGCACGCCGAAAGGCCGGAGCAGTCAAAGTTGGAACGTATGCCAATGAGGTACGACTGTTTGAAAAATGCGGTCAGGCGGGTTTGACTTGGATGCCGCCCTCACTCGACAGAGCACGTTTTATCCAAGGCGATCCTGTCATCGAACTGATCACCAGGAAGATAGAACCCAGCTTTCAACAAGAGATAAACGCTAGCAACATTGTTGAAGAGATGATGGTGCTGGCGTGCTCCTCAGCGGCATCCTGGTGCGCTGAACGTAACATCCCAGCCATGTTCAGAGGCACCGTGGAGGCACCTTCCCGAAATTTATCTCTGGGGCAATTTAAGGAAACGCTGATTGTGCCTCAGCTGGCAAAATATGGATCTTTGTCGCCTGGTTTAGAATTCCGCTACGCGAGAGCATTAGGGCGCGCTATTGCGCATTCCTCGCCCCTCCCACACAAAACCATTGGCACTCCAGCCTATCTCAAGGTCACAAGTCCTTTGCGAAGGTTCAGCGACATGATCACGCACTGGCAAATCGAAGCCGCAATCCGGTATGAGGCACATACCGGAAAAAAGCTCGACTCTGCCATGCTTGCGAGTGCGCCTCGTCCAATCCTCCCCTTCTCGTTGCGCCAGATGCAGGAGTCCATCATGACCCTTTCGCCCAGAGAAAGGATTATCGGCCAAACAAAGAGACACGCAACTCATTTTTGGGTCGTACAGGCTTTCATGCGGGCTTTTTACTATAAAGAAGCACCTTTACCGGACACGTTCAACGTTTGGATCAAGTATGCCGGTGATGGCATAGGAACTACCGGTTGCACGAGCGATCAATCTATCAACGTCACCGTCATAAAAACCCCAGGCATGACTTTTCAGACTGGCGATCAATGGGTGGTCAAGATTCATTCTGTCGACGCCTACCTCCGAACCATTCTTGTCACTCCCATCGAACTGTTGCATCGGGATGCCGACCTGCTGTAGGTCAACCAAAGCGCGTCGGGACAGCAGCGGACTGTAAAGTCCAGTCTTTATGTAGAAGTCTTGGATCGATGCACCAGCTGTGAGATTGACGAGCTGGCCCATTGTGTAACTGTCTCACTGCAGCTGCAAACGCCCTGGTCGTTTCGTGGAACATGTAATATTGCTTCGTATGGCGTAATATGTGACGCTCTGGGCAGTTGAGATCTGTCGGGGAGAACGATACCAGGGACGGTCGGATCCGTAGTAGTGGAAATGAGGCGTTTAGCGTGACGTACTGCTCCGATTGCGCAGATACCGTACAGAGTAGCTCGCTGGTTTGGAATTCACGGAGATCGACCCCTACGCGGGGTTTCCGGTGCAAAACCAGGACGGGGAACGGCACGGGATGTCAGGCTGTGTTTGTGACGAAGCGATATTCGGCTTGTAGAGTGGATCAGCAACATGTCTTGACACGAGCGCTGCTGCAGCCACAAGCGCCACGCGAACCATCCATGGTACTAACAACGGAGGACGATCCAAATGGCGTATCCAAGGCGTGTCCGTCTTGCAGGCAACCAACCTCACGCTCACATCTCATGATCGGCCACCTGTCATAGTTCTGGAAGGGAGCGCACAAGCCAAACCGCCGCGCGACCCAAAAGCAAGGCAGGCGATCCGGTAGGTTGGTAAGATTCCGCGTAGCCAGGGAATAGGGTCCAAAGAATCGGCCCGCCGCAGTGGTAAGTTATTAGATCTATGTATCATGTATGATGTATTGTTCCGACCTGGTCTATGGGTCGTATCCAGCCTCTTTCGCCCTCTTTGTGGTTCCACGCGCTTGGCGATATCCTCTGTGCGACTTGATCATGGTTTCTTGACAAAGGCTAGCCTACAGCTACAATGCACCACGACGGATCAGGCAGTCGGAAATTTCGGTGAGAGCCCGCTGATCTTCACTTCTCGGTACACTTTTTACCCTCTCCCATTGAACCAACCATAGCTGGAAATGAGGCTTCAAAATGCAAAGATGCTAATTGTGGGCTTCCAGGTTTAACACCCGTCTTCTGGCGCTGTCGCTAAAAGGCAGAAGTTCCCGTCTAAACTTCAGTTGAAGTGGCTTGGTCCAATTTACCTGCGTCCTGGTTGACGGATTATATGGACTCTGTCGCCTGTCATCGCCGTACTTGTCCGAGCGATCCAAGTCTCTGCACCCTACTAGCACCGCACCTTTGCACTCCATTCCTCCGGTCGCCTCGCTTTGATTGGCGCTACGTGTCAGTTCCAAGTCAGAATGAGTGAACCGTCTCGTGTGTTCAACCATGCCGTAACGACGGCCTCTCCTACCGAAACTGTTCAAGGAGTCGTCGACGCGCATTCCCATCTAGCTGAAGGCAGCAGGAGACGACAGCAGCCGCAGCAGCAGCGCCAGTTACTCTCTTGCACCAAATGCCGCGAACGGAAAGTCAAGGTGAGCACTCCTCAACTAAGCAAGAGTTAGGCAACCCCCCGCTTCTCGAGTTGCCTCTCAGCGACAACATGGGCTGATCTCCTACAGTGCGATCGTACAAAACCGTGCACAGCATGCTGCGCCCGGGGAGCACCCAAGGACTGCCACTTCATCGCAGAGGGGGGCGACTATGCGCCCATCCAGCAGTCTTACGAGCTTCGTAAGGTTCGTGCCGAAAACCTTCGCCTCAAGGAACGCCTGCGCGCCTGCGGGATCCCTATTGAAGATGATGGATCACGTCCCGCGGCTTTGCCAGATTCGCCGCTTGGGGAGCGACTAGCCAGCGCAGCTCAGAAACGTCGTACGGCGAGGCAACGGCGTTGCCACGGCTCCGAACGGTCTGACAGTATCTATTTTGGCAGCCCAGGGCTTGCCAATGTTGTTGTAGATGTAAGCAGTTCCCGCGTCCCGACGTACGTCGCTCATGCCGGCTAGTGGGCCAGTATCAACCTCGCGCCAATGTCAATGCAGTCTCTTGCGCATCTCATGCCCCGAGGCCCTGAGATGTATACGACTAAAGGCCCTCCACCTCATCCATTTGCTACGCTCTTCAAAGCAACCCCAGACGAGTGTATCCCGGAGTTGCTTAGCTGTCTCCCCAGCAGAGCGGAGCTGTTGGAGTATCTCGATTTCTTCGAGAAGCGCGTTCACATATGTGCATTTCCGCATGTCCCTATGGAGATTACGAGGAGCGAAGTCGAACGTTTTCTTTCCGACGCTCGCCATAATGCCAAAGTGTGTCCCGATATGCTGGCATTGCTTTTCGCAGCCCTGGCGTTAGGTGCTCAACACTCCGCGTGGGACAAGTCCGGTGGGCAATGGAAAGCAGGAAGAATGAGGGAAGAAATGCTAAAGGGAAATGTTTACAGTCAGTTTTGCCGAAGTGCTTCTCGTCCTCGTCCACCCTAACGGTTTGTATAGTTGCCGCAGCTATGCAAGCACTGCGGATGGCTTCATTTATGCACAAACCAACATTACTTGGTATACAGGCACTCATCATGATCGGACCATTTTTGACGAACAGCGGCCGGTTTCTGGATGCATGGACATTATTCGGAACGACTATTCGTCTGGCTCATTCCATCGGGCTGCATCGACATCCCAAGTACCTTGACCCAGCACCGCCTACCCAAAGAGAGTTTTCTATACGACAGACGTTGTGGTGGTGGTTGTTGTACATGGATCAGGACTATTCCATGACTTTGGGTAGGCCGCTTGGCATAAGTGGAATTGGCGACTGCCCTCCACCCGTTGAGCTTACGACAGACCCTATGATGCTGCGATTTGGCGAGTTTGTGAATCATTTTACTCTCCTAGCAAGACAGATTTTGAGCAGTGACGGTTTAACAAACGAAAAGATTGACGAGTTCACAGATTTGCTCAAAGGGTTGTTGGACACGATGCCAGAGACGCTCCAATTCAATGAGTCATGGCTTGATGAGAGGAAAGAGATACCGGAATGGCCGCTCGGGGCCATGGCTGCTGGTATGTCTTCTCTCGAGTTTTTCCAGCAATCTGCATAGGTCCGCTTACACGCCCAAGTTTTCTACTGCAAAACGCATACCTATCTCATCCTACTCAACCGTCAACGCCTTGACAAGCAGACAACACAGTCTTTGTCACATCAGCCATCACCGATAGCGAAAACGGCCCCATCGCACTTCCATCCGGTGAACCCTGTCACCTCATCTCACCCTTTACCAGCGTCGCCGAAAGCCTCGCTTCGGGGTCGAGCACTCGTCCTTTCGTCATCAGAAGATCTTTTAACCGCATTTCTCTTCTTCCATGGCCGCGTTCCCGCAGCGCTGATCTGCTGGACTATGGGCCAGCAAGCGTTCAACTCCTGCATGCTACTCCTCCTCGACGCAATGGAGACAGGGGATCTGAGTCGCATCGGGAAGGTGGAGAAGGCTTATGCTGTGTTCCTGCAACTTCAAAACAACGGAGTGCATGAGCTCGCCAGTCTAGCGGTGAAAAGGGTGAGCTGGGGTCTCGCAGAGCTTGGACGCATGAAGGAACAGCTCCGGGCCAGCGCCATAATCCAACCGATGACTTGTGCAAGAGTGTCGGGATGCGACATCGGCATGCAGGGCGCTGCTAAAAGTGAGGTAATACAAGCAAGAGGCATGCACGATACTGTCATGGGGAACACGGGGATGCTGTTGCTAGAGGATCCGGGACTGCAAGCCTTTGTTCCGCAAGCTTTTGCGCCGTTGACGTGGGCCTTGGAGAAGAGTAGTCCGGGCTCCAATGTTGAGACGCACATACGAGTTAAGGAAGAGCCGAAACATGACCAGAAGCGGGAGGACACGGAACGGAAGCCCTGGTCGATCGAAGCGGTGCGAGCGGCTTCTCGATCCTCGGAACAGGTGCAGGATGGACACGGATCGGCCCTAGGATCGGCACCACCACGGTACGCGACATTTGATAGAGGGCGTCACCCCTCGCTAGAACAGCCACAGCCACAAGGTCTAGAACAGCAGAGACGGGAGACAATGATAGGCCAGCAGCAGCTCCCCCCGCCCAACTTGCGGCATCACTCGTATCCGTCGCTGCATCACAATGTTCTCCCGCCTGTAGCTCCTTACTGTCGGCGACAATGGGATGACGGTCCGATGGCAGGGATCCTTGCGACACGGAATGCACATAATGCTAGCGGAGATTGCACACGGGATGAAAAGATGGACAAGACAGGGATCATAGCGGGCTTCGCGACCTCACAGCCCCTCCAGACACAGCTCGATTTTGCTACAGCATCAAGGACAGCAGGGCAACCGAAGCCGAACGTCCACCCATCGTGGGCGGCCCGTCCCGCAATCCCAGTTGCAAGCGTCCTGGATCCTGCGTTGAACCACTCGCATCCCATAGCCGGACGAGGACAGACTACCATGACTTATACGCAGCACGATATGCCGATGGCTCCGTGGCAGTATACGCTGCCTTGCAACCCAAGCTTCGCAAGCGATGAGTGTGCGACGGTCAATACAGACCAGATGGAGGTTGAGGGGTGGAGACGTTTCTTTGGTGGCAACAATGGAGCAGGGTAGCCTCTCGAGATGTCGTTTTTCCTGTGTACGTATGTTTTCCATGCTCTCTAGCCATGTTTCGGATGCTGCATTTTGTCATGTCGACGTCATTACAAAGGTTCTCCTTGTTGAGCGACATCACAGTGCGTGGCAGACGCGGGATGCATCTTGCTTCTGATGCTTATTAGAAAAGCAATATCAGCGTGCTACAGCATGACCATCCAATTTAGTTTGACGCCAGAAGGGCCGGTCATAGCTCCTCCCCTGTCGGCTCGCCACGTCCAATTGGTCCCACCTCCCTCGCACGTTTTCTGTTGATGTGATGAATCAGCAGCCACTCGGCTCCTCCAACTGCGACTAAAAAGCAATTCTCGAGTCCTGCCATCCCCATCCACCACTCCTGCCCTGTACCTCTCCTACCCTGTACCCCTCTCGCTCCCGTTACCTGCTTTTTCAAACGCCCCATTGGCGTCGCCAGGAGCTCACGCCGGGCTGTCACTTGTCGCCGACGAACGTACGGCTACCAGCACGTATTGCTTCACGCCAATGACAGCCGGAATCCTGCCAGGCCATCCGGCCTCTCTCACTATGCACGGCACTAGCCTGTATTTTCACTCGCGTTATCGTCTTCGGCTGACCGCAGTCCCCGCTCGTCGTATACACGCTAGAGTATCGGTCCCGCTGCCCCGGATGACGGGCCCAAAAGAAAGCATGTCTCTGAGCCGCCCCAGATGAAGCTGTGGCTGCTGTTATCCGAAAGCCATATTTCCTTGGACATCAAGGACAACTGCTCCGGCCCTGTGGACGAGTATTGAGCAAGCTGCACATTGGGGTTGGTATCGGTACTTCTGCTCTTTGAGAACGCCGGCTCTCCAACCTTCAACCCTCTCGCTCGTGAGGTTTGGCTCTTGTTGAACACGATTGGGGATGAGATGCGGCTCAGCCTCCTACTTTTGGTTTGCTTTATTGATGCTCATGTCGTAGAACCATCATTTTCCCCGGCAACTACTTGTACTATCGGTATCTCTTATGCTTCTGTACCGTAATGGAAAGGCCCGCTCGCGACGTGTGCTGAGGCATGTGGTTTTATTTCCGGAGCAAGAGCTCTGGAATGGTCTAGATCGAGCAATGGTACTAACGGTTGGTGGGCAGTCTTCGCTTAACCTCGCGTGCTTGCGAAAGGATGGGCGGTTACTAGCTTGAGCCTCGCGATTGACAAGCAGGTGCCGTATCGCCGACGACCACGTCCAAACTCTACTGGAGAAAGACTTCGACTCCTATGCTGTGTCACGCTTTCTCGCGAAAAAGGCGCGGGAGAGGGCAACAAGTCTCGGGTTGCCCGCGACACCTATCTGCATACTTCCAGCGCCGCCGAGGGACAAGATCGTCGTGGCGTCGGCAACCAGCGCATGCCGAAATCGGCAGTTCTGGGCAATTCCCGCTTCTAAGTTTGCTTCGATCTGGAGGTAGATGAAGCATTCATCGATATCGGATGCCAGCTTACTCCTTCCTAGGAACGGGGTGCAGTGGATTGCCGCCCTAACGGATGGTTCCGTAGTCAACCTCGCAAAGCATCCCACGTTTACGCCACACTTTCGGGTTCGCCTTGGACCATCCAGATCTTGCAGTGATTGTCCAGGGTATCATCCCGCAAAGCCCTCCCCACGCTCCATTACGAATGATCGCAGGGCCATGACATGACGGCCACGTGCACTGATCGCCAGCACGGGAGACGGCAACGTCAATATGTGTCAGAGCTATTCAAGGCACTATCGCAACGTAGAGTCAATGTCTCTACGATGCCACGGTCTCTTGTCCGTGATTTAGCATGGTGTTCCACGGATCTTACGTCCATACATAGATACCTCTTTTAGCGTCTCAAGTACCCTCCGCGGTGGCGACGTCCACAAGGAAAGGCTCAGATCTAGTATTCCCACACCGCCATTTAGACACGCATTCTTCTGGTTCTGGCTTAGACATCCGATCTCAGCTGCCCAGGCCCAGCCACTCATCTTGTTCGCCATCTCGCGCTTGCTGCAGCCACAGTCGTTCGTGCTCAGTCTCCACAGCGAGTGACCCTTGCCAGATCCCGCCCTCTCGATCATGCATCTCAGGCGATATGCATTCGAATCTTGGAATCAGAGCGTCGGGCGGTGACTGGTAACCGGTTTGCTGGGACGGCGTATCTGAGAACACGGGTCGGATGGGTTCCCGGCACCGCGCTGCCGGCGTTGGCGCTAGGTTGGGTGCGGGTTATTTATGCAAAAATGGGATAATTGATTAGGTGATGTGTAAGGTGCGTTTTTGACGAGAGGATGCAAGGGAGGAGATAGGGGCGTAGGCGGAATGCGAGGGCGGCTAGTTGGGTTGCATTGATCATGTGCATCATGTCTAAAAAGTGAGATCGGGAGGCAAGATAGAGGACGAGGCGCGATTTACAAGCTGATTGACGTAGTAGAATGAACGTGTCACTGGTGGTTTCGCACCGGAGTTAGTGCCAGCTGTGATGGATCCGACTCTGATAAAGCGAGTACAACAATTTGGAAGCGCGCGAAGAAACCCTTTCAGGCAGCAGCCTACGCTAACCACATAGCCCCAAGCGCCCGTACCATTCTCTAGAAGCACTATCCGAAATATCCTTCATACCAATCTAATCAGTGGACAAATACAGAAGTTCCTCAAACCACATTCAAGTTCCTACTCCCAAGAATACCTCTCGTACCGCGCAATACCTTGAACACTTTGAAGTGCTATCGCTTCACTCATTCGTACAGCTTGATGAGAGACAGATGGCAGGAATTTTATTTTTCTTTCAAATTTTTTCATTTCATCGATAAGTCCTTGCTTCGCATACGGAAACTTTATATTAAATTTGTGTGCTTGCTATTTCGTTTCGTGTTTTCCTGTTTTTATGTATGTGCGCATTGTCAATCTAGTTATGTTGGGGTAGGTTGACAGTGAGAGAGTATAATTCGGTGGAATTGAAAGTTGATATATACGGGTTATGATTCCGCTCGACTTAGTTTTAGAAAGCTGTGCAAGCTTTCTACATTTATAGCGGTTTCCCCCACCTTAAGAAGACCATATTGAAGTTACATGCAACAGGGTGTATCGGAATCAAAGATCCGCTGTTTCGCGCCTTTTGGGACGGCAGTTTTGATGTCGAGGATGGTTAGCTAGTGGCCGCGGACTGTATTTATTTTGGACTTGCACAGTGGGAGTCTCATTGGCGATTTTGGTCTGCAGGCTTCTCGGCCCGAAGCGCTGAAGGATGGTAAATAGTAGAGCTTTCCATTACGACGTGGCTTTTGCGTGTGGAACTATAACGTAGCTTGCTTCTGCTACTGTTGCTACTGTTTGCGAAGGAAGTTTGCGTAGCCCTCCTAACACGGGTAGAGAGACATCATGATCCGTGCGTGCGTATAATTAGGCTAAGTGAAATTGAATCCGTACATGTACATACGTACATGCGCACAATCTAGGATCCCTGGTTCGCCTTCAGCCCATGAGCTAGGCGTAGTTGAGAAATTACAAGTCTTGCTGATGGGCTTTGGGAGGGCGGTGCTGTTGGGATGAGAGGGGGTATGATGCTGTGGGGCGATTATTGTTGCTGATTTTGAGTGAAAGGAGTGGCGGATCGGTGGATTAACGAGTCGGGGGGGAGAAGTATTTGTAGGTGGGGATCGGGATCCGGGATCTGGGATCGAGTAGGTGCCTCGGGGAGTATTTTAGAGTGAGAATTGGAGGAGGAGGAAGTGATTAAGTTTACCAGAGGGAGAATCTTGCGCAAAGGAATTCGGCCACATTGTTCTGTTCATTTAACCATGTACAAGAGTTGCTGCGCCTAATATTTTTCTCTGTTTAGCGCTATGTCTAGCTGACCGAGAAAGAGAAAGAGAAGTACAACCCAAACTGCCGTTAAAAATCCTTCGCAGATCCTGCTCACTGCCACCTCATCACACTGAACAACGCTTCTTTGCTACCAATCCTCTACAACACATGTGTATCATTCTTATCTAGCGCTGAGAAATGTAGCAAGTTGTATTTTCCTACCGCAAATGGCACCATACGCGAAACCATCTACTGCGTCTCAGATACAACCTCAACGAAAAGCGATGGCAACAGCGCCGTACTTCCTTCGCTCAAATTCAATGCTCTCTGAGCATCATCAGCAGTTTCTATACAATATACTCGCTTATCGCCTCGGCAATAGGCGTTGTTTCCATCACGGTATACCTCGTAAACATTGCACTCAGCCAAGCCCAGAACGAGAAATTAGACATGAGACATATCACACAAGCGGCACCAAGCGGGAAAACTGGTAAAAGGAAGCTAGATGGCCATTCCAGGTGATGAGCAGGCATAAAAGCCAACAACAAGCTCAAGGCCCGCCGGCAGTGTACGAGTACGCGGGTGTAGATGAGTCGATTGAACGTTTTGATTGACGGATTCATGGCAAATTTCCTTGCTAAGGGTATAGTCATGGCGCTTTGCCAGTAATCAACGCAGTGTAAATTGTAGTTGTAGTAGTGTGCAATCCAAAACTCACACTTCGTCAACTCCTAGCGATCCCAACTTAATAGCGCTGCCCGTCTGCGCTCTGGTAATGCTCTTCCAAATTCCATACCTTCGCTTCTATGGTACTCATCCAGTGTTCCAACAACCCCCTCGCAATATTGATGTCTACGCAAGGTCCACTGCCAGTGCCATATTGCTTTTCTATGAGCGAAAGTTATGGCATTTGCAAGAGTAACGCCTATTCCTTTCCTATGTTGCAATACTTCGTTGCTACCCTACCGTTTCGGCTGCGGGCTGGAAACTCTTTGATGCCATCGTTCTCATTATCCTTAAAATGTAGTCCTTTTTGCGAGTACTGTGTATGTAGAATGCTTGCATCGGCTCTGTGACATGATCGAGCGAAAGCTGATTCTGTACGCGCTCCCTCGGTATTGCCATATTCTTTCATTACACACGCAGCATCTACTGCCTATTTATCTAACTTCGCCCGATTGTATGTTGATGTGTTTGCCTCGTCGGCCATGAACACTCGTTCGACCGATGTAAAGATCTATACAGCTATTATCATGTCGAAGGTGTGGGTAAAGCACCTGAATTGTGCGCATCTTCTACTGTATCTCGTGTGGACCTTGTAAAAGGGACTCCCGCAGTGAAAATCTGAATAGATGTGCGAATCGTCTGTAATAAGGCTCTGAGGGGCTATTCTGACCTCTTTAGGAGCGCGAAGTGGCGAGCTAACGCACGGTGTTGATCTGACGAGGACGAGGACGAGCGACGAGGTCGTGGAGTAGGTACAAAGGCTTGTGTCTAGCTGAAGTTTAGCAGAGTAACCTCTCGGTATTGAGGTCTAGAATTGTAGAGGGGATTTGGAGGGTGGAGGAAGATGGCGCGAGGTGTTGACTGGAAGTGGATAGGGATGCGGCTGGGCGCATCTCACTGCGACAATGTAGCGGAAACACATTCGATCGTAAGCAAGTGCGAAGTATTCCTACTAAACGTGTACCGCCGCACTTACACTGGCATTGTGGAAGTCTGGGAGCGTCTCCTCGAGACAGCTTTCGCAGCCACCGCAAACGAAGGTGCACCCTGGGAGGACGCATTAGCCGCGCTTCGTTGTGCATCCGTGTCGACCTCTTTCGGTCGCCCGTTTCGTTATGTCGCTTCCACCACTTGCTTCGCTAGCAACGCATCCTTCTTCGGCATCTCTCTCTCGTCGATCGGCGTGTCGGTGAGACCGCAGCCGTATTGCGTACCGCGGCGTTCAATCGTTGCGAGGTGGTGTAGATGCTGCGCAGCACCCGTTGGTGCTTGACAATGGGGAGCGTACCATCATGGCCGGTCTCGGGACTTTGTTTACACGGCGGTGGGGCGTGTAGGCGCTCAAACACAGCTTGATCATGCGAGCGCTTGGAGGGGTACCGGGCGGTTGCCACGTCTGCGTGTTGTTGGATGCCAAGGCTGATAACAGGTCCCTGGATCATCTCGCGTCAACCTTCAAACTTCTACAACACCGTCCACATTCACATCGCTGTACTACGTAGTATGAGCCTTCGCTCAACTCCCTAAACCTTCTCCAATGCTCCTGCTCACTACTTGCGACGGAAAGACAACGCTCTTTACCGCCTCAGTGGCTTACTGACGAGACATTCGGCCGCCGAGCAGTTGGCCTCAAACATCTATCTCAACCTCAAACCCGTCGCCCAACACGCAAAACCATGCCACAAAGAATATCCGAAACTATATTTCAACGCTGTGGCGGGCGAAATATTGTCGACCAGTAAATATATTTCTGTTGATCGGGCTAGTCGCGCTTTCTGCGCAAAGACGGCTGCCCTATCTAATCCACTGCGAATCACATTCAGCTGACTTCGAATCGCGTCCTTGACACCGCTAACAAAAAGCTCACGTGTCTAGTTATCACCCGAACGACAGGTCAATAAATTCTCAGCAATAATCATCTCTGTTAATTCGTAATCTTTCGTTGCTATTCCCGTCATTCTTTGGACTCGCGCACCATAACTTGTATTCATGCCTTGCATCCAATGCTAACCGTCATTCATTGTCTCCGACGCGTGAAACCCTCATATCCGGTCAAAGTTGGGGCCCGGCCTCGCCCCAGTGGCATGGTGATGATTAGCTAGGGTTGAGTGAGTTGGGGGGAGGGAGATGATACAAATTGCAGTTTTAACTCGAGCCTACATCATTCAATTATCACTATCTGTTGGTCTTGATTGAAAGAAGTTGCTATCCTGTCTATCGATTTGTCGCTCTGTAGGCCGAAACCTGACAATGCTGGCAGTAGAAAGCTATCTTTGTAGCCGTTGGATATCTAGTGAGGTGTTTGTTTTCCCTCGCACACTCAAAGCTTTGCCTTAACCGGCGCGGATATGTTGCCTTGGACTCCACCAAGCGCTTCAACGAGCTCGTCAACCTTCGTCAGTACCCATACGCACCCCTCGTCACTGGCGGGCAATGCATCGAACGCACCAACAACCAGCCTGTGCCGGTAGGCCTCGTGAAGACCATCGCCCATGGCACATTGACCTTCATCCTGAAAATACAGCACACCCCCGACCTAAACACGGTATGCGACTCCCTCAGAATGGCACAAACCGAAATCAAGGCTGCAGCGGAGAGCACTACGCAGACGCTGAACGACATCAAAAACGAGCTCAAGAATACGACAGAGGCTGTCCGCCAGTCCGCCGCGAGCATACAGTAGAACACCAACACTGGAGAGGAAGCAAGGACAGCTGCCGGGGAGGCATCGGAAGTGGGCAAAGCAATCATGGAAATGACAAGGGAGATTAAAAACAAAGGACTGCAGAGCCAGATGAACGGAGCGACCACCTATGCTGTCGTGGTGGGTCGGGGGCCCATACTAGCAGGAACACATAATACGCAAAGCCTCAGAGCGCCATTAATGCAGACGCAACGTGAAGTTATCGTGAACATTAGAGTCCCGCTCACCATACAAAGTCTACGAGCGATGAACCCACGTAATCTAAAAGCCCATGTGGAACGAGCCATTGCGCAAAGCGGAAACGAAAACATAGCATACGTAAAGATTGTCTCCTCCAATCAGCTAAAGAGCGGAGACCTAAGCATCAAAACAGCCAACAGCAACGAAGTAGAAGCCCTGAAGCAGTTCGCGGACGACTGGACACACCTGATCGGGAATGGGGCCACAGCACGGATTCCGACGTACGGGATTCTTGCACACGGCATACACATCCACCATCATCATTGAGTTCACCAAGCCAGAGGATGCCAACAAGATCATAGACGGGGGTCTTATTTGGCAAGGTGAGGTCTTCCAGTGCGAACGATCCGAGAGACAGTGCCGACTGAAGCAGTGCTTCAAGTGCCAAAGAGGCGGTTTCTTGGCCCTTTCGGAGATCACGCGCATTGTCGATTGGTATGATATTTGCTTCGGTTTCTTGACGGATGGTGGTTGGCTGAGGGGGGAAAAGGTATCCCATTCAATCCGCCGAAGCGTGGATGTCGACGTTTAAGCGCGCAGGTTTTGCTTCTATAGGCTTTTCGTAAGGACAGAATCCTGAGGCAAACAGGCAGCAGCTTTTGGTGGGGATGCACGGCCTATTAGGAAATGTTGTAGTAAAGTTTAGAGCACGATAATCTGTGTATATGTGAATCTTCGCTCGTAGAACCGTTCTGTGTCTGAACATATGATGTGCAACGAGCTTTTCCTGCACCCGCACAAATCACCTCATATCATCGCCTCTCAATTATCAAATCATATTAATATCCCCAGTCTCGCTTAGTGCGCCAAGCTGTTCGCGTGGCCGTTCCTGTCCGCGTCCTGCTTCTCAACTACGCGGCAACCTCTGCTCCGCTTGCTCGGTGCCGGGATGAAGTAGTCTTGCACGTACGCAATGTCGCGGTCATAATCAGTATCGTACAACTGCAGGCGATGACCTACGCGTCTGAACAGGTATCCAAGAGTCAAATAGAGCTCAGCATACGCCAAGCGCATACCGACGCACTGCCTGGTTCCACGGCCAAAGTTGTTCAGGTAGGAGCGCAAGCGCTGGCGCTCCTTTGGTTCGAGGTCGAGCCAGCGCTGTGGCTTGAAGGCGCGCGGCTCCGGGAAGATGTCAGGGTTGAGGTGGATGAGGTAGGCGGAGAAGCCGACAGGGGTGCCGGGCGGGATGGTCCAGTCGCGGAACTTGAGGCTGTCCTTGGGGTGCGAGCGTGATAGGCGATGCATGGAGCCGTAGCTGAGGCGGAAGCCCTCGTCCATGACGGCGTTGAGGTAGGGCAGCGACTCGAAGACCTGCTGGCTCGGCGAGGACGTGGGGTCCGGCATCACCGTCTCCAGTTCTGCAAGGAGGTTCTTGAGAATTTCCGGATTGGCGAGAATGAAGTAGCTCGTCAGAGCCAGCATGTGCGCCGATGTCAGCGTGCCCGCGCCTACGAGCGACTCGGCTTCGGCCATCATACGCTCTTCCGTCCTTTGGTCGGGTGGCAGACTGGGCTCGTTGAGAATCTCATGGAAGATGGTGATGTGCGATGTTTTGTCTTTGTCGCCGCCATCGATCACGTTGCGGGTCTGCTGGAGATATTCGGCCTCTTGGACGCGAATGAGCCAGACGGCGTCATTGGTCGCCTTGACCCACCAGTCAGGCAGCTTGTTTAGCAGGGGGATCATCTTTGGAAATTGCTTGATACTGAGGAACGGTAAGTAGATGTTTAATACAGCGGTTGCTGAAGTGCCATCTGAAGCCCTCATAACTAGCCAATGCCGAAGACTTACATAGGGGTAAAGGTGCAATGAACTTGCATCCACTCGTACCAATGGGGAGCAAAGTTTTCCTTTTCAAGGACATTACGACTGCTGGAAAAGCAATACTCGGTGATGACATCCTGAGTAAGAGCAGAGTACGCATGCACCAGATTGACCTGCTTGCCAGCTTCAATCCCCTCAGCGATCTTGCCGACCATCGAATTGACCAGATTCTTGAGAACAGGCTCGAGGCGGCGGATGTAGGCGGCGGAGAAGAACTTTCCAAAGGCGGCACGGCGCATCTTATGGAGATGGTGCGGGATGGTTCCGAAGGTCATATTGTTATTCCCAAACATGCCCGCTGACCACCAGAACTTATCGACCTCTTTCCCGACAGAGGGATAGAGCCTATTCATAAAGCCCAAGTCGGTGTCATTAACGCTGAGCTCATACGGGTTGATACGAACGATGGGACCTTTTTGGGTAATTGGTGAGCTTGAGGTGTGGACTGATGATTGAAATACTCACCAAATTCCTTGTGCATCCTCTCAATCTCATACACGTATGCCCCGCCTTTCACGACATCGTAGTAGAACTCATACCAAAAGGTCATCGCAGCGAGTTTGCGTCCAGGGAATTTGGCCACTGGCGAGAGATAGACTCGCCAATAGGCCCCGTAGAGCATATAGGCTACGGCGGCCCCGAAACCATACGACAGCAAGTTCGCGCCGACTTCCATTATAATGGCGGTTAATGATGAAGTAATGATAGCGGAGGTTAGCCGAATTCCAGCTTCAGTTCACAAGCAAATCTTCTAAGGTCAGACGGCGGACGACACTTGGGCTTCCATGTTTGTCGGCGCTCGGACCAGTTCGTGCTGACGGCGAGGAGTGCGTCTTTGCCTCTTTCTATTTAGCCTGCAGATACGGAAGTTGTGTACCAAAAGTCTGGTCCGTGCCCTTGCGTTACAGTACTTACAAACTGATTAAGGCCCTGTTCGGTGGCTGGCGTGATTTGTCCCCCCAAATTCGATAGGCCAACTTCAACCTCACACAACTCCTCATCAACACACCTTAAATTTTTCGAAAAATACTAAAAGTGGCGCCAGGTCTTATAGAATCGTGCCTTGTGTTTCAAAGAACTAAAATAAGCCCGCGTTGCGGTCAAATTGCGCGTGCAAGTTAGTGCTTGTGTGGAGTAGCAGCAACTTTCAACTCGAACGTTTCCCGAAGAAAAATCTCACGGTTACCTAATGAAAACACATGCATATCTCCTGAAGGAGTGCTTGGAAACTCCGGATTTCCCGCTAAACCCTCTACCACTGTTGGTTGTCCATTTCGCGACGCTAAAGGATAGAGTAAGGGCAACCCTTCTCTAGGCTAAGGATGCGGCCAGTTACCTGATAGTAGCGCAGGGTTAAAGTACATATTACAATCCGGTCAAGTACCTCAAATGCGGTTCATCAGCAGAGACGGGATTATCGCCGAAATCTGCCGAGACTAGCCTAACCGTACAATTCCTACTTGCCTCAAATTCAAACACTATCTACGCAAATGAGACAAAAGCTTCTCCAGACTCGATCGTGCATTTGTCATAGTCTTCTTCCAATGCGAATTCGTCTTCTAGCTTCAGTCCAATCATATCTTCAGGTTCGCTTTAGAGATTCCTCGGTCCGTCATGTTTTCCAATATGCTTTCTTCGCAAGCATCATCTCATCAACTTTTTGCTCCAAAGCCACCTCCAACGGACCTTGCGATACTACACTGCGTATATCTACTCTCCAGGCGCGATGAACTGTCCTTGTTCTTCTTCAATGCGGCCACGAAATCCACCAAGTCCAGGGTCCATAGCATTGGCGAACGGAACAACCACGCCAGATGCCGTTAGCGCCGTTAAGTTCCCGCCTGCAGTGCTTTGTCCTCCCAGTTGTGCCGTTATTCGGACATCCACCAACGTATGATACGCTACCACAACGTATATATCTCCCCCTTCGTCAATGATCCTTTCCATCCACTCGCGGGTTCTTGAGACTTCACAGCATCTCGGAACCATTGTCCGGCGTTATTCAAGTAGTATGTCTTGGCTTGATCGGCGGTGATTTGGATTGACGTTTTGAGCCGCTTGGAGAACGAAGAGGAAAGAAAGCCCGTAAGCTGCGGTGCTATGTTTTGATGCTTGACGGATTGGTGAACGCTGTTATATTGAATTTGGACTGTCTCTGTAATATCGGGGCTAGTCGTGCAATGGTGTTTATGGATGTCCAAAATTAATGACAAAACGCCCTTGCCCAACCGCCGAGAGGGGGAGAAAAAACTGTAAAAGGAGGATACCTGGAGGTGTTGTTAAAACATTATTGCGATTTTTGAGGTGAAAGAACTAAACGAGCAAGCATGCGCATAGGGGACGCAATCAGTTATAGTCTTTAGAGTGGGAAGGCTGTGCCCCAATCCGATATGTGGCAAAGGGGCTTCGTCAAAGCCGCCCAGATTTAGAATCATTTGCGAGTGTGCCTGGAGTGTAAGCAGTTTTTGTGTCAGCTGCCATTGAGGCACAGCAAGGCAGACCCACTTTACTTGCTTTTGAGGGCGCTGGTAACGTACCAATAAAGTCAGCAAGGCGCCCGCCCTTCATACCTTCCCTCTTCCATCTTCCCCATGGGTTGTCCCACATATATGAGCGTTATCACCGACATAGACGATAGCTTCCAGTCTATTGCTTGAATATATCCGTTATCCTCAACTAATCGTTCTCTAGAGACACACTTTACTGCGATGCGGAGCCAAGCCGACTTCCCGTACGGGAACTAGACTATATTATCAAGTATAAGAAAGAAGACGACCTCCAGTCTTACTTGGTCCGCTGGAGACAAAGCATACTCTCGGGAGCGATGCTGAGCACGAGCATCGGCGAGGCCACCCTAATAACCGAAGCTTGGAAGATACGGCCTTATTCGACCGAATATGTATTTCCTTCGCCCAGTCAAATCGACATAACATGCATCTACGATATCCTTTAGTACGATAGCTGGGTACCAAACTGGATGGTATAGGATACAAGCTTGCTCAACGAGTTCTGGACCGAACGATATCGAAACAGAGAAAGGTAAGCGTCTCGATATCGGACGCAAGAAACCAGCTAACTATAGGCAGGGTCCAATACTACCGTAGCTCCAAGGCCTAGACCTTTTGAAGTTAGTCCTAGACGTTGGTGTTTACGGACCGTTTACGGTATAGAGAAGGTCCAAGTAAGCGTCTTTATACGGCCCCACCTCTAGAGGGAAATAAATAAAGTACTAATTTAGACCCGTCGTATTAGTAATTATATAATTACTATAATTTATTAATCTAATTATTATAGTAAATAGTAGATTCGGAAATATACTCTAGAGATGTTAAATAGCTACTACGAATATTAATATTATACTAGGCCTTTAGGCTATCTCCCTATCTAGCCTATCTATTAGGTATTTTCTCGGAAGGACGTACTATCCTAAATAACTCTTTAAAAGCTAATTCCGTATATTCTATAAAATCGAAGTCGCCGTAGCTAGGCTCTTTATATTTATAGTATATACCTTGAGTAGGCGGTTCTTTGGTCTACAAAGGCATCAGCCGGCGAGCAGTAATTGCGGCATTAAGGTCTTACAGCGAGATTTAACCGACTATCCGTCTGACTGGCGCTGGCTGAAGACATGGTATAGCCGGTAGGTCGGTCGACTAGTTGCACAAACCGTGAGCTGCCCTCTCATTGTATTACCTAACCCACAATATCGCGTCATTCTTCAGCTACACTCATTTCTGCGCAATGTGTGTCTCGCTATGTCGTACTAAGTCTCCGTTTTTGTCTGCAAACTCGAGAGTTATCTGCTTCAAGCATGGCCCACCTGCAGCGACCCCTTCGGACTGTCCACTGCCTCGCTACACCGTCAGCGAGACCGCTCCATCTCCAGTCATCGCACGTAAAGCGTATTATTTCTTCTAATTAAGCTCTAGAATATCTCCATTGATCCACCGTACCGGAACCTCCAACTCGCCGGAACCCGCTCGTAATGATCCGCCCTCACACGCGACGAGACTGTTCAGCGGACTTGCAAAGAATCTACACAACTTAGTAGAGTCTCGGCACAAGGAGCGAAGATTCCAAACATATACATGACCATGAAGGAGGGTTCTGAGGAATGATGGAAACGCGGTCCTACACATGTACACTCTCAGCAGCAACGCTTCCTCGAAGTGGGCGAGCTGCGCGAGCGCAAATGAGCGGCTCGAATGTCTCAATCTCGATTGAAACGTCTCGGATCCTGAAGTGGTAGCCTTGTTCCTACTTAGTTCAACTCGTCATAAAATACTACTGTACCTATAGCCTCAGAAGTCGATCCACCGCAAGTTCCCCGTCCATCATACAACCTCAACTCGACCGACCTCTCCTACCACCCGTCATTCGTAGTCATCGAAGCATTCTATGCTCACTCGCGACAGAACTTGAAAGTCCCATTACTGTTAGAATATCCATACCTCTCGTCCACACCGGTCCGCCACCGTAGCTCGCCACCGCACACAGCACCTACGCCCCACATCATACCAACAGCACACCGCCCCCCAAACACCTCAGACCCGGAAATGACAGCCTATACTACAACTAAGCACTAAAGCACCACCCGCTTCTTCCCACACAGGCCCAGCTTCGTAGACCTCCTGGAGAAGCAAAAAGCTCCTCATAGTACATAGCGGTACATCGAAAAGGCATAAAAGAAGAATATCTAGCATAAAGGAGAGTATAGGCGTGGTTCCAACCAAGCCTATTGAAGCCATTGCATGACAGCGACAAGACGTCGCAGAAGCCCACTCAACAAGCGCGAGGAAACATATCGCGGGTAGAGGAGAGGTCCGATGAAATAGCCATGACGGTGTCATCTCATCATAGCAGCGGTGTAAAGAGCGAGAGGTACCTCCGCTTGGAGTTTTCCTGGAATCTTCACAGAGAAGAGCCTGCCAGCAACTGGTCCGTGACGGCTGTCCTGTAGCAGTCAGGTTGTTAGTCGAGACGACTAGGCAGCTATTCCACGACCCACCCACACGGTATCCAACCAAAGCCTACCTAATTAACCCACCTGATCACAGCTCATGTACACATAGTATAAAGGTTACGCGTTAGTAATGTACAACGACACTAGCCAAACGGCAACAAAGCTAAAGTGTACACAGCATTGGCGACCGTGGCGACTGCTTTTGCGACGGGTACACGCTGTTGTAGCGCGTGGGCAACGAATTAACGATTGACGAGCGGGACTTCAGAATAATGAGTAGATGGATGGATAGATGGGCAGCTGTAGATGTTGGCCGTTGTCCTGCACCACATAAACGCTTCTCTAGACAGATATTTAGTAGGTAATTTAAGCAGATACAAACGCAATTCCCACGTTGTACATACACGACTTCCCAGTCATCCTGTTCATACACTGTCAACCAACACTCGGAGCCATAAGTGCTATTTCCGTAGGAACGTGTTGGTGTTGTCTACCCAAATCGCCAAATCTCCAAATCTCCACTCCCCTCCATTCCCGCATCCCTCTACCAGAAAATTCCTCCTTCCCCACCTCACCGCCCTCTACAGTTATATAAAAAAAAACTCCTTAAATACTCATAGAGCGTTCGACCCAAACCCACCCATCCAAAAACCACACAGCCACTCATTAACCGCGTTGGACTAAAACTCTCCACCGCTGCCGCTCACCCATACCACTATATCATCAGTCAGCTCCCATCCCATCCGAGCAAGCAACTCTCTACCCTAGTGGTCTACAAGGGAAACCTTTGAAGGTGCTGAGAATACCCTCAAAAGGGCTATAAGAACCACCCTAGACATAACAACAAAGCCCCCTAAAGAGACCGGTAAGCATACCCCAATGCACTCTCCTCTCCTACCTCACCCTTACTTCCCTCCGCCCTAATTACCAACAACAACAAAAAAAAAAATTGCTCATCCCAAAACATCGTAAATTAAACCTTCTCACCCAACGGCTTTATCTAATTCCTATCCCTGTATCATCACTATCATCACCATCATCCACCATACGTATGCGTCAGGTTGAGAGAGCGCTTGTAAAAAGTGAATGAAGGGGGTATATTCTATGAAAACGCCAGAACCACAATAACAAATAGAATGCCCACGACATATATCCTGAATATCTTCGTCCTCACCAAAAGGGTGACCGACCTGCGTATGATCCTTCTACCCAACTACCGCTTCCATTCGCGGAACAATGCCGTGCGATTCAATGTGCTAGTACTGAAGCTGATGCGTAGGACAAGCACCTCGTCCTTTCTTCTCCCACCACTGCCGAATGCACTCCTGTGAAAAGTTAGCCATCATCGTAAAGCCTCCAAGAGTCTCGGGTGCGCAATACCTCATGAAACTTACACCAACAAACTAACCGCGCCATCTTAGCCCCCGCCTCAAACTCCTCAAAGCAAATAACACATTCCGCCTCATTCCCTTGCTCATCAAGACAATCCTTTTCCGTGGCCGTATATGGATACATACCCCGAGCCGACATACTGAGTCGGTTCCCACTACTCGCCCCCTCACCGTTACCGGTAGACATAGCAGCATTGCTCATTCCGCGGGTACGTTGGCTAGGGAGACTTTGCGAAGTCTGTTCGGCGGATACTGGGGGTGGCGATCCTGAATGTATAGCAATGCATTCTTCAACATGCTGGATGCGCGCTGCTTCATCACCGTTAGTACCTTTGGGTGGGAGCTCGTTGCCACAGATGGGGCATTCATCCTCTTCGGCGATTTGGCGGCGTGGAGTAGGCTGAGGTTGTCGTGGAGCTGGAACTGGTGCTGATGGCGGAGGGCCACCTTGTGAGAACGCTAATCGTCGCATCATGCTAGGTGTCATACTTCTAGCATCAAGTTGTGGATGCATGTGCGGATGCATTGGGGTAGAAGTTGTTGTGCTGGGAAGTGGTCGTGAATGAGCTCTAGCCCGTTGCTCATACTCTTGGGGATGAGCGTGCCTTGGCTGCGGTGGTTGAGTTGGCGGCCACAAATCTGCAACACGTGTGCTGTCATGATAACTTACTCTTCTATGTGTGAAAGGATCTCGCGACCGAGCTGTTTGTCCATGGCCAATTGTCTGCGCGCTGTCATTGACGCTTTGAGATGATCGGTGTCCACGCGACTGTCCACTGTGAAAAGGGCTAGCTCTTGGAGGATCAGGTTGACGTGCGGGTAGTGAGAAGTGAGGGTAGTTTGTAGCAGGACCGGGCGTGTATGGTGGTGGCGGACTGTAGTTGGGATCGGGAACGCAGGGATTGCAAACGCGGACCTCCTCGCCTCCTCCTAGCGCTGGGTTACGGAATGGACCGAAAGCAGCCATGGCATTGTCGTCTTCGGTCGTTAGATCAATCATGTTGGTATTGTCAGCAGACGGGTGGACGATGAACTGGCGCGGGATAGTGATTCGATGGGGCGAGCATGCTGCACAGACAACTCTACCGCATTTCCTGCAGAACGTTAGCTCATGCATCATGCATGCAACTCACATCACACATATATGCCCCGCGGAGAAAAACACCTCGATAACGTACCTACAATGATGTTTCCGGTAGAAGAACGTAAACTGACTTCCACAGACGAAACAATGTGTAACCTCCGCGTCCGGCTGCCATGGCGGAAGCACAAACTCGCTTCCACTTCTCATGCCTCCACTTTCCGTACCCAAGCTACTTTGGCTTGGATACTGCTGCGGCGGAGGCGGTCGTCTAGGCGGGTGAGCAGGCGAAGAATCCAACGCTATGGAATGCTCAGCGCTCCCCCTCGTCGCCATAGTCGAACTAGCACTCCTCTCATATGTCCGTCTTTCTTCTGGCCGTCTCATGGGCGATTCGGCGACTGTCAACCTTCTCTTCCGGTCCGCCGAACTTGTACTCGTCTCACTAGAATGTGAGCGTGCCGAGAATGAAGATCGGCCGTCTCGCGAGTAGCCCTCGTGTGGCAGCGGTGGCAGCCTTCTGTTCGTGTTGAGATGCCCCTCTATCTGCGCCTGTGCCTGCTGTTGCTGTGCTTGCGCTACTTGGTGGGTGTGGGTCTGTCCGCTATTGTATAACTGTTGGCCATGTGACAGCTGGGCGGCATTTGGCTCGACACCAGATTCACGCAGAAAGTCCACCCATGTTTGCCCTCCGTACGCATTATTGGGCTGAGCGAGAAAATGGGAGGCGACGGCGCCGTACGAATGCGTGCGAGGGGGATGCGGTGCCTGGACGGCTGCTTCGGAGCTGGTGGGGGGGCTATCGAATTGTTGATGCAACGAGGGGCTGCTGTGTGAATGTGGTCTGCCTTGTCTGCGGTCCATGATGTGGGCATGGATTGGGGGATATGGAGCGGCGGATGGTAGGTTTTGACTGAAAGGTGGGAGACTTCGGGGGTCTGAAGCGGCGAGATTCTGCGGCGCTCCGGCGTCGTAGTCGTCGGCGGAGGGTTGGTTCAAGCTCATGACACCATGCCGCCACCGGTTTAGTAATATGGGAAACTTGGAGGTTGCCGTAAGCACCCCTCCAGAACGGTTTGAGAGGTGGCTGTCGCTATCACGTACCCTAGGGACCTAGGAGGCGTGGTGCGGGCGAATCCCGTCTCCACCCAACCGTCGGCAATGAAGATGGGCACAAGGGAGACGAAGTGAGGGGTTACTCAAGCGCAACACTTCAAGTAAAATAGTCACCCTCTCGTGTGCGAACAGGGCGGCGGGTGCAAGAAGATGAAGAAGGCCGAGATCCGCTCCAAGCATGCAGAAACCCTAGTGCAGCTTGGAGGGTGCAGATGTGACTGACAACCTCAGGCCTCGCAGCGTTGTACCTTGATCTTATCGCCGGCCCCAAAATAGCCGCAAGCTCCCGCGCACGTGCCTCACAGCCACATGCATGCAGAGACGGCGGGAACAACATTGCTCCGAGCATTCATCCAGATCATCCAGTTTGCGAATAAACCAAATGAATGGGTAAAATTACTATATTGCCGCATGTGCAGTGACGTCTCGTCAACTCGTACAAACAAGAAAGCCTCCATCGCGCCCAACCCCATGCTAATGTGCCCTGCGTATCCTCGACGCCTTCGTCGACTGAATAAAATGTCCATAGGCTGAATCCGACCACCATAGGCGACTGCGCTCAGAACGCCAAAAGACCGCTTTTGATCAGAGATGTGTAGAATGTACATGCAAGGAAATTCGTGTCGCCGAAGCCTGTATGTTACCAGAAAAAATCCAGAGCTTCAATTACAATAAAAAACAAAGTAAGCAGAATATATCATGGTCGGTAACCTCGCCGACACAATCTTCGCTTGTAGCTACGCACCAACGCTTCAGTAAACCGAAGACACCTCGAGACGCAGCAATCAGCGCGACATGTACGAATCTCCGCTACGCTGTGTGCTCATGGTCCTCGTTCTGTCGACAATTTCCGCTGAAGCCTCAAGATGACTCCCCGCACCGTATCCAGTATTCTGGAAGTTATCACGTGCGACGTGGTGTTGATGCACATATCCGGTACTCAGTGGCCGGTCGCTGCTTTGTAGGTTTGGCGGAGGCATTAGCTGGTCACCGCCATCCAATGCGTTTAAGTCGCTGTTGTTGTCAGGTCGATAGAGGCTCGATGCGGCCGAGTGCCCTTCAGGTGAAGGCGATGGCTCTGTTGATCCGAATGGAAGGCGTATAGGAAGACCACCCGGACTCGGTTGGAGATGGTGACTATGTCCCGACTGTGGGCGTGCTGACATTCGCGCTCCTGTACGGGTTCCTGAGTCCATCACCGTGGAAAGGCGCGAGCTGCTATCCAGCACTGCTTTGTCTGTGGAGGGTGTACGTCGGGAGCTTTTACGCGGTATCTTGGGCGCCCGGCCTGATGGGTGACTTCGTGATACATGGGATGCACGTGACCCAATTCTACTGGGGAGCTCAATGCCGCCTCCTGTATCAATGGGACCTAAAGTAGGCGCAGCATCAGGTACCTTAGTTTGCATGTGATAGTCGAAGCCGTCGTCGCTACTCTCTTCCGAGTCACTCTCAATCGGCCGTCTTCCGCTGGTAGCTCCAGCCACTATGCCTGTATCTGGGCTTTCCCGTTGCAATGCCCTCTTCCCACCCGGGGGTGTACCAGGGCTATCGCGGTAGGGTTCCTGTAGTGCGGGTGGAGACTCTTCATCCTCTTCCGCAATCATCATCTGTGGCGGCATGCGTGTACTACGGACCACTTCGAAGCCCTTACTCTTCTCCTTCTTCTTCCCGCCAAACACTCCAAGGCTCTTAAACCAGCCAGTAGCAGAAGAAACCGGTCCCATTGGATCCGCAGGACCAGTTTTTAACTTCCTTGTGGGCTGAGCTGACAAAGCGGGCCCACGAAGACCGTACCCTTTGTAATAAAAATCCGACTCTCGAACCGAATAATCTGTATTGTTACCGCGCTCTAGATTCGGATCTGAATCGTCCTTGTGCATCCGAAGAAAAGCAGGTGTGATTGAGCGGTTGGGTGACCATGAAGATGACCCTTCGCCCGCATCTCCACTCTCCGCTTGATCAGGGTTATCAGCGTAGGGTGTATTAGTCAGATCTGCACTACCGGCTCCTCGACCAGACAGTGCAGGCGTGATTGAATCCATGGTTTGCTTTCGTGGCCTTGGAGGCCGGTAGTATGGATCTGAGTTTTCTAGTGTTGCACCCATTGTAGGCCGGCGTGAACTCTGCGAAGACCCGCCCAGGAAGTTGAATGGTGTAGTGTTAGTCGCAGGCGTTCCCGGGCTAGTATTCCCGAGGCTGTATTCACCGCCTTGACTAAATCCATCAAAACCAACACTCCCACGGTGGCTACCGTAAGGTCCATTTAGAAGAATTGCAGAGCTGCCTGACAGGCTTCTTGTTCGGGTCCCGCTCGCTATGTCCCCCTCATGAGCGAGCATCGCTGCGTCCGAATTGAGGCTACTGCGCTGGTGGCGATGGTTTCGCTTTGCGAGTTGCCGCTTGCCGAAGACTTTGGTGAGACCACCCCTTTGATCTGCTCCAGCGCCCGTGAGTCTCGCAGCGACCTCGATGATAGTTTGAAGTGAATTGAGGAAGAA
The DNA here is from genome assembly GCA_030770425.1 of Darksidea phi. Classification (NCBI taxonomy): domain Eukaryota; kingdom Fungi; phylum Ascomycota; class Dothideomycetes; order Pleosporales; family Lentitheciaceae; genus Darksidea; species Darksidea phi. The sequence goes on along the minus strand of JASJFT010000047.1, from coordinate 113,453 downwards.
GCCGAAGACCAGGACAAAGGCATGGAGTAGCAGAATCACGTAGCCGATCCAGCCTTTTGACGCTTCGGAGACGCTAAGCGTAGGAACGAAGGCGACCATGAGAAGCGTTGAGACGAGTCGGACCGCAGAGAAGAAAGTGTGGTAGGCGTTCATCGACGTGTTGGACTGGAAGGGTCGGAAGGCATGAAGAGTAAGAATTAGGATTACTTCGCAAATAGCAAGTATAATGATTTGCGCGATACCAGATGGCTGAATGGCGCCAATGGCTATACCTCGGATGACGTTTAATAAAACGGGAATAAAGGCAAACGGGGCCGCATCGTCCGAGTACGTGTTGTACAGCGGTCCATAGGTAAGAACGGTAGGAAGGTCGTCGAAGAGGTGAGCACGCGGGCGAGTCGTGAAGATGAACCAGAAAATCCAAATGGCGACGACGGCAACGCCAATGAGGAGAACAACTGCTGTCGCCACGACAGATGCGGGCGAGCGCGGCGCTACCACCATTTGGAAGAAGGAGAGGGTGATGATGGGCAACAGGAAGTAGTTGAACATGATGCGCACGATGTTGCCTGCCGTAAAGGGCCAATTCTTCCCGCGTAGGTCCGTGTCCTGAATTCTGGCCAGAAGACGGTATACCCAGTTGAAAAGAAAGCCTAGTTGAACAAGCATGGTTACGCTTGCAAGGAGGATCAAGAGCCACACGGCCATGCCAGCCCAGATATCTTGGTCTTCCGTCATGCCCACATACTGGCCGAGGCGCGAAAGACCATACGTGCCGTTGGCGAAGTAGATTCCGTCCACGAGGCTCTGTGTTCCGTTCCCGTGGGTTACCAGACTTTGATTGAACATGAGAACCGACCAACTAGCCTGACTGATAACGGGCTGGAAGTATCCGGGGTAGTTCAGACTCAGGCTGCCCGCCAATACCATGAACTGGATATACTGCAGACAATCTCCGAAGCCTGGTGTAACCAAGCGAATCAGATCCTCGTCTCTGCCGTAATTGCTGGTCCACCGGAAGATGTTTGCGGCTCCCCAGGGGCTACACGTTGCTGCGAAGACGGTGGCGACGGCTACCAATGCTAAGATGGCAGCAGGAAAGTAGGCAAGTGCGTTGGCTAGCGTGCTCCCCAGGTCCGGAGTTATGGTCGTGGATACGCAACCCAAGGTTATATTCGTCGCATCGCCTGTTACGATGCGCATGGTACCTTCCCAGGTAGCAAAGGAGTAGGTGCTGTAGAAGTTTCTTCCAACAGTGAAGGCGGGTAGCGTGTATGGATCGCTGGCATTGACTCTCGGACCGTCCGCATCTGTCTCGTTTTTGGGCCACGCTGGGCCAATTGGACAGGTAGTGTTGAGGGTATGGTTGCAGAATTGGGTTGGCCCAGAGCTCCATGAGGAGTATGTGAGGGCAGTGAAGTCGGCAAAGAGAGTCGAGTACTTGTTGTTGCCCGTGCTGACATCAACAATTTTGCCCAAGGTTTTGTTGGGATTCTTCCAGTCATCACTGTTTTGTGGAGGGTAGTCGCCGTCTTCCGCCTGTCCGGAGACGTTTCCGTAAACGGTGACGTTCAAACGGTGTCTAGGATTGTGGGTTTCGAACGAGGCCCAGACGTGGAGGGGGGTGAACTGCAGTCTGACTGGATCGTCCGCATTGCGGTAGTTGCGCGCGAGACAGTTGTCAAAGTTGATGAAGACGGCATTCGCAACGGGGAGGCTGGCAATCGCGAGGAGGAGGACGAGGGCTGAGAAGGTATATGACAGGGAGTCTATGCGTTGTTTCCGTCGCGGCCGTGGTGGGGGTCGTGTGGGTTGTAGCGAGGGGAGCTCGCGCTGCCTGCCACCAAGCCGTACGTCGGCGCCCTTGGACGCTACACATGTGACCGTCATCGCCGTGTAACCTGCCTCTTCATGTTTCTCCAGCTTTCTGTCCGTGGTGATGTTTCGGCCACGGGGCCAAGACGTATGACCTTACGACGCGCGGTATGAGCCAGTGGAATATGACTGCGTCGGTATCAAGCGGCCGCGGGCAGTAGTAATAGGGCGTCCGCAAACGGAGTGGAGAGAAAGTAGTACGGGGGGTCGGCGAGGAGGGCCTGCGACGATGAAACGAGGAGGCGGAAAGCAACGGCGGTGTGCTGGCAAGGTGCGATGCGAATGGTGCCTCTACAGACGGCGGCCCATGGCAAGTACAACGGTCAATGGCGGAAAGCGAGTGTGCGAAGCGAAGGGAGCGTGCGAAGGGACGGTGACGCGGGTCCGGGCGATGTTTGCGAGACTCCTGAGGCCGTCTCGTCCCTAGCGGGGTGAGCAGCTTGACAATGGCAGTTGCACCGACGGCTTCGTTAGCGAGAGGCAAGGCGCGGCGCTAGCTCTGCGGCAGCGAAGCTACTGCAACGATGGGGGGGAGGGCTGGAGGCGGCCGCAGAGGAGGTGTGGAAGAATGATCTCCAGGCTGCAGAGAGGCGCGAACGGCGATGATGCCGAAGGGGAGAGCTGCGAGTCAACAGGGCGGCAACCCTGGCGATAATATGAACAGATATTCACAGGCCGCAACGTCATCGCGACGCACTACCTAGATGGCACAGTCTTCTACGCTCTTCTGCGCAGTTGCGTGCTAAGGCCATCGGCATCTTCCCAGGCTTCCTCGCTCGCGGCCCCGAGTGAGGGCTGATTTGTGCCAGTTGACGAATTGTGCCAGACAAAATTTATTCATAGAAGCAGATACGACACTAGCGCCGCGCATGTGGCGGCAACACCAAACGTACAGCGCCATGACATGCCAAAACGTTCTTCTTCGCTCTGTCTGCATATGCTCAGAGCATTGAAGCATCGTCGAACATCAGGCCTCGTAGCATGCACCTCAATGCATCATCATGGTATTCTAGTCCTTACATCTCAAAGGTTCTTGGTTGCGGAAAGCGGTACCGATTAGGCAAGGCGCAAAACTCTGGCTGAGGCGCAGCACTTGGCGAACGCCACCTTGCCTAATCATACACACTGTCAGATGTTTACACGCTGATCACGTTTCATTCCTACATCTTCCGCTGCATCCCATGTGTCGTGTAGCGCTGTAGTGCAGTCCCAAGCTTGAGTGTTCTCGGCTCCACAACACTGGAACCCCGACATTTGATGCCGAGACTCAGATCACGTGAGTCTCCCATGATCACGCACGTGGCAGGCACAGTACTCGAGAGGAAGAGACTCATACCTAGGCTAGCAAACCGCCATGTTTTCGATTCTCAATCTTTGTAGGTCTTTGATCTTGGGCGAAGTTCTAACCGCGCCGGAAGCGCCACCTTTTCTACTACGACGGCATCATACTGTCCCTTGACTATTTCGGTCAAGAAAAGTTTACCACAATGCTACTTTCTATCTTGATGGATGTCTTGTACAACCGCATTGCAAATCAAAAAGGAAAAGGAGTTGAAAACTTCTTTCGAAGTCTGAACGCGCGGTCAAGCCGTTTCGTCCGCTGCGCGTAGCAGGAAACCGTATCCTGATGCACATGATGTTCGATTGGAAGCATACCTACGCTCGAGGACGTACGCTTGAATATCTAACCTTAATAGCGCGAACTAGTATCTTAACGCCGTTTATATATTGTATCGAGGAGATCGGACTAGTACGACGCTCGCGCAGCGGACGAATTCCTTCGGTCCGCGCACGAACCACTCGAAAGAGCAAACAATGTGGTAATAGTTGGGTCGTTAGGCTTCCTATTCTAGGTTATAAAGGCCCGCGCTTTCAGTTTCTCATGTTCTCGAACAAGATATCAGGTACCTTACAGCTTGTTACTCACTTCTCTCTCTGCATACACACTAGTAAACACGGTATCAACGGCGATACATCATCTCGACGCATTCCTTTGGAAATGGGCACTGTCTGGTCACAAAGTTTTCCACCCGCACCTACTCTCACCGAAGCCAACCTAGCCTCCCAAAAGGGCAAAGTCTTTGTCATCACAGGCGGCACTTCGGGCGTCGGTCTCGAACTCGCAAAGATACTCTACAATGGCGGCGGCACTGTCTACATTACCGGTCGCTCTACGAAGACAGTCTCTGCCGCCGTCGCCGAAGTCAAGTCCGCCAGTGTAGGTCGTAGAGACTCTACAGGGCTCATTGACGGCATCGACATCGACCTCTCCGACCTCAGTGGCATCAAAACAAAAGCGAAAGAGCTGCTCCAGAAAACAAGCAAGATCGATGTCCTCGTCCTCAACGCGGGGGTCATGATACCCCCAGCCGGCAGCACAACAGCTCAAGGTCTCGAACTTCAAGTCGGCGTAAACTGCGTTGCGCACCTTCTCCTAGCACACCTCCTCACTCCGGCTCTCGTGGCCGCAGCCCAAGCTTCGGCCTCACAGAACGCGGCCCCGGGCTCCGTCCGCATAGTATGGACCTCCTCCCTCGTCGTCGATGTCGGCACCCGAAAGAACGGCTTCACCATGTCCGCCATCCGCGATCCCCCCAGAGCACCCCAAACCAACTATCAAGCCTCTAAACTCGGCAACTGGTACCTCGCGCACTACTTCGCTTCCCTCCCGGCCATCAAGGACAACAACATTCTCAGCATTACACAGAATCCCGGGAACCTGAGGACCAAGTTGCAGCGGCATGCTTCAATCTTTCTGAGTATCCTGTTTATGCCTTTGGGCCATGACGCAATATACGGAGCTTATACCGAGCTTTGGGCGAGCTTGAGTCGGGACTTGACTATCGAGGATCAGGGCGCTTATGTGATTCCATGGGGAAGGAAACATCCTGCGCCGAGGAAAGACCTGTTGGATGCGATCAAGGAGGGTAAACCACAGGAGTTTGCAGAGTGGTGTGAGGAACAGATCAGGCAGTATCGGTGAAGAAGGGCGATGTACCAACATAGAAGAGGGTTTGGAGGGAGATTTTTAATCATCATCCCGCCTTTCGGATTGCTCGGTGCGGATATATATTAGCTTTTAATGCCCACGTCTTCTCTTCTTCACATTTTGTTCGCTTTCAATCCTAAAATGGACCGTTACCATACTATGGGACGGGACTTCCTCGTCTCTAGAACCAAATGCGACCTTGGCCATGTGTGTTCTCCGCCCCAACGTTCAAACCTTGAAAGACCGGGCCGGGGCAGGCTTTCTCGAAAAACGGGATAATTCAACCCATGTGAAAATACTAGAAAGGTAGACAGCATAACAGCGCTGGCCCATCATCCAATCATCACCCCCAGCCTTCACAATAGAGATACTCATCACGACGCCTCCTTGACATCTTCCTCCCCTACAACACATCCCCTCATTCCATTTCCACCCTCGTCTTCCCGTCTATAAAAGCAGCGCAAAGCCACCACTATTTTCTTTCCACATGCAACCCCGTCTTTAGTATCCAAAACACCCGCGATAGAGGTAGTGGGACCGCGTTGTCGTAGCCTCGAAAAGTACTCGAAACAGCCATCGATACATGCCTTATCTGCTCTCTCACCTCTACCTCAGCGTTTGTGAAAATGATGGGTAATTAGTTGCATACGGCAGACCGCTAGTTTTTACTTTTCTTTTCAAAATAATCGCTCGTTGATGAACAGTATCACCCATCCTCAATGCTTCCCACCATCACACATTCCCCCACCCCATTTTCGTCGCTTTGCACAGCCTATAAAAGCAGCTCAAACCCTGCCATCTTTGCTTCCACACACAGAACCGTCTTCGGAACCAAAATATACGGTAGCCTGCATTATCATGGGAGTGCGTCGGCTTGTCTTCAAAATTGCTACAATGGAAAATTATGCGGCTTGGCCTTCTCGAGCCCATATACCTAAAAGAGATATTCATACAGACCGCAAATGGCTGTCTTCTTCCGGGGAATTGTGTCGATCTAGGTCTTCGTGGGGAGCGAGGATAAATGGGAGGGGAGAGATATTCATGTGCTGCCGCTGTCTCGGCAGCATGAGCATTCGCGGAAGGTTGATGATGATCATCATCAGAGTCTCACAGGATGTAAGGTTGCTCACGGATATAAAATCCCACCTTCCTCTCCCCTTCCAGGTCTTCGCTTCCTCACTCCACAGCCATGAAACCTTCTTTAAAAGTGGCTGCTGTCTTGACATGTACTATGGAACAATTGTCTCATCCTTGATAGGGGCATGCGATATACCGGCCGTTCTCTATAGTTAATCGTATACTGTAATTATTTATTTATTTCATTTTATAAGCCAAGCTTGTGGCTGTCAAGTCTGTGTCTTGCGGAAGTTCGGAATGCGAAGATTACAGCCACACTTACTAGCCACAGCTATGCCTAACCCTTCTCCTTGGCTGGTCTTCTTCGGCGAACCCTTCAATCGCAAGCAACTATTCAAGCGCCGCAAGACCGCAATCCTCCTTCTACATTCCACTGTATAATGACATTCTCCCACATTCGCACCATTCGCAACGTTCGTATCATTCACACCGGACACAACTCTGCCGCGACAAGGCTGTAGCTGCATTGTGCAACAGCGGACAGCTGGCCAGCACTCCGACCGCCTTCGTCGATCGTAAACCATTTTCTGGTGGTGTGACAAGGCGACACTCCAAAGACTTGAACAACATCGCTTCGCGTTGTACGAGGTCGGATGGGTGCAGGTTGTTCTATTGCACAACGTTGAGACGCGATAGATTGGGGTTGTGACCTAATAAAAGGAGCGGAGCGTTTTCATAATACTTGAGGTTCGGCGTACAAGTGACGTAAAGTTAATTAGAGCAGGAATTCTGTAAGAGCGTAGATGGGTAAAGGCTGCCTCAAGCTGTGCGGCTTATTAACAGATGAACGCTGCGAACCCCCTCAAACCTCAACATACTTACGACCTCACAATGGCCAGTGATAGCAGCATCTCCTCGATGCCTTCCTCGGCTCCATCCTCCTACCCGCCGAACACGGGAGCCAGTCGTTCTGGCAACAGCGCGACATCAGTTTCGTCCTTATACGATGACCGAAAACAAGCGGACAGGGCAGTTGTGGTGCAAGCGCTCACAGATCCGGCGGTTGCGGAATTGATGGAAAGAATGGCTAGGGCTTGTAAAGTGAAGCGGGATAACAGCGGTACATGCTGGTACGCAAGTCAAGTCTGCAGCAAGGATCCACTGACCCTAATACGGTGGCGACGGTAGAGTGCCTGCTCGATATCGAGGGCCTGCCGAATGATTCGTCGGTTGAACGATGATACTCTACTGGTTCGGACGATATCGTGAGCTTGAGCTCGGGCTTTCGCATGTTAGGAGAGACGATGAAGCAGCGCCGGGATCTGCTCGTATTCTGTGGAGTTCATGACGTAGACTTAGTCGAATGCTATGAGTTGGAGCTATATCATGAATGTCAAAAGTTCAAAAGTGACCGTGGAAACTGGATGGGTTTGGAAGGGCTTTTGAGTCGGACTTTGCCGTAATAGGTTAGCGTTCAGGAACGGCAACGATCTGGGGCGGGTTCCCACTGCTCCGCCACATTCTGCTGCGCCGCCAACCGTCCTGAGCGGAGACGGCTTGTCGCAACCGTCTAACTACCTCTCGCACCATCGCTCTTCTACAACTGGACTATTCCACACCAAAAAGTGTACTCTGACCGCTAACACCCGCAACTCTCTTGATAGCTACCATCGTCACCCTCGATCGAACGAACGGACGACGACCGCCGTTTGCCACCGATTATCCAGCCTGATGCGTTCAAGAGCCAAAACCTGTACGACACAATGCGGCTCCTAAAGCTCAGCGGTGATGACAAGCTCAGCTTCACGGAAGACATACTTGACGATAACGAAATTCCTCCCTATGCTATACTTTCGCACACTTGGCAGAATCAAGAGGTGACATTCGACGATTTCTTCAACAACACGAGTAAAATCAAGGCTGGCTATAACAAAATTCGGTTCTGCGCACAACAGGCCAAACGCGATGGCTTGGAATACTTCTGGGTGGATACTTGCTGCATCAACAAGGCAAATGCTGTCGAGGTCCAGGATGCAATCAACTCGATGTTTCGCTGGTATCAAAAGGCTGCGCAATGCTATGTATATCTCGCGGATGTCTCTACACAAAAAAGGAAAGCAGACAATGAGAAGTTCCAATACTCTTGGGAGTCGGCATTTCGGCAAAGCAGATGGTTTACTCGAGGCTGGACTCTGCAAGAGCTCCTAGCCCCTCAGACCGTCACGTTTTTCTCGAAAGAAGGGAATCGGTTGGGTGACAAGAAAATTCTAGAGCGGCACATTCACGAGTCAACGAGAATCCCTATCCAAGCCCTACAAGGGGCTCCTCTACATGAGTTTAGCAAAGAGGATCGATTATCGTGGTCAAAAGCCCGCCACACGACACGCAAAGAAGACAAAGCATACTCATTGTTGGGTATATTTGGTATCTCTATGGTGCCAAACTATGGCGAAGGTGAAGAGAACGCCTTTAGGAGGCTTCATAAAGAGATCACAGAGTCCTTAGGCAGTAAGGTACTCTCGCTGGACAACGACCAAAGGCGGATACTGTTGGACTCATTGCGATTTAGCCAAATCGATGCGCGCCAGATGACTATCAAAAACGCCCACACCAAGACATGTAAATGGCTACTAACAAAGCCCGAGTACATCGACTGGCTCGATATAGCCAAACTCAGCGAACACCACGGCTTCTTATGGATCAAAGGAAAACCTGGAACCGGAAAATCTACCTTAATGAAGTTTGCTCTTGCTAATGCGCGGAAAACGATGAAAGACAGAACTATTATCTCATTCTTCTTCAACGCCCGAGGTGAGGACATGGAGAAGTCCACAATCGGGGCTTATCGGTCACTGCTCCTGCAACTCCTCGAACGGCTTCCGGCTCTCCAGTTCGTTTTTGAATCGGTCGGTCTTCCATCGTCGTGCATCAGACCAGATCACCAATGGGGCATTGAATCACTCAAATCGCTGTTAGAGCAAGCTATACAGAGCCTTCAGTCCCCTGTAGTCTGCCTCATTGACGCCCTAGATGAATGCGAAGAAGAACAGGTCCGAGATATGATACAGTTCTTTGAACGGGTTGGCGGGCTCTCGGCGTCAGCCGGTATCGGATTCCGAGTTTGTTTTTCGAGCAGACACTACCCGCACATTACAGTCCAGAAAGGACTAAGCCTAGTGCTAGAAGGGCAAGAAGGACACAACCAGGATATCGCCAATTATCTAGAGAGCGAGTTACGGATCGGGAAGAGCAAAATTGCGCAGCTGATTCGAAGCGAGCTTCAAGAAAAAGCGTCAGGAGTCTTTATGTGGGTTGTTCTCGTTATAGGCATCCTTAACAAAGAGTATGACCGTGGCCGGATCCATGCACTTCGACGAAGACTACAGGAGATTCCTAGCGACCTGCATAGACTATTTCGCAATATATTAACGCGCGACTCACATAATAGAGACGATTTGGTACTATGTATCCAATGGGTGCTTTTCGCGAAGCAGCCGTTAAGTCCAGAGCAGTTATACTTCGCTGTTCTCTCCGGGGTTGAGCCTGAGGCAGTGTCCAAGTGGGATCCTAATGAGGTCACCAAAGAAACAATCGAACTATTCATACTTGACTCATCAAAGGGCCTAGCCGAGATAACGAAATCCAAGGATCAGACAGTTCAGTTTATTCACGAGTCGGTAAGAGACTTTCTCCTCAAAGAAGACGGCCTTGGCGACGTCTGGCCTGACCTTAGAAGTAATCTCCAGGGCCAAAGTCACGAGCAGCTAAAACAATGCTGCCTTACCTATATGAGTATGGATGTTTTTACTCCTCTAAGGATCCCCGAGAAACTTCGGAAGGCTTCATCGAAGCCGGCCGCCGACCTACGCAAGTCAGCCAATGATTGGTTTCCTTTCCTAGAATACGCCGTGCAGAATGTTCTTTACCATGCAGATTTAGCAGAAGGAAGCGGTATCACCCAGAGGAATTTTATCCTTAATTTCCCACGACCTTCCTGGATCAAGCTAGCGAACTTATTTGAATGGCATGAAGTACGTAGGTACACAGACGAAATGAGCCTACTATATGTACTAGGGGAACGTAACATGCCTGCTCTTATTAGAGCACACCCATCCGCTGTCTCCTGTCTTGAAGTCGGAAAAGAACGTTATGGACCCCCTCTCTTTGCAGCCTTGGCAACCAGAAGTGAGGAGGCTCTCCAAGCGTTTGTAGATGTTCTTTCTAAGGACCAACATCTCGGAAGTCCCCCTAGTGAAATCCAGGCCTACTATTACCAGGACAGAGGAGATCCAACCCTTGGACGCAATTTCCAATTCTCGAATCGAAGGAGCGTACTCTCTTATTTAGCGGAGCTTGGGAATGAGGCAATAGTCAAGCTGTTGCTGGATACCGGCAAGGTCGACATCGACGCGAAGGACAAGGACGGACAGACGCCGCTCTGGTGGGCGGCAAAGAACGGACACGAGGCGGTAGTTAAGCTGCTGCTGGACACCGGCAAGGTCGAAATCGACGCGAGGGCCGGTTGTTACAGAGGGACGCCGCTCTGGCAGGCGGCAAAGAACGGACACGAGGCGGTAGTTAAGCTGCTGCTAGACACGGGCAAGGTCGACGTCAACGCGATGGACAGTTTTGACAGAGAGACGCCGCTCTGGCGGGCGGCAAAGAACGGACACGAGGCGGTAGTCAAGCTGCTGCTAGACACTGGCGAGGTCGACGTCAACGCGAAGGATAAGGGCGGATGGACGCCGCTCTGGTTGGCGGCAAAGAACGGACACGAGGCGGTAGTTAAGCTGCTGCTAGACACCGGCAAGGTCGACATCGACGCGGAGGACAGTTTTTACAGACAGACGATGCTCTGGCGGGCAGTAGAGAACGGACACAAGGCGATAGTTAAGCTGCTGCTAGACACCGGCAAGGTCGACATCGACGCGAAGGACAGTTTTTACAGACAGACGCCGCTCTGGCGGGCGGCAGAGAACGGACACGAGGCGGTAGTCAAGCTGCTGCTAGACACTGGCGAGGTCGACATCGACGCGAAGGACAAGGACGGACGGACGCCGCTCTGGCGGGCGGCAGTGAACGGACACGAGGCGGTAGTCAAGCTGCTGCTAGACACTGGCGAGGTCGACATCGACGCGAAGGACAAGCACGGACGGACGCCGCTCTGGCGGGCGGCAGAGAACGGACACAAGGCGGTAGTCAAGCTGTTGCTGGACACCGGCAAGGTCGACATTGACGCGAAGGACAGTTATTTCAGAGAGACGCCGCTCTGGCGGGCGGCAGAGAACGGACACGAGGCGGTAGTCAAGCTGTTGCTGGACACCGGCAAGGTCGACATTGACGCGAAGGACAGTTTTTACAGACAGACGCCGCTCTTGCGGGCGGCAGTGAACGGACACGAGGCGGTAGTTAAGCTGCTGCTAGACAGGGTCAAGGTCGACGTCAACGCGAAGGACAAGGACGGACGGACGCCGCTCTGGTGGGCGGCAAAGAACGGACACGAGGCGGTAGTTAAGCTGCTGCTAGACACTGGCGAGGTCAACGTCAACGCGAAGGACAAGCACGGACGGACGCCGCTCTGGTGGGCGGCAAAGAACGGACACGAGGCGGTAGTCAAGCTGCTGCGAGCGTACCGCCTCCATTCGTAGAAGAATCCTATCCTGGTCACCTCACTATTTAAATGTAGATTGTTAATTGCGTACTAGGGCTGTGAAATCTATTTTTCTTTTCGCGAATGAGGAATCGAGAAGCGTAGATGCATGCTAATGGAAGTGGGATTAGTCTCCATCTTCTGCTGCTAGCGAGAGCGGCGTCCGTCCAAAAAAAGATCTGGGATGCGAGCAGCGGCTTGTGCCTCCAGACGCTCGAGGGTCATAGCAGCTATGTAAGAGGAGTTCGAAAAAACAGTCAACCAAAAACGGTGCATGAAATGGAACATGTAAAAAAAAAAGAAAAATATAAAATCTAGAGCTCGTAAAAACTATTTATTAATCTAGAATATTCTCTTTATAATATTACTTTACTATAAATAGAAATATAAAAGAAGTAAGCTTTATTTTTAAGTAGACTATATATATGGCCTGGGTTTCCTGGGTAGGTGTCCTCAACTCTTCGTCCTCTCGCCCTGCCGCCGTATCGCGCGCGCCCAGTTCCTCCAGTACATGTACTACTTCCGCAGCGCCGTCAAATCTTCATTCCACCACCGCTTCATGCAGGGCGACGGTCGAGCTCGCGCGCAGTGCGCCTCGAGCCCCTTGTTCACCCACCCCGTCAGCCGGCCAGCCATCTCGTCCACATCTCCCACCGGGAAGCCCTCCTCCTTCTCCTGCTCCACCGCCGCCCTGATCTTGTCCCACCGTGCATTCTTGAGCACCAGTCTCTCCTGCCTCTCTTCTCCTCCTCGTTAAGCCGTCCCAGGTTTGCGTAGAGGTCGCTCAATTTGTTGACGGTGTAGAGTGTTGATGTATGGTCTGGTCCCCATGCCTTCTAGTAGCCCTGCAGGGTATTTAAAGGCGAAGGCTAAAGGAGACGGAAGGTACTTAAAGTAGCTCGATGACCGCCTCATGCTCTTCCGCTGTGGCCATCCACAGTGGCTTAGGAGTAATTCGTAGATCTTCCTGTGCCCCGCTGTCCTACAAACTCTTGACACCATCTTACTTAACATCAAATACCTACAATGCCTTTTTTATAGTGGTCCTCAATAAGCCTTCTAACGGTATTATGTCCGTTCTTTGAGGCTAGTTGAAGAGCTCTTTTGTATTGTATATTCCCATTTCCATAGAGATCGGCGTTAGCATTAAGTAGTAACTGCACCATATCTATGCGCCCGTGCTCTGCAGCTCCTTCTAAAGCGGTTCTTCCTTCGTTTGAGGCTCTATTACCATTTGTATCAGCGCCAGCCTTGAGCAGTATTGTGGCAACTCTAACATAGCCATTAAGAGCAGCGGCTTGAAGCGACGTCACCCCAGCGGTATTCGCCGCTGAGGCGTTGACATCCGCGTCGGCGTGAAGAAGAATTTGAACCAGCTCAATGTTTCCCTGCTCGGCTGCTGCTTGGAGGGCCGTTCTTCCATACTTATCCCCTGGTGGGGCGTTGACATCTGCACCTGCGCCGAGAAGAAGTCGAACCAGCTCGGTGTTGCCGTTCTCAGCTGCCGCTTGGAGGGCCGTTCTTCCACCCTCATCCGCTGGCGGGGCGTTGACATGCGCGTCGGCGCGAAGAAGAATTTGAACCAGCTCAATGTTTCCCTGCTTGGCTGCTGCTTGGAGGGCCGTTCTTCCATACTTATCCCCTGGTGGGGCGTTGACATCTGCACCTGCGCCGAGAAGAACTCGAACCAGCTCGATATTGTCTTTCTTAGCTGCCATTTGGAGGGCCGTACTTCCATAGTAACCCGCTAAAGGGGAGTTGACATCTGCACCTGCGCCGAGAAGAACTTGAACCAGCTCCATGTTGTCGTAATAAACTGCCACTTGGAGCGCCGTTGGGTTCCACCCATCCGCTTGCTGGCCGTTGACATCTGCACCGGCATCGACAAGAACTCGAACCAGCTCGATATCGCCGTTCTCAGCTGCTGCTTGGAGGGCGGTCATTCCTTCCTCATCTGCTGGCGGGGCGTTGACGTATGCATCGGCAGCGAGAAGAACTCGAACCAGCTCGATGTTGCCGGTCTCAGCTGCTATTTGGAGGGCAGTTCTTCCATACTCAAACGCTGGCGGAGCGTTGACATCTGCACTAGCATTGAGAAGAAATTCAACTAGCTCAATGTTACTCTTCTCGGCTGCCTCTTGGAGGGCTGTTCTTCCACCCATATATGCTGGCAGGGCGTTGACATCCGCACCGGCATCGAGAAGAACTTGGACCAGCTTGATGTCGCCGTACCCGGCTGCTGCTTGGAGGGCCGTTCTTCCATACGTATACCCTGGCGGGGCGTTAACATCTGCATCGGCATCGAGAAGAACTTGGACCAGCTCGATGTTACCCTTCTCGGCTGCCGCTTGGAGGGCGGACCTTCCACCCTTCTCCTCCTCAGGCGGGACTAGAATATCTCGTCCATTCTCCGCTGGCGGGGCGTTAACATCTGCACCGGCATCGAGAAGAACTCGAACCAGCTCGATGTTGCCGGTCTCAGCTGCCACTTGGAGGGCCGTTCCTCTACCCGTATACCCTGGCGGGGCGTTGACGTCTGCACCGGCATCGAGAAGAAGTCGAACCAGCTCGATGTCGCCGTATCCAGCTGCATCTTGGAGGGCCGTTCTTCCATCCGTATATGCTGGCAGGGCGTTGACATCCGCACCGGCATCGAGAAGAACTTGGACCAGCTTGATATCGCCGTACCCGGCTGCTGCTTGGAGGGCCGTTCTTCCATACTTATCTGCTGGCAGGGCGTTGACATCTGCACTGGCATTGAGAAGAACTTGGACTAGCTCGATGTTACCCTTCTCGGCTGCCGCTTGGAGGGCCGTTCTTCCGTTAAAGTCCGCTGGCGGGGCGTTGACATCTGCACTGGCGTTAAGAAGAACTTGGACTATCTCGATGTTACCCTTCTCGGCTGCCGCTTGGAGGGCCGTTCTTCCACTCGTATAGCTTGGCGGGGCGTTAACGTCTGCACCGGCATCGAGAAGAAGTCGAACTAGCTCGATATCGTCCTTCCCAGAAATATATTGAAGAGCAGTTATTCCTAGTACCCGTGAGTTGGGGTCAACTCTTGCATTAAGACACTCCCGTATGAGACTTCGATGCCCGGATTCTATCGCGCCTGGTAAAAGCCTTTCTGCAAACGCTTCGACTGTTGGATTCCGCATTGACAGAATGGACCTAAGAAGCTGCAGATTTTTCTTGTCTTCAAAAATTTCGGCTATTATGGCAACTTTCTCGTTGGGCAATATGTTGTTAGTTAGCAAATATGCTGCCAGGCTGAAATATTGGACGTTCCCGTTTATCTTGACGAGTTCACGCTTCTTTTCAGTGCCTCCTCTCAGCTCCTTATGAAAATCTTCCGGGATTATAGCGAATAGACGATCATGAATGTACCGGGCGGTGTTCGACTGACTTGCAAGGGCGGTAGTGGTAGCCCAGGTCGGTAGGACTGAAGTTATGTCTTCTAATAATGTAGGCACTGAATCTAACATTGGAAGGTCGTTCGGTTTTGACAGAACTGTGTTGCTGGTAGAAGAGTTGACCATATTAGCAACAGTAGCGAGGTCTGGGTACGGAGTGACTAGTGCAACGTTAGCCTAATGGGTGAATAATTGAGACGAGTAGAGCACGAGCCTTTGGACTCAATCATGGCTAGGAACTGGAACCAAGGGAGGTTGTATAGCAAAGCTGTATTAGGAGGCGTCGAGTAGAGAGCTTCCGGAGACGGTGTATAACAGATAAATTGACTCCACCAGTCGCAATGGCCGGGGGGTGGGCTTTCTGGAATTTGGTGCGGCGACGTGAAAATTGTGGACGAAGGTCCTAGGGGGAAGGTGACCTGGGCATCACCTAAAACTGGTGAATATGTGATTCTTCCAGTCGGAGGTTTTGGAGAGGATACGGCCTGAATGTTGCTCAGGGTTGGTGAAGGGGTGGAACCAAATATGGGAGTCATGGCCCTGAAGCAGTTCTGGGCTGAGTAGTCCGTTGAAATGAGGTCATCTACTGTGCCATAAAAAAACAAGTGAAGATCGTTGCTCGGTTGAGTTGGGAAATGGGAGGGCGATCGCGTGTTCGAAGAATGGACGGAGAGATGGGCCACAGACTTCGATGGCGGGCTGTTAAGGGTCGGTATTTCGAATCGCGGGGAAGCACTGGCTATGGAAGGGGTTGGTGTGCTCCATCGCAAGCTGGGCGGCGTTCCTGTCGTCAATTATCAGGCGGGTCATTTGACGCAAGGTTATTGCATATTGCTTACCGACTTCTAAGAACGTGTCTGCTTCCGTGATTATACTTTCCTTTAACATCCGAGTTTCCCACCTGGCGATCTTCGAATCCGGCACGTTCTCTCCATGCAGTTGGAACTTTGTGGATTTTGGCGGGTCTCCTTGCTCTCGTTTTCGTTTCTTCTTGAGCATCGCCTTGTACTCACTAGGCTTGATACGTTTTGTAGCGATTCCCCATTTCTGGAGCTGTGTCATGTACTGCTTCCTGCTATCGTGGGTTAGCATAGAGACAAGAGCAAAGCAGAAAGTATACTATCATACGTAGCCTTGAACTTGTGCTCCTCGTTCATAATCCGCATGACGTCCTTCAATGGTTTTGATGCATATAATTGTGAGATGACGTCTCTGAAACGATTCCAGTTTAGAGGTTCGAGTCCCTGCTCGATGCCGGAGAGGACGCCTAGGGGGTTGGGGCCAAAGAACGCCATCAGGCTGGAGAAAAAAAGAAAATGCTCTCTAGGCCCTACAGAGTACGTTCCTGAGATTCGGACTGAGATATATAAAGGCAACAAGGCTACATCGCTTTCGCCCCTGAGCATGGTTAAATAAAAGCCAAATACACACCCCGCCGCCCGTCACGTGCGTGGCGCACTTCAAGACAAGGCAAACTCGCGTACTCGGCCAATAGATATGCAGAACACAAGTCCCATGCAGACACATCGCGGCACAATTCCAACAAGCCTAGCGAAAGCACCAGTCCCATGCCTTTATTTTGAGACGTGGAACATGCGAAACCTCACCCGGCCGGATTTGAATCAGCTGAACTGCCACAAATAATCAACCTTCTAAATAAAACCAATCAGCATTCGTTTACACAAGTTCCATGCAGGCCCGCAGAAGATAAGCGGCAGGCCACGGGCCCGCTATGTCAACCATCCAGACACTCACTACCATTCACGCACAAGTCCCTCGCAGCAGCACGTAGGGAGGAAATCCCAATGACATTGGGTTATTCGAAGGTTCGCGGGAAGTCATGGCGGCCTCATAGTTGTATATAGAAGTGAAGGGATTTCGATTGACCACATCGCATCCATCACTTCGCTAGTCTTGAAGACCTACACCAATTAAACACTCATTAGAATCTCTGGCACGAATATACCTTCCCGCTCAGACTATTTCAAGCTGTTCCCACCATGCCGCAAGACACTTCTCGCCACGCCCAAGGTACCGCAACCAGTGCGACGACGACGACCAGTCAACACATGCCCTTTAGCCCGAACGTACGTGCTATTCTCTACATACCAACATCTTAATCTTAAACCCTAATTCAGTCCTCCTCTCCCTAGTTCTCCCCTCCCAGAAGCCATGCTAACCTTAAACCATTTAGTCGCCGAACATAACTAACGCATCGTACTCCCTTACTCGTTGGCTCAATCAGTCCCCTCGAGAAGACCATTGGAATCCGCTCAGTAATGATGCACCCAACAACAGCACCAACAACTCTTCCGGGAACGGTAGCAACGGGATTAGTGGACAGTGATGATTCTCATTGGAGAATATGGCTACAGTGCTTTGAAATCTGCTGCTGTGGGTTATGCCCGAAGTTGATGGATGTACACATTAGCGGAACGGTTGTTGACCGATGTAGAGAGGGAGATTTTACTAGGCTAGCTTGCGCTAGGATTCGTTTTCCTTTATAGCTATGCAGATGCTTCTTCGTTTCACTACGGTTCCGAGCACCCCTAATTAGGGCCTAACCCCCCTAATTATAGTATCTTTATAATGATATAACTATAAATCTATAAATCTATATAATATTATACTATTTAAACTTACTACTAGGTACTTTGGTCTCTCTATAATTAGTTAACTAATTATAATATAAAAGAGGTATCCAATAGTAAGATACTAGTACCTAGAATATATAGAGAATATATATTTATTAGATATTTAAAGTAAACTAGTTTAGATAGTTTAATAGGAACTAAGAAGGTAATATATCGATATCTTCATTTAATAGCTGATTAATGGACACGAATGGTGGTGGTGAGCAACTCAACGTGCATATGCTGCAGCGTTCGGAATCCTCAAATGAGTAATATGTGAAAGTACTGTTATCCACTTTAGGTTGCTGAAGCACCTATATAACCGAGTTTTTATACCATGCATGCTATCTTTGATTCTTCTTCTACGTATGATTTTAGGACCGTAGCTTCGATTTTATTAATAGGTCCGAATCCTAGAATCTTACCTTTTTCCAGTAGGATAGTATAGTTCTATTGAATGAGTAGCAGCTATCCGTCGTTAAACTCGCGGAATAACCCAAAAAGGTGACACAAATCGAAATAAGATAATAATTAAATAGAATTATATAACATCTCATAAATAAGATATATCAAGTAAATTATCGAGAACCTATATTAAGTCGGGATGAATCGACATCCTGCTTCATGATAAGTAGATTTATCGGTGTTGTTCAGTCGAACTTGATGCACAATGAAAGTGGAGAAGTAAAGGCAAGTAGCGGTCTCAAGAGACTGATAAATAGATTCAGATATATCGTAATGCCGAAGTTGTCATATAACGCCGTGCCAATGGTGGGTATCATAGTGTCCATAACCAAAAAGAGAATGTTTACGCCATACCGCCCTGAACGAAGCCCTCATCTAAACCCAGGCTAGACTCCATAAAGCGGGAAGATGCGGCCACCGTTCCTGCCATGCCGCGAGGATTTCAGGCACACGTTCATCGAAGCCACTTCGCGCGGAGCCGCTACCCCGATCCCAACCGTTGTCACCATGGATGTCCTTTTCCTTGCCAGCAGCCTCATTCAAGCTTAGCGCGAGATCGAGGATGCCTTTGCCGCCAACAAGCGCCTCTTCGTGGTTGTCGCGGATATCGACGTTGAAGACGTGGACTGGTCTGTTCAGCTTGCCTCCTTTGTTATGCAGGTCGTCTAAAACGGCGTCGAAGCAGCGCTCCTCGCATGTAATAACCACATCCACCACACCAGCTTCGGTACCGGCGGCACCCTTGTCTCCGGCATGTTCAAGGCGCGGTTTGCCCGGCACCCAGTCTTGGAATCTCTCCGGAAAGCTTTTGATGGTGAGGTTGCGGCCAAGCATGTTGAGCAGGCCATTCGCCGTGTAAAGGGGCGTGTTCTGTTGAGCCAGCTCCTGGTGGATGGCCTCATAGGTGGTGCTGTTGAAATGGTACACGTTGGGCTGCGTGATGCTAGGCCCTGGCAACCGAACTAGCGAGCCGGTGCCGAAGGAGATGGTGGGGAGGTTCGCCGAAGCGAGCTGCAGATGTGCTTCCATGGACCTGGACGCTTAGCTCGTGTTTGTGAGGGTAGTAGATGCCAACATACCGGTTCTGGTTGCTCGCGCACACGGTGCAGAACTTGAGATTGAACCTGTCCACGACGGCGTCTTTGTGGCCAGCCGGAGCGTCGTTGGCGCCATCCATGCCCATTGGTTGCGGCTCCATAGGCGGCGGAGGAGGTGGAGGGACGGCCGTGGACTGCTGCTGGGCCCTCGACCTCAGCCGCGGGTCGGCCGACATGACGAAAGGAAGGCACAACAAAGGCTGGCTGAGACAGGCAGTTGGGATGCTTGCTTGGATCACTGGGATAACGCTCGCGTCTGCAAATTCTTCACCTCGTTAGCCCATTCCCTTCATGCAGCAATAGACGGCATAACAAAGGCAGTTTCGGGCATGCGATTCAGAATTTTCAGTGCGTAATGTTTGTGGTCCTCATGGGGAATAGGACAGCTCCAATAAGGGTAATCATCATTTCGCGGCGGGTGTTGGCAATGCTGTGGGAACAGGGACTTACATGGCATACGTCGGCGGGCTATTGGAGGTGTGCGGCCCCGGAGTGCGAGAGAGGCGGTCACGAGCGGGCGCTGACACCGGGTATATGTGTGGTGGTTGTTCGAGGATGAAGGCGAGATGGAGGGAAGCGATTGTGGGCGGGTGAAGTGCGTTGCTCGGTATTACTCGATGGCTGACTAATTCTCCGGGTGAAATATTTCGCCCAATGCGGGATGGGCCGTCGACCTTCAGGCGCAGTTTGACCATGTTGACGTCTCCAGCGGGCTCCTTTCCTGTTCCTGTCGCGCTTGGATCCCATAGCATTGCTGCTATGAGCATTGCTGCTACGATTCTGAGATGAAATGTCGGCGCCGAGACACGACAGGCCGGCTCTTCTTGCCCATGCCAGAGCTTGTCAGATGGTTGCACTTCGGCTTGGGGACGCCGCTGAAGCTGACGACAACGAAGCAACGCCTACACAGTGCTGGGCATGCAGTAGCCCCTTCGGTTGGCAATCGCAAGCCGGACCGCGCCAATTGCGAAATGGCGTGCTGCTCACCGCCGACATCTTCGTCGTCCATCTGCGCGGGGCGGTCGCGTCCCTTTCGCGTTAGCCCGTTTCACGTCGCGGATCTAGAGAGAAAGCAGCTACCGCCTCCATGAGGCTCGATGCCAACGCGCGGGAAGACAGCAGCCCTTCCCGCCTTGCAGCACTGCTTCTTCAACGCCTCCGCGCCGCAGACTTCTCCTCGTCCTCCGCGATATTGCGTCAGGAATGCGCTGCGCTGTGTTGTCGGCTGGCTGTCCAACTTGCATCTGAAACGTCGAACCGGCCCTCTAGTGGTGCGGAGTTATTTATATCCCAGCCTGCATCCAGTCCTATCCTCCACAGCGGCCAGCACGACAAACCACGCCCGCCGCTCTCCCAACATCTCGCACACAGCGCACAAAATCACTACACCCGCCGTCCGCGACCCCCGCATCCTGTTCGCCCTCTCTGCTGCACCGCGCGCTGCCCTCGCGACGTCTTACCGCAGCCCCATCCTGCGGCCGTTCACTGGGTAAGTCTTAGCGCCAGGGCTGTCCCCCACAACCCGCAGCGAGCGCTTCCGCCGCCGCTACACTGCAACCATCCTCCTTCGTCGCCCACTGCCCCCCAATCACCGGGCTCGTCTCTCTCGTCGCCGTCGCTTCCAGAATCCCCCAAGCGCGAGCCCTAGGGCCCATTGGCTTGCCTTCCCTCGAAACACGCACCAAAACATCGAGTCCCCGCGGCGCACGCACATCAAAAATCAGCCTCGACGAACCGCCGCCAGGTACCAGCCCACTGTGGTTCGGGCGATACACCTGCCATCCGTCATCTTTTGCGCCGGACGTCGGCGGACGGTCCTCACTGGCGGCGCCGTCATCCGGGCCTCTACCTTGTATCCGCACGTCTTACCTGGAGCGGCGCCTAAAGACGAGCCATATCTTCGCCGCGCTCTCAAACCCCCGCGCCTGATCATCGCTGACTCTCCAAGGCTCCGATCAGGAAACAACTACCTCGCATGACCGACACACAGAAGAACGACCCCGCCGACTTGCGACGGCTGGGCGACATTGCCGAGGGGGTTGTTGTTCGAGGGAGGCAGAGATATTCAGCCATGGCCGCCGACGTGCTGTCCCCCAGGAGTGAGCCCGGCTCCTTCACAACCACCGGCACGAACCGCACATCGCTACCTCCGCTGGTGACATCCCCGCCGTCCAAAGCGAAACTGGAACGAGCAAGCTCATATGTGAATGCGAACAAGCGCCTCTCCACCTTCTCAAATACGTCAAACTCGCAGTCGGTACGCTCTCGTCCGCAGTCGCTTGCCTTCCCCATCTTCCACTCGAGCCTTCCCTATACACTTGTGCGCGACTTTGCCTACACACCCATACAACCGCTCTTCTATGGACCGCTTCCAGAGCAACCTTCGGACATTTCCACACCCGCAAGCGAAGTCAGCAGGAGGCTGTCGGACCCGCCGGCAGTGCCATGGCACAATGAACGAGGAGGATGGTCAGCGACATCACGAGACGCTGGCGAACAGCTACCGCAGACAGCTTACGACGGCGGTCCGCCATACAGCGAAGACGAGGATATCTCGAGCCCGGTAGTCACTAGTCACACACGGCACAAAAAACACAAATCGAACATCGTCAATTTTGACCAGACTCGTGGCCGGAGAGGATTTCCTGAGGAGCATAGACGCGGGTCGTACTCGGGCCCCAATGGCGATAGTTCGTTATACTTTGTTGGCGAAACGAACGAAGCTACGAATGGGTCTGGCGGAGATTACATTACGTACCCTCCTGGGCAGCCATCATCATTAGAGGTTCCCTCTGGCCCTTCCCGACGAGATTCGCACTTTGCGACAACACTTCCGCAGCGCGCATATACCGATATTGATGGCCCGCCCTACGACTCTGACGAGGAGATGTCGGAGCCAGACGACTTCCTTCATGACGAGAGCCGATTCTCCCGAGACTACCAGTTCACGATCGCCTCACCCGAAGAGGAGATGCATGGCAAGGCAGTCGCGTTATATGACTTCGAACGACTAAATGACAACGAGCTACCACTTATTGAGGGCCAAATAATACTCGTCTCATATCGGCATGGCCAGGGATGGCTCGTCGCTCAAGATCCGAAAACCGGGGAGAGCGGACTAGTGCCCGAGGAATACGTCCGATTGCTACGCGACATCGAAGGCGGCCTGAACGGTCTAATGAACGGAGGTACTGTGCTGCAGGAGGCTCTTGGCCACCAGGAGGGTCTCCTCTCGCCGGTCTCGGCCGGACCGGAGGCTAAGACACCGACACAGGCCGAACACAAGACCTACACTCCGATCATCTCAACCTTCTCCACTAGCACGAAAGATCTTGAACCTTATCCGAAGGGGATGCTCGGGACGCCTACCGCTACAGAAGGGCCCTTTTCGAGAACAGCAGGTGGACCAATGGAAGGGGTTGAAGCGAGCCCTGAACCTTCCAGTCAACGCAACAGCCAGGAGGCGAAGCCTTGAACTCTCCATTTCTGCTGCTCGATTTTTATCCTACGAGGCATTCATATTGGTTGGCTCCTGTGGCGTATAACGCCTATATGATTTACCTACCGCATCGGCGGCGTTCATTTGGATTTTGATCCGTAACGATTTGCATGCCAGCCTGGACTGGAACGTTCGAATCATCTTCACGACATTCGCTTCACTCTATGTTTTAACTGATACATTTTATCATTGCATTGTGTTTGATTGGGCAAGTCAATTCTCGTTCATTAACTAGCTCGGCTCGACATGATACCGTCTCGGACCACTGACGTCGGGTAAAATTGCATTGCAAGCACGACACCGGTTTTCAGCACGCATCAGTCTTGAATGGCCAGCGCACCCGGAACCATACAGTGGAATTCACGGCGCCACGGTTATGCGGGGTGACATAAGATGCGAGCTAAATCGAGCTTGCTGGGACAGAGATGAGAGCACAGAAGTATGGGAAAGAGTTTCCATTGAAAGACGAAGGAGCACGAGAAGGGCGATGTCCCCTATTGTAGTTGTACGCATTCTCTTTTACTTTTGATGATGATGGCATTGACGTCCTTTCGAACAAGCTAAAGTCTGGTGTGGTTTGTTTTTTGGATACCAGATGATAGGGATTTTCGGTGCATGATGACGGTGCGATGGGACTTTCTTGATCTCAGTTGAGGGTCTGGTTATGGGTCGAGGTGGGGCGGGAATTTTTGGTTGGTTGGGCAGCGACCAGTGCGCGAATGAGGTTAATGACAAGACGTAATTTGTTCGTTCATGTGGTGGTTTGTGTGCACTTTTTGCGTGATGTTAGTGATGTCCAAAGCATTGTGGCGTACGAGCTTTGATTTTGCGAGTTGTGAGAGGTCTGTGGAGATGTCGTCTGGTGTCGTTTTGGGAGAAGTGTGGATATATAAACACCTCCAGCACTCTCCTTTATTCTCCTCTTCACACTATACCCCCATTCTACGGGTACTAAAGCCACCCTTAGGTACTACTATAAGCTTAATGCTGGATGAGGATATGGGAGTTTGGGCTGGCTTGCTGAAAGTCTACGTACTCGTAGACATGTAGGGGCGTGGCGTTTGTTTTATCTTCGCTCTAGCACGGACAGAGAAGTTATGTTGGTGGTGGTTATCAACACTTCGAAGACACCGAGGTGGTCCGCACGCAAAGCCATTGTCCCGATGTCCGAAATTTAATAATGTATATAAACCCTCGATATTCCTCCTCCGCCTTTCTCTCTTCACCAAATTGTAAGATCTCTGGTTACAATACTAAACTAGCTGATGCCCAGCTTATGGGGTGCGGTTTGGTGCGGTGGGTGTGGCTGAAAGGACCGCCAGACATGGCCATGGCGTTGGTGTGGTGTTGGCAGATCATTGCAAAATGAAGAGACGGTATGGGAGATCGCCGCGGAATAAGTTTCCCCTGTGTTCTAGTGGGTAGATGGGCGTTGATGATGAAATGCCTCAGCACTTTAAGGAAGTGGTGACATTCAGCGCTGCGTGTGTACGGATTCCTGATGCGCGGGTATATAAAGCTTATGCTTTGCTTCCTACTTGTCTTCTTTATACGGACTTTCTTTGGGTACTTGGGGCGCAAAAAAGAAAGGGTGAAACTCTCGATATGGTGGGAGAAGTCTGGGGATGCGACTTAAAGTGGTATACGAGCAGGCCATTGGGATGGGTTGGAGTGGGTTCAAGGTTCAGAGTCTGGTGCAAATTGGGGGAGGGGGTTATACGGGGTACGTAGCTTTGCTGTCTTGGAGAGGTATTTTGTGGTGGTGGTGATGATGGTTTGCACTGTCATTCGCAAAACAGTAGTGGAAACTTTGGAAGCGCTGCCTTATATATGGTGTGAGATATACCGCAGATGAAGTTCTTGCCGGTCGAAATGAAAGGTTTAGTAGCTTTTTGCCTAGATACTGTACGAAGTCGAGAGATTGCAGCCGCGAAGCACATGGACAGCTGCTCTCTTCCTCGCCTAGCGGGCCAATGGCGTGCCGCTCATGCCGCCACCCCTGGCTAGCGAATGGATGGTCCAATCCTCAGGCCATGGGCTGGCAGCAGGCAGCTGGTTGCAGTGCAGGCCACAAGGCTGAGCGGCAGCAAAATGGCAATGGCAGCGCTCGCTGCCGTGCCACCACTTCACACCCTACCCCAAGGCCTTCGCCGAGACAGCCCCTCTGCCCTCCTGCCCCCGTTGTAATGACTCGGAATGTCGCGCCGACCGCGACGCGAGGAATACACCGTAGGGTGGATATGCGCCCTCCCCGTCGAGCTGGCGGCGGCGCAGCAGATGCTCGACGAGGAGCACGAGGACCTCGAGCGCGACGAGAACGACGAGAACCTGTATTCTTTAGGATCGATTGCAGGACACAACGTGGTGATTGTCTGCCTGCCCGCTGGTCGCATCGGCAATAACCCTGCAGCGATCGTGGCGACGCAGATGAAGGCGACGTTCAAGGGGCTCCGGTTCGGGCTGATGGTGGGCATCGGTGGAGGCGTCCCCAGCACAGAGGCAGATATCCGGCTTGGGGACGTAGTGGTCGGCCAACCGCACCAGACCTTCGGTGGGGTGGTGCAATACGACGCTGGGAAGACGACTCCAAGCGGGTTTGAGCGAACGGGCTTACTTAATGCTCCGCCGCAGATCTTGCTAGCCGCGGTAGCCAAGGTACGGGCGAACGAGCTCCTAGGCCGAAGCAAGCTCTCCGAATATATCTCGAAGATTTGCTGCAATCCTAAGTTCCAGCGCGATAAAGCAGGGCCCGATACTCTGTTCGAGGCAACGTACGATCACGAAGGAGGGCCCACATGCGATAAGTGCAGCACGGATAAGCAAGAGGCTCGACTACCGCGCGATATCGAAGAGAAGGTGATAGTTCACTACGGGACGATTGCGTCGGGCAACCAAGTTATCAGGGACGGAGACACACGGAACAGGCTGAGCAGCGAGGTTGGCGGCATTCTCTGCTTTGAGATGGAGGCAGCAGGTCTGATGAACAGCTTCCCCTGCCTCGCCATTCGCGGCATCTGCGACTACGCCGACTCGCACAAGAATAAGTCGTGGCAGCCATACGCGGCGGGAACGGCAGCGGCGTATGCGAAGGAATTGCTGTCGGTGATACCAGCGGCGGAGGTGGTGGAGACGTGCACGGCAGAAGAAATCACACGTGGAGCGAGCAGTAAGTTTGGCATTTGTCTTTGCTTTTACTAGTATGTTAGTACTTATGCTCAAAAAGAACACTACTCCCAACGTTGTGCGAGCCCCCCTGCTAAGCGCAGAAAAATTGATTCTTCTGATGGCTTGGAGAATAGCATCACAGAGTAAGCTAGATTTGTCTTGTCGAAGTCCTCTGTCTCCGTACTTTGCTGAAGCCTGAAGCCAGCAGACGTATACTCTACCAAGTAGGTTACAGGTTAAGCCTGTGACTAGAGGTACGTACTACAGATATGTTCTCTGGCAGTGTAAAAATGCTAATAGTGTTGCACTTCCAGTAGAGCTTTCACCCCAGGAGAAGGGTAAGCAGACTTTGTGTAATTGATTTCATAACCTATTGACCTGACGTAGGCTGTCTCAGATCACTTTCGTTTCTTGAACAAGAGCACAGACACGACGATATTCACACTGCAATAGAGACTTGTGAATGGCTTCTCGAAGATCCAGAATATCGAGACTGGATGGAAAAGCCTTGCGGTCTTTTCTGGATCAAGGGGAATCCTGGCGCTGGCAAGTCTGTGCTTATGAAATCTGCCTTCAAGACTATACGTGAAAAGAAGCCGGGAGAGGTTACTATATCCTTTTTTATCCATGGCCAAGGAACGAACCTACAAAAGACGCTGCTAGGTATATTCCGCGCCCTATTAAATTCCATACTCGAGAAGTTTCCGATATACCTTACTCAGCTTACTGCGAAATTTGAAGAGCGGGAAAAACGATTCGGGAACTATATGGAAAGCAGATGGAATTGGACTGATCAAGAGCTTCGAGAGTTCCTCTCCTATGTTCTAACGAAGGGCACGCAATCTCAGCCTGTTACTATCTTTGTCGATGCACTCGATGAATGCGGCGAGGGTCCTGCTAAAAGCCTATTAGCATACTTTAAAGATCTTGTGAAGCAGGCTGAGTCTACGAAAGCACAGGTCAGAATATGCTTGTCGTCTAGGCACTATCCGATCCTTGGCCTTGATACGATCCCAGCGATATTTGTAGAGGAGCGGAACGACAAAGATATCCGGTGGTATACGCAGGAACGACTAAAGGACATTCAACCAGCAACAAAGCGCCAGCAGATCGAAAATGAGATCTTCCGGAAAGCTCAAGGATCATTTCAGTGGGTATTCCTAGTTACTGAGATGATAATTGGGAAGAACTTGATAGGTATCAGAGCGGATAAGCTACTGAAAGACCTCGCAGCTTCCCCGGAAACTCTAACCGAGCTGTACACTGCAATCCTGAATGGTGTTTCTAACGTCGAGAAACCTCAGATGGTAAAGCTTTTCCGGTGGGTGCTGTTCGCTGAGAGGCCGTTGTCTACACAAGAGCTTCGAGATGCGCTTGCTACCGATACAAATATGAGCTGTACATCTGTTTCCGAGCTCAGGACCCACGAGAGCTGGTCTGATACTCTAACCGGCTTTGAGAGGTATGTGAAGCACATCTCTAGAGGCTTGGTCCAGTTTCAAACCCGCGAGATCTGGGAGCAATACGACCCAGACGAAGAGGACTCAGACCGCGAGGCGCAACTGATCCACCAGTCAGTAGCCGACTACCTGCTCGATAGGTTTTTGAAAGATACTGAATGCAGTCAATGCAACATTCGGACCCAAAAGGGAGCCGGTCATTTTCAGATATCAAGGTCCTGCCTCAGGTACTTAATGTTGGGAGAAGTACTAGATGGTGGCCGGCTACCGCGGGGTGCCTTCTCGTCAAGATTTCAACTGGCACCATACGCAACGCGGTTCGTGTTCGAGCATATTCGAAAAGCAGAGCAGGAAGGGGTTCTTCAGTCCGATCTCCTCTCGATCATTCAATGGACACCACAGTCTGAGACCATACGAAAACTCGGGCATCTGTGGAGAACCCTAGATCCCGACAGTGCCCACACGCCTATAGGGTGGCCATTTATTGGAGCAACAGAGTTCCATATCTTGGCCGCGCTCGGCTCGGGAAGTGCTTTCAACGCATTCCTAGAGCAAAATGACGGAGAGCTTGGCAGAGACTCGGATGGAAACACGCCACTACACCTCGCCATTAGAGAGGGCCATCAGGATATTGCCTTGATGTTGCTGGATCGGTGCATCGGATGGCGGTCTCAAAACGGAGAGGAAAGCGACCAGAGTATCAGACAGATAGGGCGTCAAGGGCGCCAAATTGTGGACGTCAATGCTGCAAACAACGATGGTGATACAGCGCTGACCATCGCCTTAGCCGAAAAGGCTGAAGAGGTGGTTTTTAGGCTGATTGAAGCGAGTGCAGACCTCAAATACCTAGGAGGAGAGACCGCTCTAGTTTTCTATGCCATTAGCAGCAGGAACAGGACACTTCTCGCCAAATTGATTGAGAAGAACGTAAACTTGGATGGAGCTGTATTTTTCGTGTTGAAAGATCGCTCGCTTCAGCAAGACGACGTTCTCGAGGGTCTTATTTTAGAGCTACTCAACGCTGGCGCTAATACAAGTAGATCACCAGAATTCGAAAGAACCTCCGAAGAGGAAGATGAAGACGAAGATGAAGACGAGGACGAGAGTCAATTCGACGACGATGCACTGATTTTAGCCTCCAGAAGAGGTCTAACGAACGTGGTCAACATGCTCCTTTCACACGGTGCCTCCGCACTTTCTCGAAACGAGTTTGGGGAATGTCCGTTAATGGTTGCAACGGAGAATGGCCACGAAGAAGTTGTTCGGTCCTTGCTCCAAAATGCGCCTTCAGCGATTGAAATGGAAGATGAAGAAGGCCGTACAGCCCTGCATATAACACGTCAGAACGGCCGGTTGGATCTGATGACGCTTCTCCTTCAAGGGGGGAAGTTTTCAACTCCAAGCCTAATTGTAGAAGAAATTTTCTTAGACGTCACCAGACGTGGAGCAGTGGACGTTGTGGAAGCTATTTTGCGGAAGGATGGTGTCAACCAGGACTCCAAAGATGGCAATAATCGTACAGCGCTATCATGGGCAGCGGGGAACGGGCACGAGGCGGTAGTCAAGCTACTACTCGAAACCGGCAAGGTCGACGTTGACTTCAAGGATCAGTACGGACGGACGGCGCTCTCGTGGGCAGCCGGGAATGGATACGAGGCGGTCGTCAAGCTACTACTCGAAACCGGCAAGGTCGTCGTCGACTCCAAGGATCGGAGTGGGCGGACACCTCTATCGTGGGCAGCGCAGGACAGACACAAGGCGGTAGTGAAGCTACTACTCGAGACCAGCAAGGTCGACGTTGACTCCAAGGATCAGAACGGACAGACGCCGCTATTATGGGCAGCGCGGTACGGACGTGAGGAGATAGTCAAGCTGCTGCTTGACACAGGCAAGGTCGGCGTCGACTCCGAGGATCGGAGCGGGCGGACACCTCTATCGTGGGCAGCGCAGGACGGACACAAGGCGGTAGTGAAGCTACTACTCGAGACCAGCAAGGTCGTCGTCGACTCCAAGGATCGGAGTGGGCGGACACCTCTATCGTGGGCAGCGCAGGACGGATACAAGGCGGGAGTCAAGCTGCTACTCGACACAGGCAAGGTCGACGTCAACTCCAAGGATCGGAATAGACAGACACCTCTATTATGGGCGGCGCGGTACGGACGTGAGGAGATAGTCAAGCTGCTGCTCGACACAGGCAAGGTCGACGTCGACTCCAAGGATCAGAATAGACAGACACCTCTATCGTGGGCGGTACAGTACGGACGTGAGGAGATAGTCAAGCTGCTGCTCGACACAGGCAAGGTCGACGTCGACTCCAAGGATCAGAACGGACAGACACCTCTATTGTGGGCGGCACAGTACGGACACACGGCGGTAGTCAAGCCGCTGCTCGACACAGGCAAGGTCGACGTCGACTCCAAGGATCAGAATGGACAGACACCTCTATTGTTGACGGCACAGTCCGGAAACGAGGTGGTTGTTAAGCTGCTGCTCGATACAGGCAAGGTCGAAGTTGACATGAAGGATCGGAGCGGGCGGACGCCTCTATCGTGGGCGGTACAGGACGGAAACGAGGTGGTAGTCAAGCTGCTGCTCGATACAGACAAGGTCGACATTGACTCCAAGGATCAGAACGGACAGACACCTCTATGGTGGGCGGCACAGTACGGACACAAGGCGGTTGTTAAGCTGCTGCTCGATACAGGCAAGGTCGAAGTTGATATAAAGGATCGGAGCGGGCGGACGCCTCTATCGTGGGCGGCACAGGACGGATACGAGGTGGTAGTCAAGCTGCTGCTCGATACAGACAGGGTCGACATTAACTCCAAGGATCAGAACGGACAGACGCCTCTATCGTGGGCGGCGCTGTACGGACGTGAAGAGATAGTCAAGCTACTACTCGATACAGGCAAGGTCGACGTCGACTCCAAGGATCAGAACGGACAGACACCTCTATCGTAGGCGGCGCGGTACGGGCGTAAAGAGATAGTCAAACTACTGCTCGATACAGGCAAGGTCGACGTCGATTCCAAGGATCGGAGCGGGCGGACGCCTCTATGGTGGGCGGTGCAGGACAGACACGAGGTGGTAGTCAAGCTGCTGCTCGACACAGGCAAGGTCGAAGTTAACTGCAAGGACAAGCATGGATGGACGCCGCTATCGTGGGCGACATATAGGACCCACCAGACAATAGTTAAACTACTACTCGCCACAGGTAAGGTCGACATCGACTGCAAGGATAAGTACGGGTGGACACCACTATTGTGGGCGAGACATAGTGGCCACCAGACGATAGCCAAGTTGTTGCTCGACACAGGCGAGGTTGACATTAAAATGGACTAGAATAGATAAACGCCGAATGACATCCCTTATAAAAGTACCGAATTGCAAGTATTCTAAAGATAGATATCTAGCTACCGAGTAACGTGTTTACTAAGTGAGCTGCGAATCTAAGCGAGCTGCGAACCCCATCAACTTTTTTGCGACGCGTTACCTATCAACTCTTATAGCTCAACCAACTACTATTCGATTGCCCTGTAACGAAGCAGATATCTCCCTAGCCATCTCAGCTATTAATTAGAATTAGATCTAGAGCGTTAATCTCGCTGTAATAACGTTTAACGTTTCCGAAAGCACGCTTCGCAGCCGACGCGCTAGAATCGCTACGCGACGCGATTGCTAGCCCAAATTAAAGAAGCTTTCTGAGCTAGAGGAGGAGGTAATTATTAGATATATGCTCGACCTAGATTCGCGAGGATTTACCCCTACTCTAGATACTATACGAGATATAGCGTAGACTACTTACTATACGTAGCGCTAAGTAGGTAGGTAGAGACTAGCTATAAAACTTTATTAAACGAACTAATAATCTTAAAATATAATTTAGTCGATTTTATAATTAATAGTAAGCTCTCTATAAGAATTTTAATATTATTTAAATCTAGTTTAACCTAATAGCGCGTTCTAAGGCTATCTAGAGTATTATTAATTAAAATATCTATAACTTCGACGAAGCTAGCTTTCTAATAGGTAAAATATTAATATAACTAGTTATTACTAGCTTAGAGAGATATAGGTAGACTAAAGCTATCTAGCTAGATAATTATAAATAGATTATTATAATATAAAGAATTAATATTACTAAATAGACTATTTCGTCCTTTATTATCTTTATTAGTTAGTACTATCTCTTTATTTAGTACGAGGGCGTAGGTGTCTAGAGCTTGCCTGTTACATAAGCACCATGATTCGTTGGTCCAGTTACATTATTCCCGATTGCAGGAGAGTAGCACGCATAGGTGCGCAATTCACTAACTGAAGGACCAGCAAAGTGCGACGAGCACCTTTCACATTCTTGGCGTCAGGTCTTTGTGCATTTTGGTAGTTCAGCACGGAGGTGACGAGCGAGAGAGTGTACGATACGAATTCTTACTCCCCTTCTGCAAGCATTCGAGCACATTTGCAATGGCAGCGTCGAACAATAAACGAATGCATTGACTCCGGAATTGACCGTGGTACTCCTGCGTGTTATGTTAAGGTCCCTCCGAGACCCAACCCAGTGTTAGTCCAAACTGGCTTGTTTCATCATCTCCACAAGTGCTCCATCATCCAGCAAGCTATCCTTGATAGCCTGCAAGAACCGCTCCACGAACGCATCCTCCCAGAAACTCTCATTATAGCAGCAGCTGAACACAATTTGGCCTTCATGTATCCATGTATGTACCAGCTTCCTCTTCGTCAAAGTCTCTGCACCCAACCAAAAGTCTTTCACCTTCACGACATCCTTGATTCCTTGCGTAAGCTGCTGTTCGAGGTCACCGAGAGGACTGAAACGAGGCTGTGCGTCTCCGTCCGCGTTTCCGCTACCTTTACCACCGGCGAACATCGTCTTCGCAAGTTTCTCGTAATAGCAGGCTGTGGATTCGAGGTAGGGCATGTAGCCAGTGGCGTAGACGGGCGCGAGTTGCTTGTAGTAGCTTCGAAGGTCTGTTGTAGGTGAGACTTCTACGTCGGTTGTAAGAGTACTGGTGCAACTTGTGGGAGCGTTCTTCGTGTGACTTGAGTCCGGGATGAGGAAGCGCAGATCGCAGTGGAAGGAAGCCATATAGCTCTTGACTTCGGAGGGTGGTGCGAGTTGAGCGACGGCAGCAATGAGAGCGGCGTGCAGTGTTGCGGTCAGGTTCGTTGGAGAGGATCCGCAGGCCTTCAGGATTGCTCGCGTTTCTCCTTTGGAAAGCTTTATGAGGCGGCGTTTTGTGGCTCGTGGCTGCTTCGTTCCTGTTGGAGTAAGTTCAAGGAGAGGATTGCGTGGCTCGAGGGCCGCTAGACGCTGCGCGGCCATCTGTTCAATCTTGGGTGTGTATTCTGTGGATACGGTAGGTATACCGAGGGCTTCGTCGATGCTGGGCGAAAGGTTCTTCGCGCATCCTCCAAAGATGAGAACGGGATCTGAATTTGCGAGGGATTCGATAAGATAATTTAAACAAAAGATTGCTCCGCGGGCATCGAGCCGGTAGTGCGGCGATCGGATGAGCACTTCTGAGGTGGTGGGTAGGAAGTAGCACATCATCTGCTCGTTCCGTGGAAGATTTCCAAGCAGTTGGTCCACTGTCATGTCATGCTCGACCACGAACGTCGCAGACACCCATAGTGCGACTTGTTCAGGGTTCCCAATTCGGTACATATAGGTGCCATTGTGAGGGAATGCCGCGAGCTCTGGGTAGTTGTATCGGACTTGCTTCCAGGCGACCTTCAATGCTGTTTCTGGGTCACCAAGCTTGGGATGGAACTCAAGCTTTGCAACCGCAGTTTTGGCCCAGTTATCACGGTCGAGAGCTTTCTCAACATTGCGGTTGATAAGGTTGATCTTCTCTAGGCAAGACTGCGGGCGTTCCCAGCGACCCGGGCGGGTTTCTTTCCACGATTGATAGGGCATATTGGTGCAAATATAAAGGTTGCAGGGGAAAGGAAAATCTCTGAAGTGATCTGCGGCTCGGAGGGCAAAGAACGACTTCTTATTTGAGGTGGCGTCTCATGCGGAAGACCCCGGACCCATGCCCTGGCAGGCTCTGGACCGATCACACGTGGTGACATTACTAGAAAGTTTGCGTAGTGGCGCACTAATGTAGGGCGTATTTGCGGGCGGCTACTCGCATCCGATCCTTCAGGCATGTCGAGTCAATCACCCTGGTATGGGGAAGACATTCTCGTATTCCCCGGCGAGAACGACCGAACCGAGGGAGGAGTGGGAGACATGATAAAACTTGAATCTCACCATTTGAAACCGAACGCTTTCCGCATTGGTACTGAATGGCAGAATCCAAGTCGTTCATGATAGCGTCAGATTGGGGCTGTATTGACCATGTTTTAGCTCCTTGATTGTGGAAACCTAAAATAGCGTTGGATTATTTCATGCGTTGGTGCACTCTGCCCCGACGAATTGGAAGCGACGCGATACATGGAGCTAGTGATGCCCCGCAGTCACGCCCCTTGGCGACGTCCCCGAGCGTCTCTAGCTTCTATTCTTGGGGCTTGTTAACGCGCAGGACTGCAAGCAAAAGCGCGCGGGTTAATAAGCTAATTAGGCGTAGCAACTACCCTATCCATAATAGTGTTTGTTTTAGCTTTCTTATCACCTATCAAGATTATTGCTTGCCCTCTCCGTCCATCAAATCTCCATCGAACCTTAAGGAAATTTATCAGAAATAAAGAAGATTTCGTTACGTCTAAAGGCTTTCGTGCCAAAAATAATAAGATCTTGACGATTTTCCTCGAAATCCGATGACGCGCAGAAGCAGTCGGACACGTTTCCTGCTCCCAAGTCTGCCCGTGTACCGTCGCTACCGCTCAACATTGTAGCATGCGCTATGCTCTCTCTATAAGGCTCGGGCCGTTACCCTCGCAGTTACACCTAATGTAGCCTCAGGCATCGGCTGTAACCCCCTTCGGTTGTAACAGCCTTGAGTTTTAAGGTATTCGGGCCGAAATTATTTTTGTTTCTTCTTGCGTCTCAAGGTATTCGGGACGAAATGCCATTTTGTGTCACCTTTTGGGGCATTCGCAACTTTGACGACGCCATGACTGCTATTCATGCGAAGAAAAGGTATTAGAAGCTAAGCTTTTCTTTGTTAATCTCGGCTAAATTAGGCGTAATGACCTGCGCATTAACAGGTCACTGTTAATGCGGGAATTTCCCCTGCTGCGCCGTAGAGTTGCATATGGTAGCTGAGTCAAGGTCCGCCCCCTCTCGATCCACCTCGCTTCGAACTTTCTACACGACCCGCTTCTAGCTTCTCCTATCATGCGAACTTATCTGCAAAATGAGCTCTCTCTCTTAGCCTTCGACCATTTTCCTATAGCCGCTAGATCGTTGATTCGTCAAGTTGCAACTCACCACATAACCACCAAAAATATGTCTTTCTTCAACAGGCGGTCTGCCGCAAAAGGCCAGCACCGATAACACGGACACGCCACATCGCCTGAGCGCCACGTTAAGATTGAGACCACCCAGTCCAGCGCGGCAAGAACGAACTGGAGGGGCGAAGTGACCAGTCCTGCGCACAATGACGCCTTTCCCGTATATGATTGGTCGCTCGGTTGACCCTACGTTGTAATTTCGCTCGTCCATCCAAGGCTAGCGCCACAGGATGCTTCATGCACGATGATGGCAATCTCTCTTCGCATTACGGCACAGTTTAGGAAGCAATGAACAAGTTCTGAAACATTATTCGGCGATGCCGACCCTCTGTAATAGATGCTCTTCCTACTTCATACTGGACTGGGGAGCCATCTTTTTTGAAGTGGTTGAATGATATGCAAACACAAGAAATCATCCATCGCATCAGAGTAATGTGTCATCTTCGATACGAATCTAATTACGAATAAAAGCAACTTCCGCGGACCATTTGAAAGATTTCTAGAGTACAAAACATTCACGTGATGAAAGATATGATAAATATTCCCCACTAGCCGTCTCTTCCTGATATCCTACAGAGTTTCCATTCGTCGCAGATCTCCACGAGTAATTTACGTGTGAATAAAATGCCAGACTTTCCAGATCATGCTCATTATTTTCTCCTCCAAGAGGTTAGCGGGGACTTCTCATAGAGAAGGCCATCGACACACCGAGGCCGAGCAAAATACGAAGATTCTGTCCTTATCTTCTGGTCTTGAGTCCAAAACTCACCGTAGAGGGCATACATGAGCACTTGAAGACATCGTTCTCGCAATGCTCAAAATGATTCACGGAACAAGAAAAGCAAGTATGAGATACTCACGTTTGGTGGACCTCTCTCGTCCTTCCCGCTCATAAGTGCTATTCCCACCGCTCAAGGCCCACGAACCGAGTCGACCTAGCCCTTCACTTCCTCAAAAGTTTTTGCATCTTGTCTGTATGTGCATGACTCAGACAATGATGCAAAATTTTCAGAGAACAGTATATAAAATTGCTTCTGCTCCAACCCTACAGCTCAAACTTAGCAGTATCTCCTCGCAAGTTGACCGGAAGCTACTCAATGTCCGGACCTCTTCCACGATCGCCTCTCGCTCAACAAAACGAACTCGTCGTGAAAATAATGTTTCGGTCCGCCGCGGGTCTGAAAAGCGGCTTGGATACAGTCCGTACTTTTTCGTTCCTTGAACGATAAGAAGAAAGATCTCCCGACATATGGAAAGAGGTCTGCATTGGAATCACGGCGTACGCTAATGCCGTGAATGCAACCAACAAGTTCCCCCGCTAGGCACCGGAGAATCAAAAGCAGTCCCGGAGCAACCAGATGGATAGCACGCAGGGGAAGCCCGGACATCGGTCCCCATAATTTTGGGGGTTCGCCATGATGTCCTCGTCTCTTTCCTCTATCCCTACCTCCAAATTTCTCTAAACCTCAAGTATAAGCCATTCATGAGTGCACTCGCTGCGTCACTAAAAGTCCACTACTTCCGAAACCATGCTGTCCCAGCTTGTCCAAAAAATCAGGCTGATACAAGAACATGGAACGTCTTTTGTTTCTAGAAACATTCCCACTATCGGAACACGAGACTGCTAGTGCTCCATATATTAAAGTAAAACACGTACTTCTGTGATGGTTCATGACTGCGCCTTCGGCGTTTACAAAACCTAGCCGCATACACCTGTGGTTCCAGATCGCTCCAGAAACTATTCTATTGATGCTCGATGGAGCGACTCCTGGACAACGAATATTTTACGCCGTCCAAAAGATGAACGCAAGGGACGTTACGGCAATGAAAAGTGAAATGCGAGCTACGCATGAGCGGATCTGCCGCAGCTATACACCCAATCCACAAATGCTTCGGCTTCTTTGCTTCTTTAAAACGACTACCACAAAACACAATGGAGAGAAGCACATGTCTTGTTCTCCAAAAGATACACACTACCAACACCCTTGAATTCTCAGAACATGAGCGACGCTTCCCGCTAGCAAAATATCCGCCGGGCGGAAAATCACATTGGCAAACCCATCATGTACCCCCGGGGAAAGTGTCCAACCGCACAGCTGCTTTCCCGGCCCATGTTGAAATTCGGAAATCGAAAGAAGGCGAAGAAGTCTTCCGTCTTGCGACTCTAAAAGGTCTGTACGTTGAGGGTATGCGCGACCACCCGTCCTGCTTCCCGATCCAAACGTTCCATCAAAAGTGCCATGGCAAAGTCTCTATCCGGATCCTCCTACACAGAGAACGGGGAACTAAAACCTCAAAAGACAGAGGCTGAGATCCATGTTCGTGCTGCGCTGCCGAGTTCCAATCTAAAGAAGGGAAATCTTGCTCGATGGGACTGTTTGCGGTGTGTCTAAAAACGACCGACGAGGACAACATGTTCTCTGTGCCAAAGCCAAAGAAACCACATCGCAAATATATGTGGAGCTTTGGGCAATGCGCATCGTTCCAACAATATACTAAAAGTGCTACACAGCCGCGTTCTATGAGCAACTGCTTGCCTCTCTAAAATATCACTCAATTCCGGTTTCATGACTGTCCGGCCGCTCAAAAACTCTAAAAAGCCCAGGGATAGATATACGTCAATCTAGCACAGCAACACACTAAGGCTTCAACAATATGCCCGGAAGCCACCGGGTTGCCTCTTCAAAACCAACATCGTATCACAGCATGCTCTCCTACCCTCAAAACACCACGAACAGCAGTAACAGTAACATGGGGAAGCACCCAACCCAACAGTTCAACTCTATACCCAAAAACTATCCACGCCGCTTTCGACTAAAGACCATGTCGTCCCTCTCAACTATAATTATCCCCCATACAGCGCTATGCTCTCCGCTCCTAAAAAAACCCCACCGAGCGCAAATCCATGGGGAAGCCTCGGACTCCCTCCGACAAGATACTAAACGTACTGCACATTAGGATATGAGTATCATGTTCGGTCCTTTCCGACGTACAATATTTCCATGCGTTGTCAGTCATGGAGACAAAGCTCACTGGGTTTTCTTCAATGTGCACACTGGTTCCCCTGTTGTTCCAACAGGACATCCAGTCCCAACATCCCCTCAACCACCCACACCTCACCAGAAAAAAATCTCAGCGTACAATACAAAACCAAATTACCTCCTCTAAATAGAGCAAGCGTCCACTTCATGCTCTCCGCCCCTCAAAGACTGTAGAGTGCAAAGCCACGGGACGGGGAAGTCCTGTTGTTCCAATAGGACACATCCAGCCCCAACATCCCCTCAACCACCCACACGTCACCAGAAAGAAAAAACCCCCCTCAGCGTACAACAGAAAACGATATTAGAATGGCAGTCACAAAAAACACATATCCTCCGCATGATGGGGAGGGGACTTCTCGCGCGTAAAAACCCCGCCTATCTCGAGCCTGAGCAGAAGAAAGAAAGAATGAAAAAAGATCAAGATGTCTGTATCTCATGGTTCCCGCTTGGACAAGACCGATGCGAAAACAACGACGGTTGGAATTATAGGCGGACTGTGTCTTGAGCAGAAGTAAGAAAAGTCAAGATGTCCGTATCTCATGCTGGTCCCCTGGAGAGAAACGACGATGCGAAAAGAAAAACGTACTTCTACAATTACATGGAAAAGAGTATATAGTTGATATTGCTAAAGGCTACGGAATATGGGCTCATGTTCGCGCCAACATCCCCTCTCTCGACCAGAAGGAAGAGTAGTAGAAGAGCTATATATGCGGTTGTTGCTTGGAGAGGACGATGCGGAAAAGAAACAGCCACCTGGAATCAGGGTGGAGTGTGCCGCTGAATGGATTTAAAATCGGAGGGGCTGGCTGGAATGGGGTGTTGCGAGAATAGAAGTTCGCAAGAGGGACTAAAAAGAGATTGCTGAATACGAATGTGTGGCGGCGTTGTGTGCTCGGTGATTCATCGCGGCGAAGAAAGAATTCAAGACATGGAAAATATATGTATGCAGTAAGCCTTGCCACCAAGCAAATCCTCAATGGTGCTAAACACCATCACAACCCCACAAAACAGGGTGCAACCATCACAAACAAATATTGATGAACAAGTCCATATCCAATCTGCCCCAAAAGCAAGCATTCTCTCCATCTCCTCCCGCCTCTTATCGCCAGAAAATCCAAAGACCGACGACAGGGGAGTCCCTCTTTCATACCCGCAACATTCCAATTAGGAATTACCTCTCCATAACGAATACATACATGTGAAAAAGCAGTATCCAAGAAAGACAAAGATCGTCCCGCTATCGACTCCCTTCAGATCCAACGACGAATGCGCCCGCAATGCCATGCAACGACATAGGCTCAACATCCACTGCTCGCTTCCCAATGCACGCAACAAAGAAGAGGATATAGACAACGACCTTTTGGTCACCAATACGCGTAGGAATAAGGGGGACATGGACATAGAACGCCGAAGCTCCCGGCGGCTTAAAAATACTCATAAGCAGATTGTAGACAAAACGGGCCTAAGGTCGAGGGGTCAATAAAGCTCAGCGGGAGGGATCTAGGAGCCGTAGTCCCAGGCGGAACGTCCCGCGAACCGCGACGCGGATGGCGAGATATCCAGTCCGTGTTGGAGAATGACATACCGTACAATTTGCTTATAGTACGAGCAGACCGAGGATAGCGACAACAATGGCAAGCGCAGAGCCGCCGACTCTCCCCAAACCGGGTTCCAGCGATACGCCTGCATTGTTGCTGCCCTGGACGAAGTTCTGACCGCTACCGCTGCCACTGCCCGATCCTCCTCCCGAACCACCGGTTTCGGTTGCTTGTCCAGCGGTAGCCGTCGTCTCTTGGCGCAGGCCACCGCCAGGGTTTCCTCCGGGAACTTGAGCAGCAGTCTTGGTGGGCTTAGGACCGGTCGAAGTGGAAGACTTATCCGGCTCGCCGGGGTTCTCGCCAGTGCCATCGAGCGAGCCAAGAATGGTGAAGTCGTCGGTGATCTCGATGGTGTTGTTGGTCGGGTTCTTGGCGTCGGTGTACTTGTAAGTCTTGGAGCCGCTCTTCTTTGCGCCGTCAGGCGGATCGTAGCACTCGACGGATACGTCCGAGACGACTGCCACGTACATGTTGTTCTGCATGTACTTTGAGCTCCAGTCGATTTCGCCGCCAGCCCATTCAACAGTGCCTTTCGCGTTGGTGGGGAGACCGGCAGGCCAGAGTGAGATCATAATGCGAGAGGGCGTTTGCGGATAGTCGAAGCGACCGGCGGTTCCGTTCCAAGTGTCGTCTTTCTTGACCGAGCGCAGATCCTTGCCATCGATAGACCAGGTCAGCTCCTCGGGCGTCCAGTCGATGCAGTATTCGTGTAGTTTGGAGACGGTGTTGCCTTCCACAGTCAGGTTCTTACCGTTGGTGTAGTCGGTGACACCCTGCGAGTACCAGTTCGTCTGGGCGTTGTTGATGTCGACGCCCACAAACTCGAAATCAATCTCGTCCTTGACGTCAGACATCATGATGAAGGCGGTGACGACGCCCTTGCCCTGACTCGTCTGCAAGTTGGCGCAGATCTTGCCGTACCATACGTAGAAGGTGGATGCGATCAGGGTGCCCGAGGTGCCCTCGGCCATGGTCAGGACCATCTTGTCGTCCCAGAAGATGGGCTGGCCTTGCAGCTGCCAGTTGATCTTGGAGTTGTCGCCGAGGTACTTGTCGATGGACTGGACGTCATCGAGCGAAGAGAGCTTGTAGTCGCCGGACTTGCACACGGGGCCGGGCACGCACGAATCGATACTGTGGGACGTGGTGACGTCGCATCCGCCGAGACAAAAGGCGCCGACACCGCAGTCGTTGTACACTGCATTGTTAGCCGTGGGTGCTGTAGTTGGCGGCGATATACGTACAACCACCGCAAGGCGCCTCGGCGGGGCACTTGTTCTCCCTCGAGCCCTTTTGCGCAAATGCAGAGCCCGCAAAGGCGGCAGCCGCTAGGGCAGCGGTAAGAGTGTTACGAACCATGGCTGCGGCGGTTTCGCGGGAGTGGAATGTCGTGTAAGGGTGCTAGGTGCGGAGTGCAGCTGTCGGAGCAGTGTCCGCGCGGCAATAAAAGGTCTAATCGCCCTTGAGCGACGCTCTTTCCCAGCTTTGGCGATGAAACGGCAGGCGCTTGGGAATCCGGGAACGATAATGGCGACCGAGGGGCGAGCGAATTGGCCTCGGAGCTGGATGGGTCGTGAGCTGGGCTCCCCTGACTGTGTGGAATGCGGGGTGGAGTAGCGAGCGTCGGGGGGGGAATTAGGGGGGGATTATTAACAATATATGCAGAGTACGGGCAGCGAACGAAGGCACAGAGAAAGAAAGGCGCGATGAAGAGAGGAAAGGGGAGGGAAAGGGAAAAGGCGCAGCGGCGAAGGGACGAGAAGTTCGAGGAGCCCCCAGAGTCAGCCGGGGTGACCAAAATGGGCGAAGGCCGGGGAGAAGTGTGTGACGCTAGCGACGGCTTAGGAAGCCACCAGCCCTATTCGGCTCTGGGCCTCTGGCCCCATGCATCGAGGCGGGCGCTGGGGCTTGTCATGCCATCCTCGACGCCCCGCTGCCGTGCGAAACAGGCTGCGCGCTGGCAAAAGCGTGCATGGCCATCTCCAATCCCCGCGGCGCGACAGTGGCTGCTCTCTCCAGACGCATCCCCTCGCGTCTGGCGGTGCTGGCTGTCAGTGGCACTAGTATGACGCGCAGGTCGCTCGATACAACGGCGGGCGCCAGGCGTTCGCCGCGTAAATTAGCTATTTTAAGCGTCCATTGGTCTGTCCTCGCTTGGCGCGCCTCCACGTGCGGTGGGAATGGCGACCATGGCACGCAGCACCAGCAGTTACTCCGCGCTCCCAATCTCCTGGTTCCCCCACGGGAGCGTGCCAGAGTTTGGTAGTTTGGTGGTTTGTTGTGTCGCATCGGTCCGACAGACGGTTGTTTGTGGAGTCGGTGCCCCTGGTGGCGTCCGTCGTGCTTGCCGAGTCCGACCTCCCGGCCCACCAACACGGCAGGCGCTTCCACTCATGTTCTTGTGCCTTTCCAGATGAAGGCAGCAATAGTTACAGAATGTATGGCGAGCCCGCCGTCTCGCCTGGATCCAGTGCGCACCGAACTATCTGCACAAACTTGGGCGCTCCGACATTGCCTCGCTAGAATTGACCCGAACGAGAGCGCGCAATAAATTAGTTAGCGCGAAAAGAGATGGCCAAATGGTCCGCCACAGGAGATGCCACGAGACTAGCGCGCTTAGTGTACGCTAGATAGCGAACTATATCCACATGGGAACTAAACATCGTCAAACTTACCGAAAGGTCGGCGGATCTAGATGATGTGCCAGTCTGGCCTGGAACGCGGGACTTGTCCGCGACCGTCAGAACCGCCGAACCGGTCAGATAAGATGACGAAAACTACCGCTCTAGATCGCCAGCATGTACCTTCGCTCAACCCCTGAGGGTACATCCAACCGCGATCGGTCGTGGAAGAGAATCGTAGTGAGGCGATGCTTGAGTAACCGCCACACTGTAACAAGAACGAGCCATCAAGAGTGCCAGCCACCACAATTCACTTCCATGAGCTGGAATAAATACTGCTAGCAATATTGAAGGGGACGTCTTCAATTCAGTGCGTGACGACCGAGTGTACGTCAGTCCCGTACGTCCTCAACCGCATCACTTCTTTCAACCGCCATTCGATCACTCATTCCATGATATGGTTCATCATTCTCCTTGAATACTCCCGAGTACCCTTCTTTCATATCGTTAAGCACGTAATTGATCACTCGTTGTGCTGATATGTCACGTACATGTTTCGGTTCCTGCGTACAAATGTCTTCCAAACCACCCCCGGGAGCCCCAAGTCGACATGACACCTCATCGAACGCGCGCGCATCTCCATGACTCCAAATACCAACAACATCTCGCCGCCAACAGGGTCGTCCAACCCCCCTGCGCCTCAACCCTCCCCATCTCCTCGGCAACAATTCGGGGTTTTTCCATCGCCTTCTCGCCACCGCTCAAGCACGACAAACACCAGCGCCCGCCCTCCCCGCCAGAAACGTAGAGCCTTTCCAATCCCCTCACCCCCCTCATCCCTAACCT
Organism: Darksidea phi; assembly: GCA_030770425.1. Classification (NCBI taxonomy): domain Eukaryota; kingdom Fungi; phylum Ascomycota; class Dothideomycetes; order Pleosporales; family Lentitheciaceae; genus Darksidea; species Darksidea phi. The sequence continues at coordinate 70,611 of JASJFT010000047.1, read as the reverse complement.
TCAAATGGCGCTGCTGCCAACCCTGGTGCGATAACTCACCACCTCCACCCCCAACCACCGTCCGGATCAACGCGACCACCACCAATACCACCCACACCACTACGCACTTCAAATGGGTCAACACATGCGTAGGCTTGGAGGGCTACATGGCAAATATATGGCAACCTGGCTATAGGGAAGAAGAGTGTAGCAGGTGTCTCCACAAGGCTTGTAGCGATTGTGTGCTTGTTAACGTCGACGGTTGGACCGAGTGGAGGGGCGAGCTGGATGAACCTGCCACCGGGAGGGGCATTTGGGCGCGGTTGGGCATTTGGGATACGGAAGAGAGCGGGTTGGGTTTGAGGGTTGATGATAGGGACCCTCCACCATCACTCTATCTGCAGAAGGCGCCGTGGAGTGGTGCTCCTGAGAGTAGAAATATTAGCGTGGATCGAAGCTTTGATACAAGCTCGAGACACGGAGAAGAGAACTGCGACCTGCTAATACACAGCGTGTGAGGTCTCGTATGGCATGTACGTCGTGATAGGTATCCCAGCGTCTAGCTCTTTTTGTACTAGCGCGGACAAGCCACTTTCATCTCCCTTCCACAAGTCTCTGCTTCATTTAACTCGATGAAACAATTTCTTAGGCCGTTCCTGCATCAATACCTCTGCGGGCTCGAATGATCCGGTCACCACAATACGAACGCCACTCCCCTCGGCCTCAAGCATGACGGCTGGACGAACAGCCTTCGGACCGCGCACCCGTGTTCCGGCAACACCAACTTTTCATTGGTGATTCTGTCAGCAGCGACCCAGCTTTTGTCGCTTACTCCCTCATTCCAGCTTTCCCAGTTTCGCACGCGACGGCAGCATGTTGGGGAAGGATTTCGTTACGATTTCGCCGGGAACGCTGCATTCTACCGCGCACGCGATGCACAACGTGCTCGCTTAACCAATATTCACAGCAGGAACATGCATACCGAAGACGTGGGAGATGATGAAGACGTCGCCCCATGCGAATCCATACATGAGGAATTTTGCCGCGATGCATGCATCGAATTCTTCCGGTATTCTAGAGCGCTTCCCCTAATGAGGTACGGTTCTTGGTCCGTCGACTGGTGCTTGTCACTGTTGTCGATGTTTTTCTGCGCGCCATTTTGGAATCGCTCGGCCAGTGTCAGCTTCCACAGGTCTGAGTTTGAACAAGTTGTTCATGGGTTTGCTGACCGAGAAGCGAGCGACCAAGTACCCACAACGCCTTTTCACAGATTCGGAACGGTTCATCAGCCGCCGCAGTACCCTTTCGAGCGCACGCGTGGTCGCACGAGGTGCCCCATTTCAGCCCTCTCGCTAGCATCGACCAATGACCGCTGCAGATATCACACCGTCCAGATGTCGTTGAGGAGGCAGTTAATGCGCCTCGAAATTGGTACCACCGAAGCCTCCGCTGATTGGTCGCCTTCCTGGTTTATCAAGACGGCTCAGCAGAATCTGAAATGCAGAACTGCAGACTTACAATACCTAGGACTATCGCAGGCACGCTTGTGTATGGCGGAGACGGAGCAGAACCTGCATCTGTATGAGATTCTCTCGATTGTATCTTGGCTATGCGGCATAAGCCGTAGCGGGAGTAGAACAAATCTTCTGTTACCGAATGGTTGGACCGCTACCGGGTCGTACTGCAGCCTAACCTTGCAACCCTCGAGATGAATCCTCATTAATTCTCGTATTGAGCGCACGAGATTAACCATCCTTGGATATTGAACCGACAGTGGGTCAGCTCAAAGCCTAGCTATTGGAGCTCTTCAGAATACACCATCGAAAATGATATGGCATGATCGTCCCGCGTGTTAACGCCTTCCGTCGCACATCAATCGTCCTGGGTTCGTTAACAGACTTGGGACAGTCTATTCAAAGCGAGGCCCCGCATACCGGAGGATAAGATTTTATCCGTCTGGGCAACCCCTTCCATTTCGCACGGGAGTGAAGCTTTGGCGGGTTCCTTTCTGACTACTCTTGCTACAATATGTTGTACCACCAATGTAAGTCCTAACGCACCTAGAATAAGCGGTGCAGGGCACTCGTCCAGTCGGGTAGGCAAGGAACAATCAAGAGGAGGGCCGGGATGCGAGGCTTAGGAATATGTAGGTCCGCTCAATCCCAGCCTCGACTTAACCGGCATCTGCTTCCTTTTCCTTTCATGTCACTCACTAAGCTCTGTGTCGTGGTAACATGTCTACCACTCTCCCGCCAGAACAGACACCTTGGAAACCTACGAATCATGCTTTCGAGTTAGCGCACCAGTACTTCATTATCTGTATTGTGTTCATGACTATTGCCGCTTTGTTCATCATTGCCAGAGTCTGGACAAGATGCCGCGCAGGCTTCATGCTGGGGCCTGATGACTACGTCTCAATAACGGCATTTGTAAGTACCGTTGGGTAGTGAACATAACCAACTCCATATACTCATCAAGCTTGCAGGCTTTCATCATGACACATTCCACCCTCTACCTTCACTCATTGGGATGGATCTGGAAGGATGACACCTCCAAGCTCTCCCTCGCCGACTCCGAAGATTCACGTTTCTACTCCGTCATCGCGCAACCCTTCTGGGCATGGGCCATGGCCTTCACCAAAACATCGATCGCCCTCATGCTTCTTCGCCTCGAACAGGTGCCATTCTGGCGCCGCTTTCTGTGGGCTATGATCGCACTCCAAATCACACTCGGTATATACAACATGATCACGCAGTTGCTTCAATGCATGCCGCTTGAGCTAGCCTGGGACCTCCACGAAAACGTCGCTCACAAATGCTGGCCACAAACAACCTACAAGGCCAGCTCAGTCACCGTCCAGATCCTCAACGTGCTCACCGACTGGGTCTTCGCCATACTCCCGGTCTCTTTCCTCCGAAAGGTGCAGCGCCCCCTCCGCGAGAGAGTCATCATTTTCGTCTTGATGTCGCTAGGCATCTTCGCGGGAGCGGCATCTATCGTCAAGATCCATCCTATCGTCCGGTTGGGAAAGATCGGCAACTTCGAAGTGGAGTACAGTCGCATCGGCATGTGGAGTGCCATCGAAGAACTCGTCGCCTTCTCTTGCTCCTGCGTACCCTGTCTTCGTGCACCTTTCCAGCGCGCTCTCGAATTCCTCGGCATCGCATCATCCCTCCCTCCCAGCACCTACGGTCGCTCATATGGACAAATGTACGGAGGTGGCTCTCGGTCGCAGCCGGGCCTTCAGTCTAGGCTCAAGAAAAACACCAAAAGCAATGGACTTGATTCCACAATCATAATGAAGGGCCTGAGAACCACCAATGACGGACAGTCCGAGGAGCATATTTTGGCACCGGTGGGTGGTGGCAAGAATGAGATTTGGTGCACGACCGAGGTACGGCTGGAGGAAGAGGACAACATCAAGCTTAAGGCGGAGAGGAGGGATATCACGCCGCCTAGCTGGCACGGATCAGCCGCTGGCTCGAAAGAGGCGGATCGCGATCGCGATAAGTGGAAATCGAAGCAATAAAATGGGAACGTCCTCGTTGGAATGATTTTATGTCTTACTGCGCGTCACTCAGATACCCAAGCTTAGAAATGCTTTTATAACTGATATTCAGACATATTCTAACGCGCTTTCGAGGCTTCGTCTGCTTTGCTGGTACACCGCACTACGTCGCACTGTCTATGCTACGTGAGCCACTCCATTTTATTTCCACGGCATTGTGATATACACGAAACAACTGCTTCTATCCCCATACGCTCTCATCAACGTAGGACCGCACAGCACACGAGATAGCCACTTCGAACACTCTTCTTCCATTCCGCTCTCGGCCACACCATACTCTGTTACGACCAGAGAGTCCATACCCCATCACCCGACCACATCAAGCCAACACACGGTCTTCCTTCCCAAGAAAAATCACCATGTCCCCAGTTTATTCATCCTAAAACAAAAAAGACCTTTTTCAAAACATAAACTTCTCGCTCTCATTGGTACCTTGACACTCTACTACATAGCGCCTCTTCAGCATTTTGCTTATTTTGAGGGTAGATGTAGGTACTATATATACAGTGCGATTACTGCATTTAAACTGCATTTAAACGGATAGGTATATAGGTACTATCGGAGTAGAGACGTACGGTATGATTAGTACATCATTTATATATACTCCTTTGAAAGCTTTCTCCTCGGTATACGGGCTCCCATTCATTTATGCACCTATTGGAATGTCGGGGGGCTAGTGAATATTATACAGTATATGCAGTTCACCTAACGGCCTCCAGTTGTATCAGCTATGTATTTATTATGGGTGATATAACCATCAGCAATAATAATGACACTTACCAAATGGTGGAGGCCACTCTATTTTACCACAGTAACTCTATGTCCGGGGACTTTTGACTCCGTTTTGGGGGATTTTCTGTCGCCGCTTTTGGAGTCACTTGCACCCAAAGTATTAGCTAAGCCCAATTTCTGCAACCCCGTCAGCTTTTCTTGCTTAGTTTACCACAGTCACTCTACGTCCAGGGACTGTCGGGTTCATTTTGGGGGACCCCTGTCGCCACTTTTAGAGTCGCTTGCACCTGAAATGCCAAGTCCATTCTCTGCAGCCTCGTCGGCTTTTCTTGCGTCGCATGATTCATGCCATGTGATTTGGGAGAGTCAAGTGAGTTCTCATATGACCTCGAAAGTCACCCAGGTGTCGTGCTGGGCCATCACCAGTCGCGCAGACTCAATATTTTTTTTATTTTGAAAACTATTTTTTGCCCGCACAGCCATCTGTATAGTAGCGCAAAACATTGTAAGGCGATCAGTTTGCCGGGAAGGCTTGTTCGTCGGCTTATTCCCGGCGATTACCCTGTTCTCTTCCTTAGGAAAGCGAGTAATTATCTCGTATTCGACCCAATCAAGACAACCCTCTACTTAGCAATCGTGCTCGGCAACACGCTGATTCACAGGCGGGCTTCAAGAACAGCAACAAGGCTGAAACGCCATCACCTCAACACCCACAAAACCGAAATTCGCGGTGCTACGTCAAGCAGTATAGAAAGTTGTCATGAGCGTTACACAGGATGCCGATCGAGTGTGGGAAAGTCGGATTGCTGCGGCTCTTTCGACCGAAGGGGAGCCGTTGACTGAGCAACGCCTCCAGATCTTATCCAGCACGCTGCGGAGCTCCGGCCGGGATAGTTGGAGTCGTATTCCGCGTGTCTATGCGACGCTACGAGTCATCGACGAACTACCACTGATCGATCAGTTCATCAAACAAGAGATAAGCGATGCATGGTTTCCCTTCACCCACAAGACGCTCCCCAGCTTCATGGGCAGTCAGAAAACTCGCAACAGGTTCATCGAGGCACAAGACCTCGTCCTCACAAAAGGACTGCAGCTCGAAAGGGAGGACAGCACACACAAGCATTTCGCGAGCGCTGAAGACATCCCGTTGAAGAAACTTGCTGAGCTCGGGCGCGGCAGATTCGGTTTCGTGGAGAAGGTAATAAGCACTGTTAGTCACAAGGAGTACGCTAGGAAGCTCCTTCCCAGGGGATTCAATTTCCGTAGGGATAAGGCTGTGCTAAGGGATTTTGAGACGGAGCTGGCGAATCTGAAAAAAGTGTCGCATGTGCACTTGGTGCAGCTGGTTGGGAGTTACACTGACCCAAGGTATGGATTTCATGATGTGCAGTACGTGCATGATGGTGATGATTGATTTTTTGCTTTAGCTTCGTCGGCATTCTTATTTCTCCTGTTGCGGATTGCAATTTGGACGAGTATCTGAGAGGTCCGTTGACGCACGACAGCAAATCACTACTCTGGACGTCATTTGGTTGTTTGGCGGCAGCCATCAATTATCTACACCAAATCAACATCCGACATAAAGACATAAAGCCGCAGGTAAGTCTCGCTCCTGGTCTCAGATAACACACTCACTGTCTTAGAACATCCTGGTGAAGGAGCACCAAGTCTATGTGTCTGACTTTGGCATCAGCCTCGACTGGACTGATCTGGATCGGAGCACGACCCAGGACCAGCCGTAAAGACCCTAAAGTATGGCGCTCCTGAAGTCGCAGAAAATCTCCCTCGAAATTCTTCTTCCGACATCTGGTCACTTGGCTGCGTCTTCCTCGAGATCTGGTCCGTGCTGAACGGGGAATCTATAGGTAGACTTTCCGACTATCTCGAATCCCATGGTACCGCCTCTAGGTATTACTGCAAAAACTTGGAAGCCGTGGAGATGTGGAGTGAGATGCTCATGGACAAGGCGCACAACGAAGAATGGGAAGTGCCGGGGGATTGGATCTCATGGATGATGAAACCGAACCAAAAAGAGCGGTGGAATGCGCAAATGCTGTTCGACACCATCCAAAGCCATTCCTTAGGCTCGAGTACAGGTATAGGCGGCCGGATATCGTACATGGGTTCTTGCTGCAGAATTATAGAAGACACTACCGAGAGCGTGCCATCATCACTTGATGGCGAATCAGATGGCGAACGGTCTCCGTCCCCAGATCCCCATCGTTCAGGTCCTTGGCATCCAATACTATCATTGTTAGAACACCGCACCGCACCATATTCGCCTCGAGGTTTGCAACTCCGACCTTTAAGCAATCCGATCAAATGTACGACGTCTCAGGTTCTTATCAAGCAGCGATCGAAAATGCCGACGAGGCGAATTTTGTCACGCTCGATAAACAGAATGAAGACAGTCGTCATCACGCAGGAGGGAATAACTCGGATTATGAAGACAGTTCCTCAGTTGACTCAGAGAACGAGATCATATGTCCTGACCACGCACTGGCATCAGACGAAGAGAACGAGATCCCAGAAACCCACTCGCCAGTCCCTCGTCTTGTACTCAAACCCATCCCTGCCAGCAAGAGAGGCTTTTCCTTGATCCAAGCTGCGTTTGGCGGCCACACCGCGGTGATAGCCCTGATGCTAGAAAAAGACGTCGACGTGAACTCGCAACATCCCCAAACCCTCACGACCCCCGTGCTCGCAGCGTCCTGGAGTGGCAACGCCGAAGCAGTGCAGCTGCTCCTCTCAAAAGGCGCCGATATCTCAATTCCCGATCACTACGGTTTCACGCCACTGGCCGCGGCTTCGCAAAGCGGCAGTACGCAGATTGTCACTCTTTTGCTGAAACAAGGTGCCGATGTTGATGTTGCAGACCGATACGGCGCGACTCCTCTACATTGGGCATCGAAGTACAATCATACTCGAATCGTGAAGCAGCTGCTCAAAAACTGTGCCGACGTTACAAAGACTGACTCGGACAGCTTCACACCGCTGCACCTAGCATGCGAAAACGATAATCCCAAGCTGATCAGCCTCCTCCTGAACAAAGGAGCAAACATCGACTCCGCAAACAAAGAGGGGCTGACACCCCTACACTGGGCATCGTTGCACAAGGGCGAAGATGTAGTCAAGCAGCTGCTCGACCATGGTGCCAAATTTGCGTCAACCGACAAGTTTGGCTTCACACCTTTGAACCTAGCAGCTACGTTTGGCTGCAAGAAGGTTGCCAGGGTGCTGTTGGAGCGAGGAGCGGATATCGAGGCTGCGTGTAAGAAGGGGGAAACGCCGCTTTTTCGAGCGTGTTTGAATGGCAGAATTAAGACTGTTAAGCTGTTGCTTGCTCACGGTGCAGATATTATGGCGAATACGTCTTATGGGTGGTCGTGTTTGGATGCAGCGTCGAGCGAAGGGCACTTGGACGTGGTGCAGCTCTTGTTGTCGAGGAAGGAATTCGAATAATTTGCTTAAAGTTATACTCGCGATTAGTAAACAAGCCAATCGTCAAAACATACCAGACACTTTCCCAGCACCGGATTGGGGTGCTACAAAGCTGGCCCCTAACCCCTCATCCGGATGTAGATCGGAAGTTCAAGTCACTGAGGATGGAATCGCAGCGTAAACGGGCATTGCCAACAAGATAGGTGAACTTCCGATGTTTAAGCGGAGGGTTGTCTGTTCCCCCCCCGCCTTTTTATTGTAGCACAACAACAGCGGTAAATGACAATGTGTGCTCATGAATGTGGTAATAAGTAATATGACGAAAGTGTGAGCGATGATGAATGGTTTGATGCCATTTAATACGAACCGTCCACGATTTCGACAGACTCGCTTGGAGAGGGACAGGGACTCTGATCAAATTCGGCCGGCTGGTCATCCAGCCACTGTTTGACGGATGGGAGAGCGTTGACAGCGGCAAAGAGATCGTCGTCATAATCGAAGTCCTCCTCTTTCCACCCAGCCGAGCCCGACATCGCAAGGACGCGCTGAAGGTGCCACTGCATCTCCAGTAGGCCCGGGTCCGGGAGGGGTTTGCTTATCGGGTCGTCGGTCGTCATGGTGAATCCGGTGCCACTAACTAGAGGGGTGGGCTTATTGGAGTCGACGAAACGACAGAACGTGAAACCAGGCCGGGATTCCGTCCGATCACGAGAGGACAGAGGTTCCTCTAAAAGGTCTACCTTTGCAGTTGGCTCTCGCTGTTGCTGTGCAAGCCAGTGGAACTCCAATTCGAGTTGAGTTTTGTCGTCTGACATACGTATAGGCCGCAGCGCAAAGGTGCCATCAGAATGAAAATCATGGAGGGTTTCCGTAAGGGTTAGCATGTTCTCGACCGTCTCGGTTCCTAGAGGGTTTGTAGTCCTGCCATCCACAAAAATCTTGCGTCTCCACGAAGCCACCTTGTCCTCAGGCCAGAACCTCTCTAGAGTTTCCCAAAATCCTCTAACCCGATCCGGATTCTTTCCTCCAAAGGCGCACCATGGGTAGATATGGCACGCATCAACACCACCAATCCATGAGACGGCGCAAAGGCTACCGTCTCTCTCTTTACATAGCTTGGCAACCTTCTTATTTCGCCGGGTGCTGTGCTCGGGGCCCTCATGAGATTTCCCAGACCTAGGTCTTGACAAAACGGCAGAGGTCGTCGCTTGTGGTCGGAGAGATGGGGAAAGCGTGGGTTGGGGGAAGGCTTCGGAATTCGATCGTTTTCTTGAACTAATCAATTTCGGTTTGGTCGATACTAGTGTTTTGTCGGTTTCCGCCGAGCGCTGCTTCCAAAGTAGGATGGCATCTTTAGTCTTGCGTTCGAAGAGGGACTCGTCGTTTTTATGGAACACGTTCATCCACGAGAGTTTGCTTTGGGCAATATCTTTAAGTTGTTCCAGATCGCCAACCTGGAAAAATGCCCAAATCAGGGGGGAAAGTTCCTTTGTCGGTAGGCGGAGAGCCGTATCCTCGAAGAGTTGTCTACGCTCATCTGAACATTCGGTGAAGTATTCGATGTCATCGTCCGGCATGTAATAAACCCAGCTTGCGGCAGTCATGACGCTGGCGTTGTTAAAAATAAAATAAAACCAAAAATCAGGTACTTTGATGCAGACGAATAACAAAGCCTGGGAGCGGTGCTTTGGTGGGCAAAGATACAAGACCTGTAGTTTGGAGAGAAAGAAGAAGAGCTTCGGAGGGGCAACTCACCGGTGTTCCTGGTCCACTTGTTCTTGTCGGTTCCTCGCCTTACCTCTCTGTGACCACGCTCGTCGACGTCTGAGTTCAGCTTCCTCTTCTTTTCGGCGCTTATTTCGAGCTTTACTTGGCATCTGGAGGAAGTGCACTGCATGCGGATACAATTGCTCAGCAGGCGAGGTTGAATCGACGTTACCAGAAGCAGGGAGTCCGGTCCATTTCGAATTGCTTCGAGAGTGGGTTCGAGTTTGTGATGAAGAGCATGGGTGCCACTCTCAATCTAATGGCCCACTACCATCAAGAGTCCTCGACGTTGGAGATGACCATAACTCAAATTTGCTGCATCTCTACTGCACAACTGGACAAGAACGAGAAAAATATATTACTTTGTCTCATTGTTGGGGCAAGCTTATGCAAAGTGAAAAGGAGAAATTTTGCACTTATAGGTGCAATGTCGACAGGCGACGTGAACGAATCGACTGGAATAGCCTGCCAAAGACATTTCAGCATGCTGTGATCGTCACACGAGAGCTAGGCGTACGATTCCTCTGGATTGACTCGATTTGCATAATTCAGCCTCATGAAGGATGCACCGATGATTGCCGCAAACTGAAGGACTGGGATATCGAGGCGAATAGGATGGAAAGATACTATGGTTCGGCCTACTGCACGATTGCTGCTACCTCCGCTACAGATTCTACCAAAGGATTTCTTGGTACACAGCCACCTGGATAGTGTGTAAAGATCCCAAACACCTCAGGCAGTCCACTCCATGTTTGCGAAGCCATCGATGATTTTCGCGGGGACGTGGAGGAAGGACCACTGAATAAGCGGGGATGGGTGTTACAAGAAAGAGCCTTATCGCGTCGAACGATTCATTTTACTACAACCCAGACATATTGGGAGGGTGGAAGAGGGATTCACTGCGAAACACTGAGTAGAATGAGCAAGTAAGTTCACCAGGTTCTGCTTCACAAATAGCCGAGACATTATCCTGTGCACTTCGTAAATGGCCTAACGTGCGTTTGGACGTATCTGACTTCTGACATAGTCCGAGAGCAAGTTTTCTAGCCGACCCCCAATTTCCGGAATCTGTCCTGAACCACAGGTGGAGCACAAGAATCCGTCTTTTTGAGACTCTGTTTGAGATATATTCGAAGCTCGGCCTTACAAACCTTGCTGACAGATCTATTGCGATCTCTAGACTGAAGAAACGATTTGCAAGAACTTTCAATACTGACGGTAATTACGTATATTTAGGGCTAGGAAACCTACTTCTATAGCGTTGGTATAGAGAGTCTATTACTTGGCTTCTATTCTAATAGCTTTGGTATTGATTACTACTTGAATTCATTCATGCGAAATCTACTTCTCAGAGAGCTCTTGTACAGGTCATGTGCCGTGAAGGAAACACCACCGCGTTTCATCGAGGAGCAAATATATACTATAGTATGCTCATTGTTGTTCTGCTGCCCTTGGCCGTTTATTAAGCCCACGAGCTTATGGTTCACGACTCGCTGCTACATCTGGGCCTTTTGTATTCCCTTTAAGCTGTTGCCTCCCCAGATCTTCCCGTTCTAATGAGATTTCCTTGATCAAGCAGGAGATGGCGAAGCCTGCCACCGAGGCTCCCGCAATCATCCAAAACACCCTATATATTGAAATTTTGTACGTCTCAATAACGCGACCCAACAATTCGGCAGGAATGTCAATCTCTCGCAAAAGCTGTATTGACGCGACCGCCTCCCGCGCATCCCCCAAAAATGCCAATTCTGCTGGAAACGCGCCCAGAGCGTTGATTTTCCTTGTGTAAACCGTGTTAAATATACTAGATGAGAGCGCCAGTCCTATGAGACCGCCGAAGAGGCGGAAGGATACAAGGATGCCTGTCGCAAGCCCCATATCATCCACATTCGGCATGCTGGCCTGCAGCGGCAGATTCAGCACCGACCAGAACGGGCCCAACCCCAGGCCGAGCAGCACCTGGAACGATTCCTTCGCCGCGAGGCTTGAACTGCGGTCCAACAGCGTCATTACGCCCGCACCGACCGCCAAGAACGCCCAGCTCGCTAGAATCGTAGCCCGGTACGTGCGCATGATTTCGACGACGACGGACCCGATGACTGCGCTGCCGATCGCGAGAAAGCACCCAGGGAGCGTGAGCACCGCAGCGCGCAGCGGTGAGTGCAGATATACTGCTTGTAAGAATAAAGGCACGTATAGCATGATGGTGTAGTTGGCGACGCCGTGCAGGAAGCCGGCCGCTAACGTCATGCACGCGGTCCGGGTCTTGAATATCCGATACGGGAAAACGGGTTCGACGGGCTTGGACTCGAAGAGAGCGAATAATACCAGCAGGCCGAAGCCGAGGAGTAGCGGAATGAGCGTCTGGTACGAGGCCCACGGGAACATGGCGCCTGCCCAGGCGATGGGCGACGCAAATAACGTACAACCCGCCGTGAATAGAGCGAGCCCAATCCAGTCTAGCCGCCGTAGTTTCTGGGAAAGTGGCTGCTCGAGCGGTTTCAGTCGGAGGAATAATATGGCGAGCACGAGCCCGATGGTGGATACGGGTAGATTGATCCATCCGCTTCCAATATTGTTAGCACAAATACTGAAATTTCTCGCCCTGCTATTTGTGTTCTGGAACTTACATCCACCGCCAGCTCACGTACTCGGTGAACAAGCCCCCCATAACCGGTCCCAGAACAGTGCCGCCGAGCATCGGGATGGCGAAGAGACCCAAGTACATGGGGCGTTCTTTTAGCGTCGTGATGTCGGCAAGGATAATCTCGTTTAGAACGTCAAGGCCACCGGCACCGAGACCTTGCAACACGCGGCCAATGATTAGGACTTTCATGTCTTGCGCTACGGCGAAGACAATTGACCCAGCCATGAATAAGGCGAAAGAGGTATAGAGGGGGAGCAGACGGCCGAAGACGTTGGATACGCTGGTGTGGATCGGTTGCACGATGACAACGGCGAGCATAAAGGATATGCTGGCCCAGAAGCCTTCGAGGGTGGTGCCGTGCAGCTCGTAGGTGATGGACTAAGGAGTGTGAGTTGGATGGGACGTCAGCGAGGGGGGAACAGACGGGTATTGCGACGCCGAGGACGGTTGCGTCGAGCGCGCAGATGAAGCCCATGATTAGGAGCGCGAGGAAAGACATATGGAATGCGAGGGGCTTTTTGAGCGGATGCTCTTGCGACGGGTGATCATGTTTCACTCTCTGGCGCTCACTGCCCAACTCGTGGCCGTGGTGCTCGATGGGAGTGGAATCTGTTGGGTTGGGAAGGGCTTCTTTACCGTCTTCAAGATGCTCCATGCTGAGATGGGAACTAAGAAGTCGAGAGTTAGCCGTGCGAAGCAGCTATGTCAAAGCGCGTGAGAAACAGTTGGACGTCGAACACGACCTTGGGAAGGATCCTTTTCCCGGCGTGGGAACTTTAGCCTTGCCGATTATACGTAGAGTGGAGCCGCAAAAGGCCCCGGGATTTATCGTACGGGCCCAATACGGATCCGCGGACGATGCGCATGCTGAGCAGGCAATACGCAATGCATGCCAGACAATAGCCTTGGTACTATATACCCCCCAGACGATGCACATGCTGAGCAGGCGATATGCAATGCATGTCAGACGATAGTCTTGGCACTATATACCTCTTGGACGGCGCACATACTGAGCAGGCAATATGCAATCCATGCCAGACAATAGCCTTGGTATTATATACCTCTTGGGCAATCTACAGGCTGAAAGCCTGGACACAGTGGGAGCGGCACAAATTGGGACTTCGGTGTTCAAGTAGGTCTCCTGTTTCGGTGCAGCTCATATAACGCATTTATATTTTGTCTTACCCGCATGCACCGTAAGGGCGTATCGCCTTCTTGTCTATTGGTGATACTAGATACCGAAAACGTGGTACTATGAATGAGCTGTCTACCTTTCTGAATAGCTGCGGGCAAGGGCACTTTGCAGGAGACCATGCATATCGTGCGACTAGTGTGTATACGGTAGAAATTATTGCTAAGGTGTAAATCCACGAAGAATGATGCTCCAGCGCTAGTCATTAATCGACATGTATATACTAGCACGGTTGCGTATATATCAGAGTACCTGTATCAATGCGCATTTCAAAGCTTCAAGGTTACGACGGGTATATTTACCTAGAGTGTGCCCTCACTAAGCCCCTTCTGAGGCGGAGCGTGATGATTTTAGACTCGCTGACCTCTATACTGTGCAACAACTTCTCTACTACACTTCTAGAGTATATAAATCAGATATTGCAGTTCTGTGCCAGTCAATCTGCGGCGTTCTTGTCTTGAACGTGGTCGGGATACAAAGTTCTCGGCGACGGTAATTCCAGGAATTCTGGAGCTGCGATCTATGGACCAATCAGGCTCCAATTTCATTCACCCATCTCTCCAAATCCCATAGCAATCTCTCCCCGACTCTCTCCTCAACGACTCCATCCTGCCAACTACAGGTGACGCACATCTGTTCATCCTTCACCGTCATAATCGATACCGAGACAGCAGCGGAAGGCACCTCCGCACTTAAGACTAACTCTGCCCTCCGCAACGACCATCCATCCTTCTCCCTACTCCCCCCATCCAGTACACCCAGATTCGTAACAAGCCACGACAGATACCGCGTCCGCCGTGCCTCGCGCCGCTGCTGGCTGTTCCAGTCCGGGCAATATCCCATAACGGCCAGCAGGTCATTCCTTAAGCCTGAAGCGAGGCGCGCCGCGATCTCGGCGCGGATGCGCGCGGATACGGTCCAGATAATTTTCACAACATCATCAGGTAGGCGTCGAGATAGATTTGCATCCGTGGCAGTAGCAATGTCTGTGTCTGTGGCAGCGTCCGTCATTTTCTCGCGGATCGTTGCGACTAGCTCGGGCGCGTACTCGTGGTCGAGCACAGAGTCGTAATTGCACATGGTCTCCTTCGGCACCAGCCAGGGATACTCCGGCGTGTTTGTGGGCAGGTAGTGGCGCAGGTCGTACGGCGTTCGGCTTGCAAATCCCGTGCCCGAAGCAGGCTCGAGGGAAGAAGTGAGAGAGACGAGGACCAGGGCGTGCATGAGCCCAGTAACGGTAGTGTTATGCAGACGGCAGGCAGACACTAGATTTGCGACGGTGCCCGCGTTGACGGTGAAGGTGCGGAACCGGGTTGCGTACGGCGTGCATTGTATGGGGGCCCAGGTTGCGTGGGGCGATCCAGGGAAGAAAGATACGGGCTTGAAGTCGTTGTAGAACCACTTCAGAAGAAAAATGGGGTCCAGCGGCCATGAGCAGAGAATTTCGGCGTTGGGGGGAAGTTTGTCGGTGTCGTCGGGGAGGTCGAGGGTCCAGCTAGCCGCGGAAATGTCAATGGGAGCTTTGTTCTGGGCGGAGGTTTCGTTCAAAGCGCGGAGAAGATGGCGGTGGAAGATCTTGCCGCTCATGCCGTCGTGATGCGCGTGGTTCCACACATACAAGATGTCTAAGGCGTTCACCTCCGGCCCGTGCAAGACGACTAGTCGCCACCCGGGCCGCGTCGAGAGGTTGTCGAATCTGGAGTCGAGCTGCAGCTGCATGGTGTCGACGTACGCCTGCTCGAGTTGACTGGCGTTGTCGCATGATCGCCACTCGATATGGTCGCGGAGTTCCAGCTGGCCGAGGCGGACAAAGGCAGGATGTCTGGAGTGTTCGCCTGTGATACCGACGTGGAGATGAGGCTGATCGAGAACGACTCGGGCCACGGCGTTGATGACGCTGCTCTTGAGCGTGGCTAGGGCGTCCAGATTGGCAAGAACAGGTGGCGCGCAGTAACGACAGGCTACGACGGTGCCGCGGTACTGATCGAGTGTGTGCATAGCTGTTTGGTACGCTTCACTGCGCCTGCATTAGACGACAATTGTTCACAGATGGATTGGGTACGTACTGGCTTCCCATAACCCGAATTCGAGCCCCAACGCTGACATCACCGCTGGTAATATGACCCCTACTTAGATAACTACCCATGATGGAAGCTGGTATGAGGGTGGTCCTGCAGAGAGACGGCGGAATGCCATCGACCACATTAAAAGCAGAGAGGCGGCGTTGGAGGTGCAACGCCGCAGGGATGGCTAGATGCGGTTAGGCGCTGTCGGGTTAATTTTACCCGTGGGGTCCGTACTATAGTGGCTTGGTCCATACCACCGTCAGGGCGCATTTCCCCCTCCCGCGTGCGTTTCTCGTGTCGTATATCATATATAATACTGTGGTCTCCGGCATATATATTAGAAACGGCCCGTGCACGACAAAAAACAGCTTTCTGTCAATGTGGGGCACTTGTGAGTAGGCAGGCGCAAATACTAGAGAAGCAAAAGGGTAGTATTCGAAGGGGTATCAGACGAATCCTTAAGGAGACGTGGTGTAGAACCGCAGGCCCGGCACGTGACCCGTGCCAGCCCGACACTACTCCGTGGCGTCCGCGACAGAGGTATGCGTGACATTTTTGTCAACCACCACATTAATTCCTTAGCTTCTACTTAGTACAATAGAATTGTCTAAGAAAGCCCTTTTGTAGAATAATTTTAAAAAAAATCTACGGTGTAGTTTCTGCACGCCCTTCTAGCTCTTGACTGAAGCGACGACAGATGCACCAGACACAACCAGCCGCCTCTTTTCAGACTGTCTCTGATTGCTGCATCTCCACACCTCTCTTCGGCTCTACCTCCACACTATTGTGACTCACCATATGCTCCACCCCCGCGCTCTCCACCGTATCCAGCCCATGCGTCTCCAGCTCGCTGATCTCGAAAAGACTCCTCCTCCGCCGCGTTTTGGGCTTGTACATGTACCGCCAGGGCCTCGATTTGCTCAGATCCGTCTTGCTTGTCAGCGTGCGGAAGAAGGCAATAATCGCCTCCGAACCCGGAAGCGCCTTGAAGGCGCGCGGAAAGGCAGGAATGCCCATGATCAGGAAACCAGTAGTCAGCTCCCAGATGGTCCACACGGCGATGCCAGAGAACTCATACGTTGCGTCTTCAGACTTGACCAGGTGCACAAAGTAGACTGTGCGGGCTATGCCGAAGGACCATGCGCTGTGCACACAAAACCTGTTAGCTGAACAATTGCACTAACACGCTAGGCAGGGAGGATGGATACACGAACCCGATTCCGATGACGAACAGCAGCGACAACCCCCACCTCCTCTTCCTGCTCATATTCAACTTCCAAATCATCCATTGCGGCAAAGCGAGAATCGCCGTATCCGAAACAAAATTGATAACGCTGGTCGCGAAGTTCTGCGCCTCGACGTCCACGCGACAACTCCCGCCCTCGTAGAACAGATTCCAGATTTTCTCGCGCGGCCAGCAGCGGAACACTTCAGTGAGTGTCGTGATGACGTAGTAGAGGGTATTCGCCCAGATCATTACGTGAAGCATCCAAAAGGTGAAGTTGCGTTGGCCGGCGGGGACAAAGATGCGCAGCCAGTTGATTAGGATGGCGACTTTGATGCACATGGCGATCGGGCCGTAGAAAACGGCGGCGAGGTGGAGATTCTGCATAATATCAGCATGTCCAAGAGAGAACGCGGCCACCAAGCCGGTAGCGGACCAGACTTACATAGAGGATCGAGGACATGGACTTCAGCTGGATATTCCACTGATGGGTCCACATACCCGGCAGCCCGACGAGCTTCCAGCTCACATATTGGATTCCGGCGAAGATGCCCTGCGACGACGTTCAGCCAACACTGCTTGTTGCCGTGTCCCACGGATGGCTATCTACCAGTGCCGTAACCATCAAGAAATCCTCGAGAACAAACTTCTTGGCGACGGTGCTGCTCACTATACGTGCCAACACGGCAAGAGTGGCAATGACAGAACTGGCGATGAGCCAGACGTACCCGCTTGTGTGCTGTCCGCCGGTGTTCACAAAGTCAGGTGTCACGCCCGCCGGCGGCTCCATGGCAGGCCCTTCGAGATCGACGTTCATTGTGTAGGCAGGTTTTCTGCCGATTCTGGCATATAAGAGCGCGTAATGGATCCCGAGCAACGGCACGGCGTCGTAACAGCGAAAGACTCGAGTCAATAGAATGTCTCATGTGAATCGAAGAAAGAGAAAGGGAAAAATCCGAACTTAATAGACAAGACTTGAAACGTGTGGAAGTCAAAGAGGGTGGGCCCGGGGGGCGGGTGGGGGGGCGGATTGAGAATGGCCTGATTACCGTGGCTTTGATGTATGTAAGTTAACTTAGAGGTTGTGGAACCCGAACTGCGTTATTTTTGGCTGGGGGCTGAGAATGCATCTGCATTGGCGGCTAACGCGCCGGGCTCGTAGAAGCGAATGAGAGGTGATTGCGCAATCGCTTGCAGCTGCGATGCATGCAGGATCAATTGGGTGTGGCTACATTAATACGCTCCGCGCCAAGTACTCAGGCCGCTTCCAGCAGAAGGCAAACCTCTAGACAGGGATTATCGGTCCGTCAACGTCCGCCTCATCTGCAATATCAACACTAACATCAACGTCGTCTGCTGCAGCGTCCCTGTTTTACTACCATATCCCTATCTCACTATGAACAACAGCAACTGGAACTCCCTCCGCTCCTCCAATGGTCCCCTAAAGAAGCAAATCGAGGCCCAGCGTCTCCAGTCGCAGTCATCCCAAACTAAAAACCTCCCTACCTTCTACCGCAACGTCGAAGAAGCGCTCGATGCGCGCCGCACCACGCAATCCCTCTTCGCTATCCTGCAAAACAACTGGCAGACTAGCCATGCCGTCGACTTCTGCTCCAACGACTACCTCTCCTGGAATACGACCGGCTTGATCCGCACCGCCTTCCTCGCGGAACTAAGCGCGCACCCTGATTTTAGCGTCGCCGCTGGCGGTTCAAGAGTGATGGAGGGAAACTACGCATATATCGAAGATGTCGAGCGTGAGATTGCGGCGTGGCATGGCGCAAAGGCCGGGCTGATTGTAAACTCGGCGTTTGATGCAAATGTGATGGTTTGGTCTGCGCTGCCGCGGCCAGGGGATGTCATTGTGTATGATAGTCTGGTGCATGCGAGTACGCACGAGGGAATGGAGCGCAGTCTTGCGATCCAGAAAACGGGGTTTGACCACAACGATGTCAAGGCGTTCCGCAGGACGTTGAGCTCGATTTTAGAGTCTTCTCCAATGGTCAAACAAGGCAGGCGGTCGATACTTGTAGCAGTTGAGTCTGTATACAGCATGGAAGGCGATGTGTGCCCGCTACTTGAACTCGTAGAAATTGCGGAGGAGCTTTCGGAGGGACTTGGTAATATTCAATTTGTGGTTGATGAGACGCACAGCGCGGGGCTTTTTGGCCCAGATGGTGCGGGTCTGGTATGCGAGCTCGGCTTGAAGGAAGAGATTGCGGTGAGACTGCACACTTACTCAAAGGCGATGGGCGCATGCGGAGGTAGGAACATTACATTTCCTCGTGACTGGGCCTGCAGCTGATGCGACTACATCAGGAATCATACTCGGCAACGACACGATCAAGACCGCGCTTGTCAATTTTGCACGCGCGAGTATCTACTCGGCATCGCCGTCCTTTCCATTTGTAGCGGCGATTCGGGCGGGTCATAGATTACTTGGCACGCCGGAGGCACTGGAGGCAAGCAGACTAAGTGCAGGCCATGTTTAGTGTCTATCTAACATGTCATTCAGGGCCAAGAGCGAATTCAACAGCTAGCCCGGACTTTTTTCGAATCATTGACTTCGCACCCTCTCTGGCCGAAAGCGCGGGAATGTGGCATTCTCGCAGTGCCGCTGGCTAGCGGTTGGAAAGAACGCCCGTTCTTAACTCATATCGTCACCGTGTGGACGCGACAGAATTATCTGTACTGGATGTTTTTCCATTTCCTGTTTGCATCATTCTTTGTACTACCTGTGAAGCATCCTGTCGTGCCTATCGGCCAGAGCAGGCTTAGAGTCACGTTTCATGCGGAAAACACTGTTGCGCAAGTAGTTGGGTTTGTGGAACAGCTTTTTATGTGGGTGGAAGAGGTTCTGGATATTGAAGGCGGACAGAGTAAGCATAAAGCTACGGGAGCAGCAAGGGAAGTGTATGCTTGGATGAAAAGGGAGGGCCTGACCGGGTATGGAATGGTGTAGAACGAACGTTGAAGCGGTCCTTCGGAAGATGCTATGGGGCTAGAATTGGAATTCTAAGACTACAACTTTCGACGAGCACGAAAGAGGCGCATACATTCGTATATTCGAGTTAGATGAACCTAAGTCTATACTTTCTCAATGAGCAAGAACGAGACGTATAGACTCGTACAGTAGATTTAGACAGACTGGACCAAATTATCTCCATGTTACTGACCTACATATTACGACAAGCATCGACTATAAACACAAGGTTCTTAATTTGGATTATTTCCGGTGCATTCACTCTAAGGCATATGCGAGTCCGTGCTTGCATGCTCATACACCAAGATAGGCAGCTTTAAGAGATATGGGAACCCGAATCCATACACAGCTTCCTAAATTAGACATCACGGTTAATTGGCAAGCCCATAAGCGATTTGACCTCTTCTATCCATACACGCCAAGGCAGTCTCTGCCTTGGCGTGTATGCGCCGCACTGCTGATTGCAGACTTGCAGAATTAGGCGCCTAGATGTGTCCTTCGCGTAGCCCCAGAGAAATCTTACGGTGTGACAGCCGTGTGTTTGGGGGCCGAAACACGGACAGCAACCCATGCATCCAATATATTGAAACTGGCTGGATCGTGGGGCAGCTTTACGTCTATCCAGTGGGTATGATTCGTTCTGATTGGCCGGGTGTTCCGCAGCCCCGAAGCAGCAGCCGCACCTCTTTGGAGCTGCAGAATACCCGAATACCTCGATTGGCCAGTTAAGCCCGACGAGCGAGATTTTTATAGATATGTATGCTTCCAGAAACTCATTATTTGAGCGTGCTTGCCGTAGAATCAAAGATTAACCCTCCTTCATACCCCCATCACCAGCCACTATGGAGCCAATAGCGATCGTTGGACTGGCCTTCAAGCTCCCGCAAGGGGCAGAAGACGATTCCAGCCTATGGAACATACTTGAGCAAGGCAAGAACGTAATGACGACTTGGCCGAAGTCGAGGGCAAATATCGATACATTCTACGAGTCGGATGTAGATAGACTTAACACGGTATATCTTCACTGTTGTATTCTGTGACCTACCCGCAGCTAATATGACAAACAGGTACCGGCAAGGGGGGCACACTTCCTCGATGGGGACTTTACTGCTTTCGACGCCCCCTTCTTTTCCATTTCCAAGAAAGAGGCTATGGCCATGGATCCCCAGCAGCGGATGCTGCTTGAGACGACGTTCCACGCGCTGGAAAATGGTATGCATGCTAAGGCCAGATTAACTAAACGTGTCCTGTTCAGATGGCTTACAATACGCAGCGGGCATGCCGATCGAAGACGTTGCGGGAACCCAGACAGCCGTCTACGCAGGGTCCATGGAGAGCGAATACCACAGGATGATTGCCAAGGACCCGGATGAAGCGCTGCAGACTACCGGCACCGGCGTGTCAATTTCGATTACAGCTAACAGAATAAGTTGGTATTTTGACCTTCAAGGTCCCAGTGTTCAAATCAATACTGCGTGTTCGTCCAGTATGATAGGAATAGATTTGGCGTGCCAGTCACTGCGATGTGGGCAGAGCTCCATGGTACGGTGATTCGAACATAGATTGAGTCAGCACAGCTTCACCAGCTAAAAATTGAACAGGCACTGGTCACAGGGTCCAATTTACTGCTCAGTCCCGAGCTCTCTCTGTATCTGGCAAATCTCAACATGCTCTCTCCAGACGGTATCTGTTGGAGCTATGATCACCGCGCAAACGGGTATAGTAGGGGAGAGGGTGTAATAGTTCTGATCCTCAAAACGCTCTCTAGTGCAATCAGTGCTGGGGATAACATACGCGCTGTTATCCTAGGGGCAGGATCGAATCAAGATGGTCGTACCCCAGGGCTCACACAGCCAAGCGCTAGCTCTCAGGAAGCCCTGATTCGAGATGTGTATAGGAGTTGCAATCTTGGTTTCGAGACGACTCGTTATGTGGAGGGCCACGGTAAGTAGGATTCTAGTTTCAACGCTGCGCGTCGGTTCGTGGCTCACTTTACTAGGAACCGGGACGCAGGTTGGAGATTCGATTGAAATTAAAGCGATTGGCTCCGTTTTTCGATCCTCTCGCTCCCGCGAAGCACCGCTCTATGTGTATGATTTTCCATCACACCTCATACGTTATTCGCTGAAGTCAAGTCAGGGGGTCTGTGAAGTCCAATGTGGGCCACCTAGAAGGTGGGAGTGGCCTAGCAGGGATCCTTAAATCCATCTTGATCCTCGAGAAGGGGATCATTCCGCCAAATGCCTTGTTTGAGAAGCTCAATCCAAAGATCAACGCCAAGAGGAATAACATTCAGGTACGCCTGTCTGTCATCAATGGGACAATATATCTGATAAATTTCTAGGTTCCTACGTCTTGCATTGAATGGCCTTGTGCAGGTCTCCGCCGGATTTCAGTTAATTCTTTCGGATTTGGCGGATCCAATGCCCATGTGATTTTGGACGATGCGTATCATACGCTGGAGGCCCTCAATCTGAAGAAAGGCCTCCACTCCCTCCAAACGTTTGAGCTCGCTGGATATATAGTGACCAACGGAATCGCCAACGCCAGAAGCACTTACAACAGTGTTTCGCAAGACTGCGTGTCGCGGCGGACTGAAACTCAAAACACTAATGGCTTCAGAGAGGTCTTCTATGAATTAGCCGACAAGCCTACTCACCTTATAGATAAGGTGGCTGCAAGATATGACAGTCTCGTCCCAGAAACAGAGACCCCAGCGACAAGAGATACAATTTCCACAGTCTCGCCAGCAGCAGATTGCGAATATCAGCTCCTCGTGTACTCCGCGCGCGATGAGACAACATTGAAGCGAGTTCTTCAACAGTACAGTAGGTACTATAATGATTACATCAAAGGATCGCCAAAGAGACTACAGCATCTGGCTCATACCCTCGCTAAGCGCCGAAGCAGGATGGCGTTGAGATCGTTCACTGTAGGCAACGCAAGTCTATCCCCAGAAGATATCGGTCTGCTAAACTCAGACTGCGTGCGTTCGTCTCTAGAAACGCATCTCTGTTTTGTGTTCACGGGTCAAGGAGCGCAATACGCACATATGGGACTTGAACTGATGCGGTATCCTGTTTTCAAGTCGGTTCTCACTGAAACAAATGAAGTTTTCCAGGTATTAGGGGCTGATTGGTCGTTATTCGGTATGTCATTCCAATTCGTCCTGTTGCCTGGCTTGACTAATCTGGCGTCCAGGCAAACTCGAAAGCGCAGAGGGTATTGACCTGCCGCAGTATAGTCAACCGATCTGTACTGCGCTTCAAATCGCTCTTTTCGAGTTACTCAAGAGCTTCAATATTTCTCCCGTGGCCGTTGTCGGTCATTCTTCTGGTGAAATCGCAGCTGCGTATGCTATTGGTGCCCTGACGTTAGAGTCCGCCTGCAAGGTTTCGTATCACCGGGGTAGATTGAGTGGCGCATTGGCAGGCAATGCGGCAGGAGCTATGATGTCGGTGAATCTCCAGGAAGGAAACGCTCGTTCTTATTTGGACAAGATTCTTCCGGGTGCCGATGTACACATTGCATGTGTTAACAGCCCTACGAACATCACTCTTGCAGGACTAGAAGTCGATATTGATGTTCTGAAACACCATCTCGATGATGATGGAGTGTTTGCACAGAAGCTGAAGACGGGAATGGCGTATCACACTCCCGTCATGCAACAAATCGCGGACGAATACCTTACCTCCTTGGGCATACTCGAGTCTGCGGTACCGGGGGGCAACGCGACGGTGATGGTGTCGACAGTGACCGGACAGAAAGTCACCCCGGCTGAACTTGCTACAGGTCAGTATTGGGTCGACAACTCGATATCGCCAGTCCGGTTCGTTGACGCGCTGCAATATCTCAAGCAGGCAGCGCCCAAGCTGGACGGGATCAAAGAAACTTCCGACTACGTCGAGATTGGTCCCCATGGTGCTCTACGTCGGCCTATACTCGACACGCTAAGTCAGATATCCTCTAATAAGGAATCCAGGTATATGTTCGTTATGTCGAAACACACTTCGCCCCTGAAAACGATTATGGAGGTTGCTGGCCGCCTTTTTACCTACGGCCACCCAGTCTCCATCAGCACAGTAAATCAGGATACTATAACTACAGGCGCTTCCTCAACGTTGGTAGACGCACCCCAATATCCCTTCGACCACTCCCGACAATATTGGTACGAAAGCCGATTAAGTCGCGATTGGCGCCTCCGTGGTCCTGCTCCACGGGACGTGCTCGGGATACGCTCGGCGGACTGGAACCCCCTGGAACCACGATGGCGCAAGACTCTTAGTATCAAGGAAACGCCATGGTTTGCAGACCACGTCATCGACGGACTTATTGTCTTACCGGCGGCGGGTATCGTCGTTATAGCCATTGAAGCAGTAAAGCATATGGCGCAAGAACACCAGACAATTTCTGGGTTTCTGATCAAAGAAGCCACTTTTATGCGGCCCATCTCCATGCAAGAAGATAAGAAAACTGAGATTTCGACACAATTGCGTCCGATGAATTATACGTATGAGCGTACATCCTTGCGCTTCGAAGTCAAAATCTTCTCGGTGGACGATAACGGTGACTGGACGGAGTGCTTCAAGGCGGTCATCCACGCCCAAGTTACCAGCGCCACCGCTACAGAGGTTGATGCGGGATTCGAAGCACGCGCCGTCGAGCAGGCATTCTCGAGCGGCTACGACGATGCGACTCGCTCCTGCACTATTCCGATCACCATGCAGAATTTCTATAAATGGCTCCACAATCAGGGCCTCTGCCACGGCGAATCATTCAGGCTCACGGAAGACATCTTGTGGAATGGACGGGAGCTGTGTGTCGCGCGCGTCAGGAACCCGACAGAGCGTTATGAGGGCGTCGTTCATCCGACCGTGCTTGATAATTGCCTTCAGATATGCTGTGTTGCACCTTCTGGGGGAATGACGAAGAAGGGACTTGCAACGTTCATTCCGAGTCGTTTGCGCGATACCTGGATATCGGCAACAGGGTGGCAGTATCCGGAAACCCGCTTGATCCGAGTGAGATCTCAGTCTAAGTTGAACGCGACATCGACTGGTTTCGAGTCATCTTTCGCAGCTTTGGCAGATGATGGCACATTGCTTTGTCATGCGAAAGAGGCTGGGATGTCAGCCGTTGCACACAAGGGCCAAATAGAGGGCGATCAAAGACGGCTGCTTCATAGTATTGACTGGAAACCGCAACTATCCCTACTGTCCGCACAGCAGCTCTCTGAATACTGCGCGGCAGATGAATACTCGGACGATGAAACCTTTGCTAGCGAGTATTGCGTGGAGCTGGAAGATACTATACGAATCAGTCTCGAGCACAAGCTGGCTCAGCTCCAATCGTTAGCGACTCCTGAGACGCCGGCACATCTTCGACACTATGTGTCATGGATCCAGAGCCAACTATCCAAGAAACCAGGTCGATCTGCAAATGGAATAATGCATGAAAATACCGACGATACATTCGCACGACTACGGGCAATCCGGCCCTCCTGGCGGATCTTCATCGACATCGCACAAGCCATCACTTCCATAGTTCAGGGCGAGACAGATGCGCTTGATCTCCTCTTCTCGACGCCAGTAGCCCAGGACTTCTATGACGACTTTTTCGCACGCACATGTAACCACAGGCTGTGTTCGTATCTGGAGCTGGCGATCCACCAGACGCCCGGCCAACGAATCCTTGAAGTTGGTGCTGGTACTGGCGGAATGACGAATCAAATTCTGGGTATTCTACGTCAAATCGAGGAACGTACTGGAGGCACTGCTTTCTCGGAATACGTCTATACAGATGTGTCATCGGCCTACTTCGACGAGGCGCAGGAACGGTTTGGTAATGACATCGGCCGGATGAGCTTCAAGATCCTCGACGTGGATCAGGAGATAAGTAGCACGATAGAGCCGGGTACATATGATATGGTGCTTGCCGGCAGCGTGCTACACGCCACTAAGAATCTGTCCAATACGCTGCGCAACCTGCGGCGTGCGCTGAAACCGGGCGGCAAGTTGGTGTTCCTGGAGATTACTGCCCCAGACTGCTTTCTCATGGGCTTTGGATTCGGCATCTTGCCAGGCTGGTGGTGTGGCGAGGAGGAGTCGCGCGAGTGGTGTCCGACAATGACCGAGTCTGAGTGGGAGGTTTTACTGAAGGACACTGGGTTCTCGGGCAACGACATGGTTATTAGGGACTATAAGGATGATAGGGCGCACCAAGTGAGCATCATCATCTCCACGGCAGACACACCGTCGCACACAGCTGTTGCAGACTCGAGGATCGTAGTTGTCGTCAGTGAGAACGAAGCGCAGAAATATCTGGCTTTGGATCTAGTCAGTCAGGGCTTCAACTCTCCGGGCTATCAACCCGTGCTCGTGACACTGTTTCAATTAGCGGAAATCGAGCTGGGCCCGACCGATCATGTAATTTTCCTCGCCGACATGGGAGGTTCGATGCTGGCTAATCCATCAGACGACACCTTCAGACTGGTCCAAGATTGGGTTCAGCAATCCAAACAACTACTCTGGGTAACTGCTTCCAGCATGTCTTGGCATTTGTATCCGTATACAGGCCTGAAGGATGGATTTCTGCGAACAATACGATCCGAGAACGACAACAAGCGCATCATCTCGCTTTCTCTAGAGGATGACCCATCCGATATCTATAGCTCTTTGAAGCATATCACACAAGTCTTCCGTTCAGCTTTTGAGACAGCATCGCCCGATTCTGAATACATTGTTCGCGACGGGTGGATTTCGACTCGCCGCCTCGTTGTCGAAGAGGACGCCAACAAGGACCTGAACACGTCGATTCATCCCCAGACTCGGCAGCAAGCCTGGCTGCCCGGCCCACCCGTCAAACTCCAGATCGGAACGCGGGGCTCGCTCGACACGCTGCGGTTCATCGAAGACGACGACACGCGGACCACGCTCGGCGCGACTGAAGTCGAGATCGAGAACCGGGCCTGGCCGGTCGGCTTCCGCGACGTCTTCGTTGCGCTAGGGCGGCTGGATGAAAATGAATTCGGCACGGATTGCGCGGGCATAGTAAGGAGAGTTGGCGAAGGGGTTACCGGGCTGAAACCTGGCGACCGCGTCTGCACATCATTCTTCGGAGCCATAAAGACGTATGTTTACCGCGAGGAGTCAGATGTGCTGAAGATACCGGATGCGCTGTCTATGGAAGCGGCGTGTGGTGTCATCAACCCGGCGCTGACGGCGTGGTACTCGCTCATCGACGTTGCTCGCCTGACAAAGGACGACAAGATTCTTATCCATTCAGCGGCTGGCGGGACAGGGCAGTTGGCTATTCAGATTGCTAAAACGGTTGGAGCAGAGGTCTTTGCAACGGTGGGGTATAACCATAAGAAGCAACTGCTGATGGACGAGTACGATATCCCCGCTTCGCATATCTTCTATAGCCGCGATCTCAGCTTCGTGCAAGGCGTCATGCGCGTGACGAACGGCTACGGAGTGGATGTCGTGCTAAACTCGCTAGTAGGTGAAGGCTTGCGCGCATCATGGGACTGTATAGCGCCATGCGGACGATTCGTGGAGATTGGGAAGGCGGACATCTACGCGAATGCGCCGTTGCCAATGGCGGCTTTTAAGAACAATGTTTCCTTCTTCGCGGTTGATCTTCGCCATTTGCACTATCAGAAGTTGGACCTGATGAGGAGGGTGTTTAGAAAGAGTCTTGAACTAGTACTGGGTGGGACGCTGCACTGTCCAGTGCCGTGCCATACTTACTCGGTATCAAATATCCAGGACGCGTTTCGATTTATTCAAACTGGGCAGAATACGGGACGGGTCGTTGTTACAGCCGAGCCAGAGAACAAGGTTCAGGTACGCACTCTAAGCGGACTCGTATGAGACTTAAGTACAGAAAACATTTGGACTAACATGGGACAGAAACATCTTATCCAGCGGAAAACTTGGACATTCGATAGTAACGCTGTATATGTCGTCGCTGCAGGATTAGGGGGTGTTGGACGCTCTATCCTGCGCTGGATGGTCTCTCGAGGCGCAAAGCAGTTGATCGTCCCATCAAGGTCCGGTGCAGCCTCCAACGGAGCCATCCAGGTAGTCAGCGAACTTTCTGCGCTGGGCGTAAACATACTTACTCCCAAGTGCGACTTATCTTCGGCACGCTCAGTTCAGCTCATGCTCTCCGACTGCGCACAAACAATGGGTCCGATCCGAGGCTGCATCAACGCAGCCATGGTCCTCCAGGACTCGGTCTTCGACAACATGACCCGGGCCCAGTGGAACACGACTATCCACTCCAAGGTCCAAACATCATGGAATCTGCATACACTCCTTCCTGAAGCCCTCGATTTCTTCGTCCTGCTCTCGTCCGCATCGGGGATTCTAGGAAACGTTAGCCAGGCCAATTACGCCGCAGGTTGCACGTTTCAAGACGCGCTCGCTCGATTTCGCATGGCGCATAACCAAAATTCGACATCCATCGATCTCGGTCTTATGCGAACTGTCGGCATAGTCGCCGAAAACGAAGATCTGCAGAAGAATTTCGAGAAATACCCTGGCCTGACTGCAATAGAGGAAGAAGAATTCCTGGGGCTCTTGGATATCATTTTAGATACCGATTACTACTCATCTAGTTCCACAGCCAGGGACCAGATTACCATGGGTATCGTTCCTCCAGCCGAGCTTGTAAACGGAGACGGCGCCTTGCCGCTCGAACATCTAGATCGTTCACTTTTTGCCTACTTCAACAAAACCCGCGCCGCTTCCAGTATAACTGGTCCTGAACACAGTCTAAATTCAGCAGTACTGTTTCGTCAAGCCAAAACTGTCGAAGAGATGGTTTCCATCGTGGTAGAATCGATCGTGCAGAAGCTGGCGCGCGGGCTGACTATCAAAGCAGAGGAGGTGGATGCGGATCGACCGTTGCATTTGTATGGCGTGGACTCGCTTGTTGCGGTGGAGCTAAGGAACTGGATTAACAGGGAGTTTGCGGCGGATGTGCCCGTGTTTGAGTTGATGAGTGGAAAGTCCATTCTGGCGATTGGGCAGCTGGTTGCGAAGACAAGCCAGGTGAAGATAGCAAGCTGAGGGGATGGTGCTTTCTATAGTGTTGAAGTTAAGAGAATAATTAGCTAAAGTGGACTTATTGCGGAGCGAGGTACGAGCGTAGCTTTACATTCGGGTCCACTGAAATCGAATATCCCTGTCCGAGATAGGTTAGCGGCATTACTGCTTTTGGACGGAGTGACATTTAAATGCCTGATAGCCAATCATTTTGCACAGCCACAGGGATGCACCCAATCACGAACGCTGTAGCTTCTCTAGCCACACCACACCGAACATCGAGCTCCAGCTGGCTGATATCATAGGGGAGGAAAGGAAAAATGAGCGCTTTCTTGGCAACCCACCAACACCACGTTTTTGTATATTAAATAGTGAATTATATCTCCACTACAGCGCTTTATATACTCAAAAAAATACCGCGAGCTCGCCCAAGTACCCCTCCATATCGTCAGACGTACGCGTATATAGATTCTATACGGAAAACGCGCTTCTTTAAGGCCTACGATCGACGCGGCGATACGGGGTAGAATATTCAGACAGTAACAACCTCACTAAATATTCCATCTAGCACCGCCCGACGCTGGATTTCTGAGCGACGGCAATACCGTGATATCGTATATAGGAGGGGAGAGCTTAGAGAGATAAAATAGAAAAAAAAAGTACCCGATAAGACCCTACTTCTACTATAACGGATAAGTAACTAGATATCCTTTTAAGTTATAATAGAAGCGTTAACCTAGTATATAATAATAAAAATAACGTATAATATATATACTATTAAATTAATACCTTTGAACGCTATCTATAAAAGTTATTATATATATATAGGAGGGTAGATATTTATAAAGCTACTACTTCTAAAATTATTATAAATATATAGGGCTTAAAGCATTAAGTATACGACGTAAAGTACTAATATTATTGAATTTTGGTGATTTTCGAGCGTTAGGTGGTCCCGAGCGTTAGGTGGGGAAGACTGGTAGAGTTGACACCACGCACTCCCACTATAGTAGTCCTTGACGTTTAGCTAAAGTGCCATGCCTCCACTAGCTAAGAATAATCCAATGCGTTGCCCTAGTTTCTTTCCTCCTTTTTCATGTGCATTAGATTAGGCCGTTGCTCGAACTCAATCTAGTTTAGTGGGAGGATGCTAACCATAGAATGTGACGTGCTAGGTCAAATTATAAGGCGTAGCTAGTAGAACAACGGCCGGATTTTGGATATGGGCATGATGGTAAGGAATGAATCCATCTTCTCTCGTTTCTCCCCACGGTCCACATGCTGCTCCACCTGGAGCCATGATTCTCCACTCGTCAAAAGATGAGGCATTTTCGTGATTGGTACCGAAGTATAGGTCTAGGGTGGAGCGGCTTAGCTCTGGGTTGCAGCGGTGGCTGTCGGAGCAGAAAGAAGAAAGATGGGAATTTAGCATCCTAGCCGGATTGGGTTGTCCTCGCCGGAAGATCGTAACAAAAGGCTAGAGAGGCGTAAAGGTAGGATTGTAGATAGCGAAAGTAAATACGAAGGTGCCGGAATAGCGCACTAGAAAAGAACCCAAACGAAATAAAGGGAAGATATTCTAAAATGAGAGTCAAAAGCCGTCTGAATCAAACCTCACTGAAGCTGGTAGATCTTCAGGTCCACACGAAAGCCGTACCAATAGCATCACAGCCTGTTGCGGTGAAAAGAACGATAAGGCGGAAACTGGGAAAGCCGCGTAGCATGTTAGCTGGTTGGAAAGCGAGGTTTTTGATTGGTGGCCGGAGATGAGATGGGGGGGAGCAGGCAGGAGAGGCGTAGAAAGGGCGTGGACCGCTTGGAAGCAGAGGTGCCGGGGTAGAGTTAGAGAATTAAGGGTAAGAGATGATGAGGAAGCCTGGCGAGGGGAGCGCGAGTTGAAGGGGCTAGGAGCGATGCCCGATATGGATAAGCGAGGGACTGCGCTAAACCCGAAGGGGAGTCCCTGGACAGAGATTACCACAGGTGGCGGGTAATGAATCAAGCAGAGGCGTGGCTTTGACGACCTCACTCCCGGAAAGAAGTCGTTAGAAGCCGATAGGTCTCGTGAGTGTGTGCATGGAGAGATCCTCTCTGCACAGTTCTCGCAGATATTCTTATACCAAATTTTTGCGTCCGGTGATGTTGGTGATGTTTGTAGATATAGGTTTTGGTAGGCAGCAAGGTTGACATGTTTATAAGCTGACTGCATCGGTGGCGGTGCATACCCCGCTGTGCCCAGAGGGCAATTTAAACCGCTCTCCCTCGTAGCTGGGAGTTGGATTATCACATCGTTCAATATTCCCACCATGTCATTCGGATTCTCTGTAGGTGATCTTATCGGTGCAGCGAACTTGACATACCGCTTAATCAAAGCTCTACACGGCAGCCAAGATGCCGGCGAAGAATATCGCGCTGCAATTAACGAGCTAGGATGTGTTCAGCAAGCCTTAATCCGAGTGAGTTGTTTGGGGTCTAACAAGGACTTCCCCCGGGCTACCTTCGAATCCGCATCATGTATTATCATGGGATCAATGGATATCATCCAGTCTTTCTTGGACAGGACGAAGAAGTACGATCGGAGGCTCGGTGGCCTAGGGTCGTCGAGCTTTGCGCATGGCTTGAGAAAGATCGGCTGGGTGCTATTCAAGGCGGAAGATATGAAGAAGCTAAGGGAGACATTGCACGCAAGATTATCGGCACTTGGGGTACTTTTGGTGGCTGCGAATCTGTACGTGAGGCTGGTTTCTTTGCCTTATTACACAGAAACTAACCTGATATTGTCGAAGTGATACGAGCGGCATTCCTGCGCAATACTTGGACGGCGCAGACCAAAAGATTCCGACCACTGATACGGAAACCAACGATCCGCGCTTCATGCCGACGACAAATGAGATCTCGAAGTCAATGCGCCCCGGAACGAGGCTCTCAAATCAAACTCATAACAGCTCGTTCAGATCTATCGACTCTGGCATTGGAAGTGAGGAAGATGTTTCTGAAGAGAGAATTCAAGAACTGGACCCATTATGCGAGGAAAATAGAGAACAGAGCTCATTAAATTTCTCCTCGACGATCTTCTTGTCATCATTTTCACGGGAGGAACTGGTCTCTATGATATTGAACCAGGCCAGCAGGGAAGAAAAGATCAAAGAGCTGTCTGCACTCCTTCGAGCTCTAGTGCGAATGGGGGAATATCAACTCGACAAGGCCGATCATCCCAAGTTTGTAAGGTTTCTAGATGAAATTTGTGATGAACGGGAATCATTGCACAAATCAAAATTGCCAATCAGGTTCAAAGACGCTGTCGGTCGGAAGTTCAGTTTCCCTTGGCATCTGTGCAGGACCTGGAAGGTATGTTATACCAATGTTCTCTACAAATGGCCCACTAACGTCGTTCTTAGGGAATGAAAGAGTTAATCAAGCAAGCCTTCCTACGCGTCGATGTGATCGGGCCCCACGTGCGCGCAGGGGAGTATGATCTTGTCGGTCCTGATGGCGAGATCATCTTACCCCAGGCATGGGAAACGATGGTCCGGCCCGACTGGGCCATCACGATGCACATGTGGCCAATGCCAATGCCCGAGCCTCCACCACTACCACCTCCCATGCCAGAATCACCGAACCAGAGCAAGCCAGAGCCTGAATTTTCGCAAGCAGATGAGATGGCCAGCCCTCCGCCTCCAGCAGAGCCAGCCCCTAAGTTAAGCGGAGAAAATGCACCGCAAGATGATCCTCGGACGCAGGAGGGAAAGGATGATGCGCCGACTGAGGCTACAAACATTAACGGCGATGTCAAGGTCGTGAATGCGAGGGACGAGCCGCCTGGGGAAAACAATACCGATGACGATTGGTGGGGAGCAGCGGCAGTTCCTCCTACTAACTCTGGTGATGGACCTCCGCTTGTGTCAGAAGACTCCACGAAAGAGAACTGCGGCAAGGACCCAATCGAACCAGATGATACAACTAAAATTGACAGTGTCCAAGACCGTGTCTTTGCCACTGTTTCGAACTCGCCTCAGTTGGTTCCTTATTCTAGCACAAGTACTCCCCAGCAGCCGATGTATCGACGAATACTCCCAACGACCCCCCCGGTGTAGTGAATGGCGGCGATAGTGCACACGGTCGCGGGACAGGCGAGGAGCTGTTGCATTCCTCCAGAGAATCAACCCCCCACCTGAAAGAATACAGGGCCATCATGATACTGGTCCGGACTTGGACAAGCGTGAGGAGAAAAGCAACGGTAGCCATGGATGAGGCTTGCCGTACGTATTGCTCTTCTTCACGCCTCCGTTGCTTTTTGAAACACGGCTCCTGGTATCGACGCGGGCTGCGTACTTTCTGATCAGGACAGTATTTCTATCGGTCTGGTTGCAGAAGATCAACATTGTGCCACGTACAGATTGCTTTTACACTGAAGACTGTTATAGGAGAGGGGTGACTGATATTCTGACGCTTAGTTTCCGACACTAATTTTGGTACCTGTTTAATCTTTGCCGCAAGGGCTCAGGGTGTACGCGTTCTTAGACTACGTAGAGAGTTGGTACTTCTGTGTTAGTCCAGATGTCGTATTTCCACCGCTAGCAGGGAGGATGGCCGGCCCGCTCCAGCCATACTCTTGTACGGAGTGGCGAGCCTGAATAATTTAAACGCTACCAGAGGCCCTACGGCTAATTATTACTTTATAGTAGGTACTATCATATTCTCTAGCTTTAATAGAGATAACTAAAGAGTTATAATAGTAATATAAGTATAGTAATAACCTTCCAGCGTATAAGGCTTATTTTATTCTACTATGATACGCTTCACGAATTATATAGTAAGACGTCTATATAAGAGTAATTTTTATTTCAATAAAATTATAGTTCTTTTAAAATAGTCCAAGTATATAACCTAAGGCAAATATAGTAAAAAATTTAAGACGTGTAGTGAAGTTCCACGGCTTTAAAATCGAAGTACCTCTAGTTTGTTCCGTTACGGCGGTTGTTCCGTTACGCGTGGATGGACATTACATATAATACTAACTCGACCAATATGGGCCCAATTGAGGAGGCGATTACGGCGTTGCAATCCCTGGAGTTTGGAGAAAAATTTAATATCTCTTAGACTGCAAGAAAATATGGTGTTGAACGATCAACTCTGTCGTGAAGGTGGTATAAAATCTAAGGCTCCCACACCGTCACATGGCGCTGTGGGATATCTAGTTGGTGGTAATATACCGCTTCGTACTGAATACTGAATCGGATTCAGTATTCTTCGTGCGTAATCCTTTTGGCTTAGCGATATAGCCTCACAAACATGTAGGTTAGGCCTTTTCTAAGTGTACTATAGGTAAGGCGGTATTTTAGTAGAACAGGCATAACGGGACAGGAGTAAATAATATATTAACATGATGGATACGGGTTCATTTTAGGGCTCATTCAGTTGTAAAGTCTATAATCTAGGAAGTATAAAACGAAACAGCATAGGGATGGTACAGGAACTAGGTAATGAAAGTTAATGGGTCTGCAGAGTTTGGGCTTGGCACTTCGGGTGCAAGCGATTCCAAAAGCGGCGACAGAGAACCTCCAAAAAGGAGTCAAAAGTCCCCGGACATAGAGGTACTCCAGTAAAATAATTGGACTTGCACCTCTTACTATATTATTGGCCGCCAGAATTTATATTTAACAGGTATCATAAATATAGGCCACCGATCAGTACCATGACCGGCGATATCCCAATGGGGCAAACACAGAAGACCGGACCAACCATCTTCATGAGCCTACGTCTCGAGCCTCGCGAAGCCGTCTACGAATATGCGATGATCTACCTCCAAATAAACATCGTCGATAAGTCCGCTTCGAAACTGCACCTCTCTAGGATCTGGCTAGTGAGCCGCAAGACGCTCGATGAGGCTCTTCAAGTCTACTGCTACAAGTTCGTACTTCATAAATATTTCACCAAGACGTTGGCGGGAATGTACTCATACTTGGGGAAGGACATCAAGGTAAATCCGAAGTTGAAGCCTTTCGCACCGTACGTGGTTCAGCAGCAAGATGACGCGACGGCATAGCAGGTTGGAGTTGAATGACGCTTGGGATGGTTCGACAAACGGCCTATCCCGTCGCAATAGGTGTCTTACCCCTCGCAGCCTAAGCGGTTGGTCATCAGCTTGCATCAGCGGCACAACCGTTACAACATGGGAGGAAACAGAGACTTTGCTTGTGAGGGAGGTTAGGGATTTAGAGAGGGCGGGGCAGACATTTTTGGAGTAACCTTGCGCTAACATCTTTCCAACCTATCCTTCACTTTACTGAATACATTTTGGCGTCCTTCGGCACTTTGCCCAATCTCGCCTGCGTGCTTGATGGTTATGTTTCCGACCTCGTGAACTGCCTCAGACTTGGGTTTGTACGATCCCTGCATCGGTCCCCCGCACACTTTGTCCCTAGACCATATATGCACGACAAGCCTCACGTCTTATGTTCACATCATTTCGTTTAACCCATAACGAGGGCTCTAGAGCGGTCGGAAAGTGCTTAGTGATCCCATGACTCTTGACCGGCATGCTTCTGATTAAGGGGCACACTTAGTCCTCCCTATCAGCTTCCAGCAGACTTTCCCCATCTTTTCCAACCTTCCAAATCTTCTTAATTCTCAAGAAATCAACCTTACTAATCAGCTCTTTCCACTGCCGCTCCGTCCTAAGCCGTCCATTCACCGCTGCCATCATATTGAGGTCAAACGCCGCACCCCAAAACCCACATCCCGCATCCGGTAATATTATCTCATTAATCAGCAGCTTAGAATACCCCTGTTTCATGGCGTCTCTTATATGCGAGAGGATGCTGACGCATTCCTCATCCGGCCATCCATGCAAGATGTTTCGGAGGTAGTATGCACGGGCATGGATGGCTGGCTGCGGGGTAAAGAAGTCGTGCGCTTGGATCTCGAAGGAGTCCTTCCACTCATCTGGGACTCCGGTCAGTACGCGGGGGAGGTCTTGCAGGATGAGTCTGCCTTTCAAACCCAGATGCTTTTGAGTGGCGGAGATTGAAGCCAGATCGTGTCCCTTCCCACCTCCCATATCGACGAGTAGGACATCCTCGGCCGAGTCGACGTCTAGTTTCTCGGTGATGGGGAAACTGTCCGTCCAGGGTTTCTTGCCCACTCGCACGGCTGCCATGAAGATGTTGAACTCTTTCGCCGCGGCCGGATCCTGGCCGAGGTACTGAAGGAACGGTATCCCATGCGCGTAGGTGTACAACCCATTCTCTGCGCTCGGTGGTGCCTGCAGACCCTTTTCCGCAAAATAGTCCGGCATCTTTGCTACCGAGACTGAAACATCCCTCAAGTGCCGCAACCCAGCGCCCCACTCAGGCGTGCAGAAGAGCGCGCTAAAGTCGGTGGCCGCATAAGTCTCGGTCCCAATCTCTGTGACCGTTCCGGTAGCTGTTAAAACGCGCATCAGCCGTCTCACGAGAGATGCGTCAGCATTTGGAGTAGTGGATGCGGCCAGCTGATCAGCGGATAGACCTGCCTCCCCCGCACTGCTGAGGAACTGCAGCCAGCCTACATCCAGTGCTGTTTGGAGGACGGAGAGGTGATGTGGCTGGAAGGAGACGTCCCAGGCGCGGTCGATGGGCGTTTGTAATGTTCGCGTCAGGCGCTTCGAGGCTTCGACGAGTTGATTCCGAAGGGCGGCGTCGGCTTCGAGGCTGTCGCCGACTTGGATTTGCTCGGCGAGGACTTGCGCTTCGGCGAGGAGACGGCCAATTGTTTCGTCTGGCGCTTCCATGCCGAATGCTGATTTGCCTAACAGGGTGAGTAATGACATTGGAGGTGTCTTTAGTTCTGCTTTTTTTTAGGAGCTATATCGCAACCTTCTAGATTCATATGCAGCTAAACCGTTACCTCTTATACTCCGACCAGGACCTCGGTTCGGCGGTTGTTGTCACTGGTTTGCTTTTGTCTTGGTTCCGTAATCTACATATCTTGGAATTTAATCACAAATCAGGTGCCTTCAATTGAGCTAGTGGGGGCGGGGGAGGGGAATGGGGAAACCGCCGAGGGCTAGTTGCCGCCCACCCTACTAGCTTATCTAGTACACATGCATTTATAATGTACAAAGGGGGATCATAAACGGGCTGCTAGCGCGCTCGGTGGGGGAGGCCTGTGCACGGAAGGTGCGAAAATTAAATACCTTGTTTTATAAGCGTTTCGCTAGCAACTAGAGGTACCAAATTCCACGCTATTCCTCTACAATACCGAAATCACCGGCTCACCGCCTTAGATATGGACCCTCAGAGAGGATAGCCTACAATATATTACTATATAAAATACAGTGATCTACTATCGTGTATAAGGTGTGGGCATAGCACCTCTACTGTGTACAAACTCCTGCTGTGTTTCGTGCGGACCTTACAAACAAGCAGACTCTCACTATGCAAATCCAAACCAAATAAAATACAGTGAAAAAGGTATCGTGCTTACATCTGTGCGCACCACCGAACTGCGCTAGCGGCCCGCCTTCCCGGTTTTTTATGCTTGCATGCAAATACAGTAGTATGCCGTTGGGCGATTCGGACCATCTGAGGGATTACTCAGGCTTGGCTAGTGTGATGAGTGTTTGCCCATACATTCATAGATGTGTTAGTGCTTATTCTATACCCAATTGGATATGGAAGTCTTTATCTGTACATTGATAGATGTGTTAGTGCTTATCTACAACTAATCGGACATGGATGTCTACCTCAGCGTGCTGGGCTCATTGCGTACCCGATTTGTCTTACTTGGTTGCGTTTTCTCAATCCATGCTTCCACAAGTATATGAACAGTTATGACAGTCCTCCAAGTGACGCTCAGTAGGCCCCTCGAATCCTTGAGCTTGTATTCTTCCCAGCAATCATGAGCACAAACCCAACCTCTCCATTGAAGCGCGTCGCCATTATCGGCGCCGGCCCATGTGGCTTGCCTGCACTGAAGGAAATACTTGCTGGTGGACACGAGGTCGTACTGTTCGAGAAATCTTCTGCTCTGGGTGGAGTGTTCGCCAGTTCAGCCATCTATCATGACCTCCATCTTACCCTCTCGAACTGGGCTATGGCATTCTCTGACTTTCCGAATCGCCAACGGCAATGCTATCCTTCGGGGCAAGAGTATCTACAATATTTGAAAGATTATGCCAGTCATTTCGATTTGGAACGACACATCAGATACAACACGGAGGTTCGTAGTGCATCTTTGGGTGGTAATGGTCGCTGGACACTGGAATTGCAACAACATGGAAAGAAACACATCGAAATCTTCGAAGCAGACGCCCTCGTCGTCGCAACGGGTGCGAACCAAGTACCTAGAGATCTCCCACCTCAGCTCTCGTCGTTCAAGGGGAGAGTTTTGCATTCCGCCAACTATTCAGAGTCCTTTAGGAAGGAGGTGGAGGAGAAGAAGCTCCGCGTACTCCTTGTTGGAGGGGGTGAGAGCGGTGCAGACATCTCCGCAGATCTAGGAGATCTGACCCCCCACACGACAGTCTGGCTTCGACGGCCCAACTGCTTTGGTCCTCGCTTCCTCGTCAAAGATCCCGAGATGCCGCAGGTCAGAGCGAGTCACGAGCGTGACTTCCCAGTCAACGGTTTTCTAGAGGCTGCAACCACGAATCGTATGAGTGCAGCGCAGAATGTGTACTTCTACGGCTTTTGGCGCAGGCTACTCTGGAAATTGCCGATTCTGAATCGCATGCTATCGCGTGCGTGTCTGGACAGTACAGCGTCGGCGCTCTTGATGAATGATCAGGCGACGTATGTCACGAAGAACCAACGCATGTGCGAAGCTTGGGAAGATGAGAAGATTGAGGTCCTAATAACCCCGAGCGTATCTTCCAATGGGACAATCGTCGATTTCCACATGCCTGATGGCTCGACACAGCAACGAGAGTTTGACGTTGTCCTCTTGTGTACTGGCTACAGCACGCGGTACCCTTGGCTGAAAGCCGATGGATTCAATCCGGACCCGCGGTCATGGTACCTGCACTGCTTTCCCGAGCGCCTCGGACACTGCCTCTCATTTGTAGGCTATGCAAGGCCTCATCAAGGTGGTATTCCTCCTATGGCGGAGATCCTGTCGCGGTATGTAGCACTCGTCTTGCGTGGAGACCGACACCTCCCGTTAGACTACGCGGCCCGCGCTCTTCGCGATCGAAAGTCAGAGCGTGAGTACTATTCAATCAGTCCTGATCTTGATAGTCTAGTGGACTTCAATGCATTCTTGGAAAGCGTTGCGAGGCGCGTGGGGTGTGAGTCGCGATTGCCGTTGTCCTGCATCGTAGCTTTCAACGCGCATATGCTCGCCGTTTTGATGTTCGCGCTCCAGATGTTCTTCCCGACATTCAACATACTCGGCATTAAAAACGCTATACTGCTATGGATAAGCACACTGGCCTCATTTTTCCTGCTACACGACGGGCTCATGATCAAGTGGTGGTTCTATCCGCACTGGCCGATATGGTATCGCCAACGCGGCCCTGATTCCGACCCAGCAATGTTCAATACGGCAATGCAACGCTTGAATATCTGGAGATGTACAACTATTACGAGGGGATTTGTTCTGCTGATCTTCTGGTCGTGGTGGACGTACTACGCTCAGCGACTATTGTCCGCATTTGTCTTTGTGCCGTATAAACTAGCAAGAGCTATTGGGATTCGGGTTCCTCGGGGCTGGGGTGGGTTCTTGATCCCGAAGATCTATGCTTTGCATGATACCGAGTGGCGATTCTCGGACCTCTTCTTACCATGATCTTCCTCGCCTAAAACCTCAGAACGGAAAAGGTCAAACCAAAATGCCAAGTCCATGAATTAAAAAATAGTTAAAATAAATCCAACGATCTCTTACTTTTTATTCAAATGTATGACTGGAACTTCTTACACCACTCCCAAAACTTAGGTGCCTTCCCTGGCTTGATGGCGTCATGAATATCCTCCCTTAGGTTTCTACTCACCCTTCCCTACGGCCTAATATACACTCCATTATTTTCCGAACTTACGTCTTTGGTAAACGCCGAAAGCATCATATAGGCGCCGAATCTTGGCTTATATAACAACTACCGAATAACGTGTTTTATCAGTCCCCGGCCCGAATCACTCCTCGGCCCACCCCAAAACCCAATCAAAAATGGGAAAAATCGCACCTTCATATCTCAACAACAGCTTAATAAAATAATCTGAAACTCTATAATTAGGCTTTTATATCTATTTCATAACTACTATTAGGCTCAGT
Organism: Darksidea phi; assembly: GCA_030770425.1. Taxonomy (NCBI): domain Eukaryota; kingdom Fungi; phylum Ascomycota; class Dothideomycetes; order Pleosporales; family Lentitheciaceae; genus Darksidea; species Darksidea phi. The sequence continues at coordinate 30,711 of JASJFT010000047.1, read as the reverse complement.
CGAATCTGACTTTCTTATCTTCGTTTTGCTTCTTGGCTGGCTTTGCGTTTGGGCTTTTGAGAATGCTGGAAGAGAATAGCTTCCAATGATAAAGCAAAAAGTAATGAGCAAAACGGGGGAGTAGACTAATTGCATAACACTCAGTGGACGACCAAATTCCAGATGATGATTTCCTTAGATAATGCAGCTCTCCAAACGTGGCTGAACTACATTCTTCGAGAGACCTTCCCTACAATTGATCGATTGCCAGCGGAAGATCGGGAGAACGTCCTTCCAAATGTGCAAAACAAGTTCAGAAACTACACGAGTCATTCCATTACGGATTACTCGGTATTCGGAATGCTTTGGGCTGAGCCTCCTCTTGTTCTTGACCGCAGAATCGGAAATGAAGCCACAGCCGTCAAACCGGAACTGTTCCCATTGGAAACTTTGATGTATCTCATCCGACAGTACTTTTTTTTTGGATTCGCACAGTAGGAGTCACTTTCGTAAGGTCCGCACGAAATCTAGTAGGAGTTTTTACACAGTATAGGTGCTATACCCGCACCTTATACACGATAATAGAGCCATAGAGCTGTACAGTAATACCGACCAGGTGATGTTTCGAATATTGAGCCGGTTGGGAGACTACAAAAGCGATAGCGATGATTTAGCAATTCGATAATACATACATCCAACTACAGGAATTTTCAATTCAGCATCCGACTTAGAATCCAACGTTGGTTTCTTGTAGAGGCTACTCGACGCCGTCGGCAGTATTCTCGAGTTGAGACCTCTGCTCTTCAGAACCACTCTGCCTTGACTCCATGTTCAAATTTCTAGCAGTACCAGTAGCCTTTGCTCACAGCAAATCCTGTTACCTGAATCGCGGATGGTGGCTGCAAAGAGAAGGCAACAAATGGAAGCTTGTACATAAAACACTTCTTGACGAATGCCCGACGCTCAGAGCTGACGGGAAGTCTATTCGGCTGATGAAGCGCAAGAGGATATATAGTGCAGGAAAGGAAAGCGTAGATCGACCCTTCAGCGGCATCTGATGCACGTTTAGCGAAATTAGTGCTACAACCTGAACCAAGAACATCCCTCTTAAAGTGACACACCCAAAGAATATTTACCTTCTTAAAATTCTTACGCGTTACTTTAAGGTTATACTTTAAGTAATAGGGGAGATTCTTGGAATAATATCTAGACGCGAGGTCGACTAGGAGTAATACTAGGAACCCTAGTAATAAAAATAGAATATTAGTATTTCCTAGTTATAGAAATAAGTACGATTTTGACAACCTTCTCGCGTTCCAAGATATTCGGGACGGAACACCTTTCTGTGTCACCTTTTTGGGTTACTCCGCGATTTTGACGACGCGATGGCTGCTACTCATTCGATAGTAAGAATTTTATCCCTTTACCCATTAATAGTCCATCGTAATAATAACGATATGGCTAGTAATAATAGTATAAGCGTATTTTAAAGTGCCTAGTCGAAAACTTATCCAACGACGAGCACAAAAACTCGCGCTACGAGCGGCGCAGGTGGAAGATGCCTGGAATACTTTGCAGATAAGTAACTGATAATGCTCCGGCCCCTAGAGTATATATTATATGGATGAATTGCAGTTAGAGCGATAGACTGCGAATATGGGGCTCGATTTCGCGTAGACGAAACCAGAAATTAGAGTCACCCTACAATGGTAGTTTCGGACTGGAAATACTGTTTCTGCTTCTTCTCCTGAACGTTATTCTGTATACAGGTTCTTGCCTCGTAGGAACAGAGGTTACTTGCTATCATCAGCTATGATCAGCAAATTTGGGGGTCTGCTGCATGACTCCACGCTCGGCAACTAGCGGTGTCTGTGGCCCTCGAAGCACCTTTGGCCCCATGGACCTGTTCGTTTTAGATGCATGCTTGGTGTAACGGTCCAGGCGTAGATTCAAGGCTGCGCCATTATGCATGGATATGCCACTCGCGCTCGGAAAACTCCGTGACCTCGCCTAGCACTGGATTCTCTTCTTTTTTCTTCCTACCTTGTTGGACGACATCTAGGCTAAATAGCTAGAATCTAGTTACTAAGACCGCCCACAGCATGTAGCGGAAGTCGCCTCAAGATATTGACTTCTGCAGCTAATGGGGTAGTGCATCCAATCACGCATACCTCCCGATGGTCCGTCTGCTGGTTTACCACTTCGTAGGTGCACTGATGACGTGGCATTCCAGCGCCTAAAGTTCTGCCTCTTATAGAGCCGCACATTACTGCGCTGCTTGAACCGGGTTTGACTCTATTGTTCTTCGTCGACCTCTCGCATTCAGCGTTCTTACTCTACATTTCCGGTCTTTCCGGGTTCGCATTGTCGGCGGTGAGGATTTTGTATTCTTATTGCTTGTCCCAGAGTGTGGCAGTAGAAGAGTGGGAGAGTTAAGTCTTGTGGGGGCTAATTCTGCGGGGTTTCGTTCGCCGAGTCTGAAGATCCAGGCTGAAACCCGGAACCGATGCGTGCGAGTGGCGTTACAGCGACAAGAAAGGTTGCAGAGATTGCAACAGCGGGCGCAACAAGTGCGAAGATGCTTAATGAAGATTACCTTGGTTCTTGGTTATGCGAAACCGGTAAGCCCCCAAGGCCCTACCAGCAGCTGTCTAATCCGAGAGTAAAGGCTTAACGTTAATCATTTGCAGGACCCTATCAGGAGTATATCGCTCACCTGAGCAGCTCCAATCCAGGGTTAACGCGGCCAGATCCAGCGAATAAGCATTGCCCATTAAAATGCGGGAATGCTACTGTTGTTCTTCTGGACGCGCCTAGCACTGGACAGCCTAAGTTTCAAAAACAGCATTTTAAGAGCTCAGCAGACCTGCGGAAGCATTTTGAAAAAACTAATGATGCTGACGATCGACGGAGAGTTTACATTATGGAAGGCTTGGCTCCGGATTATATTTCGGTTGTCGGTGGACATTTCTTTATGGACCCTCTGTTCTTTCAGCGACAAGAACGGAATGGTATCTGGAGTAACGAGTATACGCCTACAAGCAATCTGTCACCGCAGCCGGCGTCACTCGATCGTGGGAAGACCTTTCATATTCAATACCGGGAGCTCAGACAGTTCCAGCGGGAAATGGAAGATGCATCCTACTTTTGTCAGAGGACTGGTCGTTACGTTGATATGATCGCAAGCCGTAAGTCGAAGGTGGGTAATTCAACAACCGGTATACTTCAACGGAAAGTTGGGTTTTGGTGTGGAAGGACATCCGCTGTTGGTTGGGATGGTGAGCTCTCCTAAGCCGCCTAGCTTCCACATTTACTGACATTACATGTAGCCGTCATTCTCTGTGATCCTCAGCTATTTGGAGTCGCCAAGGCTGGTGGGATGTCTACACCAAAGAATGAAGCTTTCCAGGGCGGATACCTCGATTTTCTTCCCACCCCGGCCCACGATGAGGCTTCATCAAAGGCACGACACCCCCGCCATTCCATGCTAAGCGACCTCTGCCACTACTTCGAAAACCACTCGGACGTTATTGGCGAAAATGAAATGCGCAAATATACCGCAGAATATGATTGGGTCAACCCTACCGCAGCATCCTTCTTCCTCAAGAAAGTCGTCGCAGCCCACTATCTACAACTCGTCGACTATATTCAAGCCCTGCTTCCGTCCCTCGAACTGCATCTTACAACAGCCTGGTTCGATGCGCAAGATCAAAGGAAAAGCCTGCAGACCATCAGTCGCTGCAAAAATTACCGCGATGACATCGAAAACACGCTGCTTAGCCTAGGCTATCCACTGGGAGAATCGGTCTCGACCCCTTTCTACGACTGGCGCAACTGCAAAACAGAGTTTCAATATCTCTATATGCGTCTCAATTTTATTAAACAGCGCGCTGACAACCTTATGCAAACAATAATCGGTCTCGCATTTATTGCTAGCAACCACCAGAACCTCGAAGAAGCCAAGCGTGCTAAAGGGCTCAACTTGCTCGCACTTCTTTTTGTCCCATTGGCGTATACGTCTAGTTTGTTCAGCATGCAGGAAGACTTTATGCCTGGTGCGGGCAAGTTTTGGATATACTGGGCTAGTGCGATTCCGGCTATTGCGGTTACGATCTTTGCAATGTGGTTGTTAGACTCAGTAATAGGTAATGCGGTGCGGTGGATGCGGGCACTGGTGATGTAGTTTAGAGTTTGGGCGAAGAAAGATAACCGAGCTGCTAAGTCGATATATTGAAGGACGAAGATATTTTATGAATAAAGTTCCCATAAATACTGCCAGACTCTTTAGCTATATATGATTTATTAGCTGTCCGAATAAGTATAGAAGTTTATACGTCAACCTAGTCAGTAGAGAGTTAGCTTTATATTCCATATAGTGAGTATGTTTATTAAGAATGTGGCTGGGTAAGTTTGGCAATGATTTCAAATTCTCCAACTGGAGGCCAATACTATCATAATTAGTAGAGCCTGGCGATAAGGTAATATTTAGTGTTAAGCTCACAAGTCTCTCTGGGCTGAGTACTCTGCCCCATTACTGCATTGGGATGCTTTGAGTGCTAGTCATGACATTGTGTTTTCGGCCCGTCTGGAGTGGATATGTTTTAACTTCTCATTCCGCTTTTAGTTCTTCATTTCTGATTTGTTCACACAGAAGATGCGTCGGTCGATCACCTGCACTATGTTGTTCCGGATGTCCTCCCGATCATTTAAGGTAGTAAGAACAACAAGCATGCAGGGTGGACAATCGCAATCAGTAGCCGTAAGGCTACTATGTCAGCATTCGAGCGAGATGCCCTCGACAAGTACACGGTCTCTGCGCAGTCAAACATTTCCCGGCGTCCAAATATAAAAAATAGTCGATCTTCAGCGCTTTCATGCACGTACTTGGTCTTCTAGGAGCTTCGCAAGCTGGTGTTCTCATCCTCAGGTCTAACACACGAGATATCGCGCAGTTCTGGATTGAAGCTTGTCTTCCTAGTTGTTGCTGCAGTTCCGATGCATGATGGAATCAAGTCTAGTGTTCGCCAACTCGTCCGGAAAGCGAATTACAAGTTGTTGTTATGGATATCGAAGACACAGCGGTCCCATTCTTGAACCATCTTCTCCGCTGTTCGCTGAGCGCTGCCGCCAAGGGCAACACAAGCAGGACTGCGAATGTCGTTTTCAGAGAAAGATACCACTTGCTACACAACCAGGACAACATTACCTGTGCAGCTGTGGTCTGGGTAACTTTCCGACGGACTACCTCCACAGATGGAAAAGATTCCAGCGACTCGTTCGACACGCCGCACGTGTTGCTGTTCCCGTAATCTATTCCTCTCTGAACAGCGTAGATAAAGAGCCATGTCACCGGCGTCAGAACTTTCCGGAACAAGAGAGTCGCCCGAGCTCAATCGAGCTGGTCTACAAGTCCCGCGTGTAGACGATCTGGACAGGATGAAACACTTCTGCATGGAGTGCGGTAGCGAATATGACCAAGAATGGAGATGTTCTCAAAACGTATCTCGGCGTGGTCAGCAAATCAGTTGAAGGATCGGCTTGCCAAGGTTACCAAGAAGGATTATGACCACGGCGCTATCCCACCCCCATCACGCCATCGCGCTAGACGCCGCACAGAGCCACCAAACACAGATTCTTCCTAGATAAGAGTTCGCACCTTCCTGTCTTGATAGCCGTTGGCCACTTTGTTCCGCTCGGCGTTTGCTTGGTCGTCCAAGCACATGTGTCGCATGTAACCCAAGCCCGCAGACGCATGCTCGTCCTGCGATGACGCAAAAAGGCGCGATCGCAGTCTCATCCAAGACATCAGGCATGGAGGGGTATATATGGATACTGCACCGGTTAAACCGGCACGTAATTCTCCTGGCCGCCACCCATTCTGTCGGTCCGCATTCGCATTGCACCGTCTGTCACTGCGTTGCTCGAACGAACGCGCTAGTGGGGGCTAGTAACCTTGTTTCAACGTTTGTTACCGTCGCTAGCATCGCTGTCACCTGACTTCTTCACCATGGCGACAGAAGTGGAGCCGGATATCAAGAAGACAGGGACTCAAGTGGTTGATGAGCATGATGAGCCACCCGCTCCGCGATATGAGAATGGCGTCGTTCAGGAGGAGAATACCTACGCGTACGACGATTCAAGAAAATTGGGTGTTACTGGCGCTGTATTCTTGATATTGAACAAGATGATTGGTACTGGCAGTATGCATACCAACGCACAGGTGCCGCCCGCCGCTCACATTTCATCAGTTTTCTCCACACCATCCGGAATTTTCGCTGCTACTGGATCTGTTGGCGTATCTCTTTTCCTGTGGGTCATCGGCAAGTGAAGCCCCCGGTGAATTTTGAGATGAATGCTAACCGGTATAAGGTGGCATCCTCACGTTCGCCGGTCTGTCCGTGTTCCTCGAGTTTGGTCTCGCCATTCCCCGCTCTGGAGGAGAGAAGAACTACCTCGAGCGCGTATACCGCCGTCCCAAATATGTCGCTACTTGCGTCTTAGCAGCCCAGATGCTTTTGCTCGGTTTCTCGGCTGGAAACTCCCTGGCCTTCGGACGCTACGTGCTCTTTGCGTCCGGCTCTGAGGCACCGGATGGATGGGCCGCACGAGGGATCGCCATCGCCTGCGTCACCTTTGCCGTCACACTTCATGCTACGTTACCGAAGTGGGGCATTCGGCTTTTTAGCATGCTCGGCGTCTTCAAGGTGGCTGTGCTGCTTTTCATCGTCTTCTCTGGATTTGCCGCCCTCAACGGCCACCTCAAAGTTGAGCAGCCTCACAATTTCGACAATGCGTTCCGCCTTGAGGAAGGTGATGGTTACGGTGGAGGAGGTGCTTATGCGTACTCGACCGCTCTTCTTCGCATCATTTATTCCTATAAAGGATGGGAGAATGCCAACTATGTCCTCGGCGAAATCAAGAACCCCAAAAAGACCCTGACTATTGCAGCCCCCCTTGCGATAGGCGGTGTCACTATTCTATACGTTCTGGCCAATGTCGCATACTTCGCTGCCATCCCCAAATCGCAACTTGCAAAGAGTGAAGTCATTGTTGCCGGCCTTTTCTTCAGGAACGTGTTTGGTGATAGCGCTGGCGCGAGGAGTCTCCCGGCATTCGTCGCTCTGAGCAACTTGGGTAACGTGCTGGCCGTGAGTTTTGCACATGCTCGTCTAAATCAGGAGTTCGCAAAAGAGGGCCTATTGCCTTTTAGCAAGTTTTGGGCGAGCAACAAGCCATTCAATGCCCCGTCCACTGCTGTAAGTCCATCTTGCTTCAATATATCACGGCGTTAGCGTGATTAACGCGCGTTAGCTCTTTCTCCACTGGCTCATCACCGTCATCGTTCTGGTCGCCCCTCCCGCTGGGCCAGCCTATAACTTCATCACAGATCTATACACCTATCCTGGTGCCTGGATTAACGGCTTCGTCGCTGCCGGCCTCATCTACCTTCACTACTCCAAACGCGAGCGATGGACCTCGCCATGGCACACATATCTTCCTGTGGTCGTTCTCTATCTCGCCGCCAATGTCTTTCTCGCCATCGTACCATTCATCCCACCGGATGGCGACTGGAACGCCGAGGGCTATCCTTACTATGTCTTCCCGATCGTGGGTGTCAGCGTCTTGCTACTTGGTGTTGCCTATTGGATCGCTTGGACGAAGGTGTGGCCGAAATTTGGGGGGTATAAGATAGTCAGTGAGCGGTACGAGGATGATGCCGGGAACGAGCATATCCGTTATGTCAAGGTGTATACCAAGACTCATGATTAGTAGGCTCTCGGTTGGCATCCGTGAGTGGGAAAGAGCTCTGACGTTCTTCGCATTCTCGTAGCGGTTACTACCCTTGACTCTAATATCTTGTGCTCCTCTTACTATCAGACACTTTCTTCTATGGACTACGTGTATCACTATAATACGAATCAACAGCGACTAGCGTCTGCATCAGCTAATTCCATTATGGCTCATGTTAAGCTCTAGGGGCTGAGCGATTTATGTTTCATATTGTTGCCCAGTCTATCAACAATTATGTAAACTTCTGTTCCGACTTCTACTCTCGAACGCTTCTCCCATGAACCTTTACCGAAATATACCCGTGGTTTTCGACATGTCTCTACAACCCCTGTGCAAAGGCGAGCTCATACGCAAACCCAAGGCTTAGCTTCGCATGTTCTAGCATATGATTGTAATCCAAATTTGCCACCGTATCATTGGCGGAGTGAACGTACGGATTGTCATCTCCAAAGTCGGATTCGAAAATGAAAGCAGCGGGGTATCCGGCTTCCGAGGCAGATGCGTGGTCGCTGCAGGCGTAGCCACATTTGGTCAGGACATAAGGGATATTGCAGTACTTTCAGCTGATCAGCATCCGTAATGGAAAATTGAGGGTTGGGCAAGAGAGCAGGACTTGAGAAGAAAGATAGAAAGACTCACCGCCTGAATAACAGACTTGATGAACTCTGTCAACGGCGTATCAACGAAATCTGTAATCACGCCTACGGCCTCAGGCTTTCCCTTATCCGTGGTGCCTTTAGAATAGCCAGTCATATCCTGTTGCAGCAACCCCTTTACGTTCCTGCCCTCCTTCTTATAAGCTTGCCACACGTCCTCACTACCCAGCAATCCTGCCTCTTCGGCAGCATACCAGTGGAATTCCAGCGTGTTAGGTGCCTTGCCTGCCTTCACATCAGGGTCTTCAAGCAGCACGCGAAGAGCTTCTAGGATAGTAATCGAGCCAGAGCCGTCGTCGTCAGCGCCAGGGGCGCGATTGTTTTTTTGATCCTTATCTTTCCAGTTTACGCTATCCTGATGCGCGCCCAAAACGACTGTGGCGTTGTTCAGCCCTGGAATTGTCGCGATGACACTGTTCTGTGCGAACTTGTGCGTGAAGGCTTTCACCGAGGCGCCGGTCGCCCCACTATCCGTGATGATAGATTGGACGGTTTCTTGTAGCCATTTAGAAGACTCGGCGCCGTATGTCGACGTGTAAAATCGGTTCTGGAAGAATGTGAAGGGCGCGATGTTGGATTGCATGTTTGAAATGCTTAATTGTGAGAGGAGCGGCTTTACGGCTGCTTGGTGAGAGATGGCGGGATATGTGACTGCTACGGCAGCTTCCTGTTTTATCGAGACTTCGCTGAGCGATGGATGCTCTGTAATATCGATGAGGCTCGTGCCTTGCTGTTGGTAGATTTGTCAGTTATTAGAAAATAAGGTCGATTAAATTCCTTGCCTTGAGAAGCTCCCATTTCTCTTCTTCGGTGACTTGTTTGACTTCGGTCGGGGAAAGCTTGATCGTGCGCAATGCGGTGTCGCGAGCAGGAATGGTGAGAGCTGCTGCCGTAGACGCAGTCAGTGCTGTTGCAAAAATATTAAACTTCATCTTGAATGACTGAAGCCAAGAAAGTCTCGAAAATAAAATCAATGATACAGAAGGGCCGGCGGGTCCCACCAACTTAAATAACAACCCACTTCGCGCAGCACATCCACCTTACGCACCTCTCCATCCCGGTTCGTCCCATAAGTCGGGTACCACGCCCCCACATCCTCATCAGGAAGCACAATCACAATCTAGAATGTCACAGCCACTCTTCTACCTTTATACCCGGTGCAGCACATCAGCGCATAAATTGAGAGCCAATAATTTGATGGTGTTTCAATGATGCACAGTGATTGCCAAGCACATACTCTATTAGGCACGCACTAAATACGAAGCTAACCTGAAACGGGCAGCTCGTTGGAGCGCTTAATATCTGGGGGTCGGCAGGTACAGAGCCAATCAAATGCCGCACCGTTTGAGCTGCTGTTTTCAAACGTTTGGAATTTGTGTGATGGGATACCATAAGAAGTCGGGCGCTCCAGTCCGAGGCATTGCACGTGACTGTAGAATTATGATATGATCTGCATATATTTTTTGGAATAGATCGTGTGGAACTTATGCGCTTTTAGCTTATTAAAGTCTTTCTGGCTACATACTTGGTAGGATACTGGCGAACTAATATTCTGTGTTATCGTCACCCCAAGCACAGCATGTGCTTGACAAGGTTCACTACACCTCCGACGCACAACTACCTTAGATGCCCTCTGCTCCAAATATCCGTTAACCCTGCAACCCACCTCTTTCAATGCTTGGTCCCAATACAAGGAGCGGACGAACTAACCGATGCCAAATCTCTTTCCCCAAAGTCCAATAACTTGAGGCGGATTCCAAAAGCTATTCGATCCGTTAGTATAATGTAAATATGTGATAATGCTCGCTTATAAACAAGTTAAATCATGCAATAGCATATAAGAAAACAATGGTTCCAATACGATCATAATCTTCCAGGTTGGCAAACGTAAGTCGGGCATGCCTGTGGCGCAAATATCCTCTCTAGCGAGACTATGATGGCAGTCTCGATGTCCGCGCTCCTGGCTTATAAAGATCCTCGTAAAAATTATCACAATAGCTTTCAACTAACGCTTGGTCACTTTAACGTACCAATTCCTTTCCAATAAGGTAGTTGAAGCTGAAACAACAGGTGCAACAGATCGCGTGCAGAAGCACTATTAGTGCTTAGGTTAAATATCCAAACAATTGACGAAGATCTTGTGGAGTTCTCTTCTGGTTACTCGCTTACACTCCACCATTCCCATCAGCATATATTCACTCAAGTCTTTCCTAATATGAAGCAGAATACGCGGACTTTATTTGATCTCTTAGACGATGATGTGTCTTCCAAGTCGATATTGCGTGTAGCCTTAGGCCGAAGTAGACACAGGATAGTTTCTTCGGAGTCCTTTCCGGATTCAGTTCTCCAAAGCCCCTCAATGGATTAACCAATCCAATAACGTAGATTCCCAAGGAATACCCCACCGCCGCCCAGTGAGTTAGCTTCTTGCCGAGCGTAATATTGTTGTGACTCCGCTTTTTAAAAAAGAAATGCAGATTTGGTAGGTTCAGGTTACGGCATTTGGGTATTCTTGCGCAAAAATTTGCACGCTAGTATAACATTTCAGAAATCGTGTCTCGACCAGGTAATCGCAAGAGGACATAGGCCTTTCGCTAAGGAATGCCTAGATCTGTCGTAGTCATCCCGGTCCACTCGCGAGTTTTGAGAGTTTAAACTAGCAGATGGTGGCGTAGTCGAGGTTGATAGCTCGCGTAATGCAGAGACGGTGGGGTGGGATTGGGGTGGTGACATGTTTTTGTCTGGGACTGCGAGTCGAGGAATTAAATTACTCTGCTAAGACGAACCTGCGCAGCGTTAAGTCCGTGCTAGCTAGTATTGGTATTTCATGAACTCGACGTGCATAGTTGTTGATATTGACTCGGGAGTCATATCGCGTTTCCCGCTAGGATGTTTGTGGTGTAGCGCGGGCCACAACCTCAGACGTCGGTCTACGCCGCACCCTCTGTCAACCTTATATTATACTCTGCTTTTCCTCAAAAGTCTATTTTGCAATTAATTTGCGTAACTCCTCCAATGACAGGCACTCCTGTATATCGGAGTGAGACTCACCTTCCACGTCCATTCTTTGAACAGCCCCGCCGTATCGCACCTCCAATTTCTAGCCTCTTCAGCAACCCAGAACCATCATCTAATCTAGAGGTGAGCGTGGTTGCATTCATACTCGCCGAACCTGGACATGACACGTGGGACTACATGGTATCACTTCAGCAAAGTTGACAACGACGTGAGACACTAAGGCTACCCCATTGTGCTCTTAACATTCGTTTCCTTCGTTTCCCAGCTTCCCATTGAATGTGCCTCTATTTGGCTTCACCAGTGTAAATTTTCTTTTCCTGCTACACGTGTGACCAATCGTTCCGCTGGTCAATGCAAGAACCTGATATCACCATGCAGCGTGCCACTCATCACGGTATGCTTTCCATCAGTTCCTCTCGCGCGGCAAATATTTGATCTTCTTATATGTCACTACAAATATTTTCATTTCAGCGTTCCTATGCCATCTAAATGTGTTTCCAAACTTACACAAAGCATTCCTTCACATCTACACTGAACCGAGCGTCGCGGTAGAGCAAGAGGGGAGCCTATCGCGCATGTACACAGCGACATTCAAATGACTCTAGTGCTGGTACTTCAACCTGATTCCCGACCGAGCACCGCAGTGCAACCACAGTCTCTATCTCGGTCGTTAGCAAGGAAAAAACGGGCTGCAAGAGACAAAGATGATGGTCGGGCGGCAAGTCGGACTTAGATGAACAGCCGCGATTGGGATGCCTAGTAAGCTTGCTTGGAAAGATGATAGCGAAGCTTCCTTTGAGATGGCGGATAATGTGCATCCTGCGGAGGTTGATCTACGGCTCTTGAGAAACAGGAAATAGCAGGAGAGAGCAGAGCGCGACACAATGTTGCAATGGAAGGAACGGTGCTGGCGAGCATCCAGGTATGCACAGCTCTACCGTCTGGACTGCCTCGAGATCTCCAAACCCAAAAACGAATTGCGAGGTTCTCAACGCGCACATCTTCCCTGGCAACGCCAACCCCGCACACAACCTCTTTCACTGCCATGAGGGCCTCTGCTCTCACTCGCTTACCTGCCCGCCCACAAAGACAACGTCTCCGCCGCAAAATATTCAATATTACCTCTCTAATTCTCAATGATTTATTATCTATATATAATTATTTGCAAATCCCAAATCTCTAACTTATAATGTGCGGGGAAGGCAGCTCGAATAGTGACAGACCTAAAGATACCTTGGAAAGTGCATGTGTTCGAGTCGGGGTACAAACCACCATGTCTATTATAAGCCGGGCAGCAAAGGGACCTAAATCCCAGCAAAAAAACCCTGCATACTGGTGCCAAGTGGTACCTGGGGTTTCCAGTTTGATCTGATGCGGTTGTCCCACTGGTGATGCAGTGACAATTCGCCTTGTCAGAGTTTCTGTTTTTGCGGTTCTTTGCGAGCTGAGCTTTTCTTTTTGGACATATCCTAAATCTATTTTTTTGCTTGCGGAGGAGGCTAAGTATGACGTAAGTAAGAGAGGATGGAGGTAAATAATGCTAAGACTGGGTTCTTTACACCAAGCGCAAAAATAATACTCTTACTATTTCCTAGATAATTTCCACAATATTCTGCTCACAGCTTTTAACTTATGGCTAGCTAGCTTCGTTTAACAACTGCAAATGTACATCTTTCGGCCGCAATACACCTTCACCACGTTATAACTTCGCCTTCTCTATCATTTCCCTCTCCTTTGCCTCCTCTGCAACCGCTTTCTCATCCTTAACCATCTGCTTCTCCTCCCTGCTCGCTCTCGCTTCCCACTCCCACCACTCGCCCTTGAACCTCGTCCTCTCCCACTCCCCGTATATCCGCCGTCGCTCCGCCTCATTATCAAACCTAAGCATGCGCTCCCAGACCGCCAACTGCTCTTTAAACCCTGGATTCGGATCACAAACTGGCCTCCCCTCGCAAAGCTGCTCAAGCGCTTCCTCCCAGCCAACCCCGAACTTCCACATTAAATAGGCAACAACCAACGTCGCACTCCTACTCTTCCCCATTGCGCAATGCACGAAGACGCCACCTCCGCCTTCCAAAGCTCCATCGATATACTTCACCGCCTCTGCGAGCCACTTCAACAGGTCCACATTTGGATCATCATCCGCCCTCACATGGAAATGCCTCAAATGGCTAAATCTTTCCTGGAGTAACGGATCGTAGTCGATAACTGAAAGGACGTGTGTGATGCCCGCGGCTTTGATAAGATCGGGTTGGTAGAGCGCATAAAGACCGCCAATGAAGAGGTTGCCTGCGCGTGGGACCTGGTCCACCCAACCCATGAGTGTGTGCGCAGTACTGCCGTGAATGAGGTATGACATGCGGTCGTGGTGAAAAGTTCGTCAAGAGGTGATATTGGGGCAGAGGTTGAAGAAGGAAGAACCGAGGTACGTCGATAATTGCAAGAAAGGGAAATATGTATAAAATGATTACAGCTAAAGGATTTGTAATATTCTTACAAATTCAATGCGATATACAATCAGATCTGGTTGACCGCAGGACACGTTTCGGTAGATATGTCACGTGATGTTTACCGTCGCCGCGCCTTTAAAATCTGCTGAGACAGTTGTGCTCAACATTGCAAAAAGAAGGGAAGAAAATCGGCAACGAGGGATCCAAGAGTACACTTTCATGGATGGAAGTGCGCAGCCCCGCTCTTTGTCGGGTAGACCTCGTATTGATTTCGTATTGTCGACCGTCCGCCAAGCCAAGCGGATTGTATACGCATAGGGCGCACATATGTACAAGGGCCTGACAAATCAACGTTCAACCCTCATCCTGCTTCTTCCATAGCCACATGTATAAGGTCAGGCCACAATCCAGAGTATACGACAATTCCCCTGCGTACCACTCCAACCATCATCAACCATGCACCTCTACGACTCCAACATCCCGTCTGGCAACGCCTACAAGATCCAACTCTTGCTCGCCCACTTGAATATACCTTATGAAACAACGACTCTGGACATTCTCGCCAATCCTTCCGAGACCCGCACGAAAGAATTTCTGAAGTTAAACCCCAGTGGCCAAATCCCTGTACTCGTATTGGACGACGGCACACCCCTCGCCCAATCGAACGCCATCATCTACTACCTCGCTGGAGGTACGCCATACTTGCCCTCCGACAAACTAGGCAAGCACCAAGTCCTCGAATGGCTTTTCTTCGAGCAAAATAGTATCGAGCCGTACGTAGCCGTGTACAAGTCCCACACGTACTGGGGTGACTTGACTGCGCTATCCGAGGGCGAGAGGAAGAAACTGAAAGTGAGGGGCCAAACGGCGATCGATGTACTAGAACGCCATTTGGAGGGAAGAGAGTGGTTTGTCGGCGAAGCGTTCGGTATTGCGGATATAGCGCTATTTGCGTATGTTGTTCATGCGGAAGTGGTTGGGTATATCGTTGGGGAGAGAGTGAAGGCTTGGTTGAAGAGAGTGGAGAATGTCGAGGGTCATGTGACGATCAAGAAAGATCCAACTGGGAAATGTCCTCTCTAGAGGCAGGGGCGTTCAACTTTGGTTTAGATGTAATCGTGTGGGAACGCATTAGGTACCTCGCATGGCAGTTGAGACCGCTTGATAAGATGAGTTTGTAAGTGCCTAAAGAAACTTGCTTCTCATTCGATTTGTGTGAGCGCATCGGCATCGTACGCAATAGTCGGGTGAAAGTGTGGGAGCTATGTAAGGAAACAGGAAGTCGCTTGGTCCAATTTCATGTTGTATTACAACCTAGTTTACGTACCAGGTTCCATATAATATATTGGAGACTCATAATATCTCTCAGCGATGGCGGTTATCCTCTCCTTTGGTTTCCCTCTCTTTGTGCTGTCATATTGCTTGCCCATGATGACCTTTTCGAGTGATTCTTCACAGCGAATCCTGTCATTGACACGACTGACAGCGGTATTGCGGCTCAAGTAGATAAAGCAGTCTTTGAGCGGCCCCAACCGCCGCAAGGCAAGCGCAATTTGCCCATACCAACGCCAAGCTGTCGCCGCAACGGGTGGTGTCCTATAGGCCCAAGGCCGATGGCCCTGTGCTGCCATATTCAGGACGAAGGTGAGATTCCGAATATTCATCGCGTGCCGCATCATATCGAGTGTATCGAGATAATCAAACCAAGCCTGAGTATTTGGGAGGAGATATTCCGCTTGAGAGTTCGGCAGCAACCACTCTAGCCATTGGATGTATTGTAATGCATTCCGCGTCACGGTTGACAAATATAGGGAAAGTTCAATCCTGCGTAGGCCCGGAATGCCATCAGGAGGCCATTGGCTTCTGTTCGAATGCATGATTGAGCTCATAGTTGGGCTGCCATATGGCGTGACAAGAAAGCGATTCCGGGAATAATAGGTAGCAATGGCATCTTCGCGTACTTGTCGGCTAACAGAAAAAAGTGCATGTCGTGCTGGGCGGCAGACGCACGTCGTGGAATAAACTCGGCCTCTACCGGAGCAGAAACACATCCTAGTCGTATCGACTGGTCTGCATCGGTAGCAGCACACGATTTCCCTTTTCTCATCCTCGCGGCCGTAGGATCGCATCGGTGGACAGACACAACCACCAGCCTGTTCAAAAATGTCGGAACCGTACGTCATACGACATTCAAAGCAATCGCCCTCGATATTCTCTCTGGGCGGTGAAAGATCCTGCGGTCTCCATTGAATGTCATTATCAGACACCAAGTCTGTGAAGCCTAAACATGTGCGTACGAAGTTAGCAAAGCTCGTGTATAGGGACGTTTGTAATAGTCGTCTTAGAATAAAAGCCGCGCTATCTCACAGAACAACGCGTACTTTCTCTATACTGCAAGAAACCTAGTTCATGTCTAGAACCACATACCGAGTATTTGCAGACGAAGCTCGGTCGGAAGACTGGAGTAGCGAAATCCTAGCCCCTTGGTGGGCCAATTTGAAGTGAGCCTACGAACTGTAGATTCAACAATCAGCTCCGTGTCTTCATATTGTGGATCTTGCAGGTGAAGCGAGCGTGGAGCATCTAGGATCTTGAGAGACTGATCATGATCAGCAAGGCTGACGCACAGGTGCAGGATAACTCACTCCAGCAAAGGTCCAGACGCCGAGTTCCTTCAAGGTTGGTAACTGGAAGAGCGGGTGCAATATTTTTTCTAGCATATCGGTGGTGGCCACGCGGAATATCAAATGCAGGCTTAAACTGTTTGGTTTGATGTATTTTGCGAGACGCTCAATGATCGTTTTATGCTCTCTGACAACCGAGCGCATGATTTTGTCGTTCAAATGAAGCGGGCTGGGAAGTGACTCGTGAAGATCATCAGAATCGAAGTATGATCGCTTGTTGTTGGTGTCAAGCTTTATTGTCAGCGAGGCTAGGGCTGCCATACCATGTTTCCCCATTGACCCCACTCTCTTTAATCCATGCGGTGATCCTTGACGGACGGTAAAGACGTTGTTTGAGTAAATGAATGACACCACCTCTTGTGAGATCTGCTTGCACACAAATAGCAGACCACGCCCATCGGAGCAATCAGCGCAATGATCCATACGTAAAAGTTGAGCATCGCCGTTTAGAGCTTCCTCTTCATTATCCGCTTCCCAATACTCATTTTCACCAACTGGAGCTGTTTCATCCCACTGTCGAATGACCGGTATGCATACATGGATGCAACGAGAACGCACAGCAAATGCCGAGTCTGGGTACTGATTCTTTGGATAGATGAGAAGATTGGAGAAGTTCAAGTCAATCGTCTTTCCGGCGAGCCCAGCGTACTCGTAAATCAACCGGCGCACAGAGAGGGGCAGGTCAAGTAGACTAAGACAGGGTGGCGGCGGGAGTCGTGCGGGAACTTTGAAGTAGCTTTCCAAGCGAGACTGACGCATTACGAGGACAGGAACATGCTTTGAAGGAGGAAAAAGGGAATGACAAGGGGGAGTCGAAGGTCTAGGTGGAAGGCTGCTGCCTAGTGTTGGGGCTAACCTTTTTCGCCTAGCGTTTTGCCAAGGACATAAGCGAAAACGCAGCGACGAAATCCCACAACGACAGAGAACGGAACAATCGACGACGACAGCCTCAACGACGCAAAACTCAAAAACACCACCCGCCTCCTCATCTACACTCCCATCATCATGGAGAACGAACGTGGCGAGCTAGTCGACCGTAAGCCACCCACTCCGCAGTCCCTGTAGCACATAACTTGAGTTGCGAATTTGGACCCCCGCCAAAAAGTCGCAGTGCCCGCAATTCAAGACACAAACAATCACTAATACCGCTTCGCAGTCTACGTCCCCCGCAAGTGCAGTGCCACCGGCCGCATCATCAAGGCCAAGGACCACGCCTCTGTCCAACTCAGCATCGGCAAGGTGGATGAGGCCGGCCGATACACCGGAGAGAACCAGACGTACGCCCTCTGCGGCTTCGTGCGCGCTATGGGCGAATCGGATGATTCGATGAACAGGCTCACCCAGAAGGACGGCTTCCTCAAGAGTGTCTGGAGCGCGTCGCGGTAAAAGGCTGAGGTTGAGGGTATGTTCATCCTGCCTCGCGATCCGATGCTGGAGAGTTTTACAGAGAGCACTAGCTGATGTGGACCAGGAATACCGGATCGGAAACGTGCGAACAATGATGGAAAATACATTTCACGGCTACCTGAGGGCCTAGATTCCTACTTCATGACGGCTGTCAACTGTGTCGGCGGGGAAAGGATACGGATTCTGGAGTCAATACGATAAATCCATCGAAATTCGGCCTCATCTGCTTGTTCACGTTACTGTGGGTCCATTGCTGCTCGGAAAGAGAGTGAGCCTTCGAGATAACACGTGCCCTGCGACACATTTCAGTTCACAACACGGTTCAATATGGATCTATCGGCGCTTGTTCGCCCTCACATCTTATTTTTCCCGTACGTTGACATGGTATTGATTGTTGCTGACCAGCAGCTATTCACCGATCGGACCCCTGCCAAACATGGCGAGTCTAGACGTCACTGGCCCGCCTGCGCTATAGCCAACCTTGTTCAATATGCCGCCGTCAACGCATTCCCTGTCTGCGTCTGCGACACCCGTTCGTGTTACAAAGACCGCCGCGTTAGAGACGTTCATTGACATTATTAGACCTTATCTACCTTTCGTATCAGCAAGATCTCGGCACTAATTTCACCCATTCAATGCCCACTAGATCACCAAGGCTCGTATTCGGCAATGCTTATGTCTGCCGGCAGATCCATCCGACAATTTTTTGATGTCAGTTTATGTTTATGTTGACGGCATGATTTCTATTAGTAACGTTAACAACTGCATCGGTTTACCTTCCATATTATATGTTTGCATTATGAGCAATACGTGGCACTTACGTATACTGTCGACGTATTCTGGCCGGGAGTTATTAACGGGCACCCCAATAAGCAACAACAGGCACGGCTGAGAGCATCGTCTCTTTTCACTCCACAAGTTAAGGTTTATTGGGAAAAAGCTTCTCAGCGCCACACCCACTAAGTATGACGCCTCACCCAGTCGTGGAAGACCTGACGAAAAGCACTCGTTTCAGCCCTGCCACTCATCCACCATTCTATCTTCCTATTCGGCCCGTAGGCGATATCATCTGCAGATATGTCATGAATCGCCCTGTTACCATCAATAGGACACAACGCGCCTTTCCCACCGATCAGACAAGGAGAATATCCATCTAACTTGCTCTAGAAGTTACACGACATATGTATTACCTCCCCTACCATGAGTTCTACAGGATCGATGCTACCGTATTGGTTTTGTTCGAGATGTATGCGCTGTCGTCATCCACATATCGAACCAATCGCCCCCCGAAAGGCCACCACCCTTTCAATAGCGTCGCTGCAAGCGCAACCGAAATCGTAAAGAATCGTGTGCTGTACACCGACGGAAAGCCCAAAACGCCCGACCGGTAGTAGAAACATGCTCACACACCTATGACAAGGAACACGCCGAGTCCTCTTTCTATTCGCACACACCCTCTGTCTTCGATTTGCCCCCTTCCCCCGATCAGGCGTATCCTCGTCATATTCTGCCGTAGCAGATGAAATTTGGTGTGAGTTTCAACATACCTGCCCTAGTATCCAGCCAAAGAGCACCACCGCACGGCGCGCCATGTGGTATGATTCGGACCGCACGGCCCCCCCTGCACACCGATCAGCAAAACAGCCGAAAGCCGATACGAGGGCGCGGAGGAAAACGCTCCGTGAAGAAGGGCAAAGCAAAGGAAAAGAAGTCGAGAAATTCATTATGCAGCCGCCGGTCGGCCCGAGATCGCTGCACCTTTTCCAATCTGCCGAGTATGCCGCTGTGGTCACTCGTATAGCTTGGCACACTGATTGGTGCAAGATGGCTGTACGCCGGCAAAAGTTTGGGCACGGAAGGATTTGCCGGTCGTGCTTGGTTGGCTGCGCTGTTTTGGTGTTGCAGCAGTGTACTTCTACATATGTCAGGTACCTAGCCTTCGACCGGATGCTGAGGTGGACGTCTGCAAGCACGCTGTAGGCGAGGGCCGCTATCTCTTCTATCTGCAAAGGTACCACAGCAGGGTCCGTACCGTGGAAAAAAAGAAATCATCAACATGCGGTGTACCATTTCTCTTTGGGGTGACACAGCGCAAAGCAAATTGAATGGACGGACGGTGTCGGACTGGAGGTCATGCCCGTCTAGCATGGCATACGTATGCGTCGCCGACCACAGATGAGGGTTAGGCGTGACCTTCTACCATGCCGATCTTTTACGCCCGAGGCGAGGCTAACTTGCCATTCACGGGTTACTCATGCTGCTTCACCCAAGGGCGTAAAGTTTCCGAGAGGCTAGTTGGCCGGATGTGGAAAGCCGATGGAATAGCAGTGGAGACATGAGGGTCAGAAAGTGGGGGGTCAGCCCTATGAAAAGAATGACGCGAGAGAAAAGACAATATGCTCCCCCACTCCGCTTAGTATTCGAATTGACATTACTATTGTATAAAGTGATGGAGGCAGAGCTTGAGGCTCTGTGGCTCTAGGTGTGCTTAGCGTGTATTGCAGTGAGTCTAGGTCGTGATGATCGCCACCTATCCAAAGCTCCACACGGTTAATATCCGAGCCCACGCAGCATCGCCCCACGGAAATCATACAATCTGGTCGTATCCCCCAAGTCGCACGTGGCCAAGCGAGTTCACCCAAAACCAGCCTCCCGCATCCGGGGAACCACGGTATGGAATTCGTGTCCCCAGCCTTGGCACAAGGCGGTGTGACAATGCACCAGCGGGCAGGCTCTAAAGTAGCTTCCGCCTCGCCTCGGTGATGTCAAGGGTGTTGAACCCATCGTGTGGTCGAATGCTACTGCGGATGTAACGACTAACAGCCCGGGACATGCGCATGTTTAGTACTTTGCCGTTTTGCCAAAAAGTGTGGCTTGATGGGGAGCGAATTGCGTCGCGAGCGGATGCGGCTGTTGCATCTGGTCGTCGTGCGGTTCCACAACGCGGACTCTTCTTCCTTCATCTTTACGGCCTTGCGGGAGCACCGATGCTGGCCCAGTATTCTGCGTCGGATCTCGTGCAGTCTCGCCGAGCGTACCCCGAATGGCGGCGACCGCTTTGCTCTCACCGACCTTCCAATCATCTCCCTTTCGTACTATCTTAGACCGCTCCTTCTCCGCCTTTTGTTCAAGGAACTCTCTGATCTTGTCGTCACGTCTCTTTCCCTGTACGCAGTCACACAAGCAACCTTCGATTGCGCAAGCCCCGTCGGACATGGCTTGGTTTGCGAACCACGTTGATAAGCAGTCAGTATGGCCGCCATGCCCACACAGTGAACACCATGTCCACAACGTCGCCTTCGGGGGAACAAGTGGTTCTGGTACTGATGGAGATGGATCATCGAGATCGTCAGCATTAGGGGCGGTCGCTGACAAGAGCGAGGAATGCTTCCTTCTATGGTCCCTATCTTTCATCGTTGAGCGCAGCTTGGCTTTCGCTTTCTTCTTCACAGTGACGGGCTCAAACGCCGGGTAGCGCCCCCAACATACAGGACATGGAGCCTGAGCGCGTTTACATGACTCGCAGCGCATCTTGTCCTTGGGGTTGTTGATGGGCGACTTGCAGCTGAGACATAGCAGACCAATCTGCGTGTCTTTCAAGGCTTGTTCGTAGACGGCAGGATAGGTGGGATATGCGAGCCGACGGAGAGATGCGGCGGAGTTGTAGAGCGAGAGGCTATGCAATTGAGCATGGTAAGCCTGCAGGATAGCTTCAGCCTGGTATGGATTAATGCCAGTTGCTATTAGTTGGGTAAGCTGGGTAGAGAGTATAGCGCGAGCTTGAGTGGGCGAAAGCCCAAGCGCAGTGAACGTATCTGCAAACGTGGTGAGAACCTCTGCAACGTCAATGTCGGATTGTCCAGAAAGAGGCTGCGTTTGCGGTAGCAGGGGCGCCAGAAGAAGTATCAGAAGAGACGAACTCTGCGCATCGGACAACGAGCCTGTGTGGAACGCGAGGATGTTCCTGAGTAGGCCGATGATAGTAAAAGCCGAGCCTTCCTCTACATCGACGTGCATAGCCTGGAAGTCTGACAGCAGCAATGGGTCTTCGATTGCTGGATCAAGCACCGGAGGAGCGTTCTCCGATGCATGTGGTGAATACACAGGTGGCTTCAGGGCTTGCGGAGATCTAGCATGCTCGAAGCCCTCGGGAACAATGGTACCACTGGCTTCCATGTCATGGCTGTAGTCCGCTGGTGAAAATACAGACACACCACTTGCGCTGCTTGCGAATGCCTCCGACTCGGAGCTGTCATGGCGAAGCAATTGATTGTTCCGATGCAGAGTCTCCATATCCTGGACCGCCTTTGCTGTGCTGCCAAATTCTACCGGATGGTCCATGTTGCTGCGGCCCGAACCTTGCTGACTGCCTTGCTCCGAATGCGCCGTCGTCCCATTTCTATTCTTACCAATAGGAATCGTGGTGGGTGATATCTGTACGCTTTTACCCAGCCCATCAGCCTGAACCCCGGCGCTTGCTAGGCCTTGTCTTGGCCTCCCAAAACTAGAATCTCCGGGCGGGTGCTGCCATTTCTCTGGTATAGACTCCATTGTTCGAGATTTCCCGCTGGCCAATGAGCTGGGCATCGAGTGTCCATGTTGTGAATCGGTCGACGCAGAGAACATGGCAAAACTCTCGTCAGAGTCATGTCGGTCCAATCGAGGTGGTATCTGAATGTTGATCCCTTGAGCATCAGTAGGCTCTAGGCTAAGGGGTACTCGTGGAGTTGCCCGCCAACTACCAACCATGGCACGGCGATCATCGAGGTCATCTGCAGATTTGTACCATCGTGGCCCTTTGAAGCTAGGCCGCTCTGGTACATGAGAGCGATTTGCACTCTCTGGTACAAGGAAGCCGGCCTTTTCTGAATGTGGCCCAGCAACTGCTGGTGGCAGTATGATCTGGTCGTCATGGTCAGGGTCGGGCAGATGAGGCTTCAGCACATCGATACTGGCTGACGTCGAGGCCTTGAATGGGCGCGCGAGCGGCGTGGCCAGATTCGATGTGCTCTCCACAGTGGCAAAGGGCTGACTCGCAGGGTGAGAATCAGCAGCTCCTGCTAGAGCACGTAGCGCGGGGTTAGATGGTACAGGGCTTGCTGATTGATTGGGCTCGGATGCTCCCTTTGACGAGAGGTCTCGATTCGCTTTCTGAAGAGCCACCAGACCGCTTTCAGTTGGTCGAGGCGGTGCAGCAAGTCGCTTATCATGTGCCTCTGAATGCTCGGAAGGCAGCTTTTGCTGCACGTTGGACGACGCTACCGCCGTGGGCTTGTGCTTGTGTCGACGACGAGTCCGGTGCAACTCCGCACGACGTCGCGTGGCAACAGCAATGGATACACCGACTATCTTCCACGTCTCAGCCAGCCGGTATAATGCGGCTCTTTGTGCATACTCGGCATTTTGCTCGAAGACATGCTGCAGATCATAAAAGGACTGCAGAGTGGGCGGATCTGGGAGTGGGATGGCTTTGTACTTTTGGGCTAGATATGCAAAGATCTGAACGTTGGTAGTTCCGGGTAATGCACCCCACAAGGCAAGCTGATTCGGCTTGAACGAATCATTATGTATGACCATGGAATCGGTGAGAAACATGACCTTGGGCGCCGTGTCGGACGGAGGAGTGCTGGCAAACGATCTAGCCGACCTGTTGCTCGCAGTACGACCATGGTGTCTCTTGAGCGACGAGCGTAGAAAGCTGTCGTCCAGGCTGTCATCTGCCGAGCTGCGTAGACTATCCTTCTCTGGGCTGCTGCGTTTATCACGTGTATCGGCCAGATACGTGTCCTCGGCATACGCTAGACCTGCAGAACGCCGGCGTCGAGGTCTTCTCTGGGCGAAGGCGGCTATTTCGCCGCTTGGCGATACCGCAAGCGCCTGCAGATTGCGGCGATCCACGACCTTTGGCGCGTGGTGGACGTCGTTTTGCTGGAAGACGCCTTCCCGCCCAACCGTCCAGAGCGTGTCCCGTGAGTGCCAAAGCATATCCGAAGGGGCGCTGGCGAATTTGTTGATTTCTCGAAAGGGCAAGTGTGGACGTCGAAAATCCCAAACATGTATCATGGGATGGTCACGGTCGTACGAGGTCGCGAGTTGGGTGCATTGGTATGCCCCCCGCTCAAAATGCTCGTCGGACCAGTACGGCGGTCGCCAGCGGGCCCTGTAGACGGGGTACGGGGTGGTTAGTACGTATGCAGCCTTCTGCCGTCTACCGTGGACGGAGAAGTCCCAGACCTTTACCGTGCGATCGACGCCAGCGCTGAGGAGGTGCTTGCCGTCCGGGTGCCAGTCGATCGACGTGCAAGTGCGCTGGTCGTGAGCTGTGATCTTTTGCTTGGGGGCCTTGTTGTGGCGGAAGTCCCAGCGCTGGATGGTGCCGTTGTCGGTGCCGAAAGCGAATTCTACAGCATCAGTGGGCGACCATTGGACGTCATAGATGCCACCGTTGATGCCGGCATACTGGTCTCTGCTGTTGCAGGTCATAATGTCCTTTTTCATGTCGCGAAGGTCCCACAGCCGCACCGTCGTGTCATGGCTTGCAGACAGCAGCAGATGGCCCTGATGGGGGTTGAAAGCAAGCTTGTGGACCTGGCGGGTATGCTCGTGCAACCGGGCCAGCTCAACGCCCGCGCGGTTGAGGTCATACAGGATGACTTTGCCATTGGCAGCAGCCGTCGCGATATGCGTGCTGAAGTGGCCATGCGACCATTTCACGTCCTGGACCCCGAGGCCGTCCCGCTGGCGGGCATGTGAGTGGTCGGCATAGTTGATGACGGCAGCACGCAGGTTGGTCTCTTCGACGATGCTGGCGTCGTGGACGCGGACCGTCTTCAGGATCTCCCTGCCGGCGAGGATGGCATGGGTCCTGTCGCGGTTGATGTCGAGGGCCGAGATGTCGAGGCCCGTCTTGTGGCTCGTCTCGTGCGACGAGCCCGTCCGGATGCTGCGGGGCTCAGCACGGGCGAGGGAGGCGGGGGCCGGCGGTAGACGCCGCGGGGCCCAAGATGGGCGGCCGGGCGCAGAGTCATGATAGGGAGGGGAGGGGATGCACGTCGAGAGCACGCCCATATGAGGAACATGGAACTTACCCTGGGAGTTTCGGCACTAGCGGGTTGGGACGGCCGCCGTCGGCGCGATTGGCCTGCGCGCTTGGCGGCCGCGAGCCATAGGCCGTGGTCGCGTTCACCAGGCGCGAGAAGTAGCCACGCGACGGGGGCAGCGGTGGCGGTGGCGGGATCGCGGGCAGCGCGACTGCCGACGTGCGGCGCGAGGGGTCCGCCATCTCTCAGTGCGCTGGCGCTGCTCTCTGCGCGCGGAGCATGGTGCTGGCCGGAGGCGTGGTGGTGGTGCGGCGATGCAGCGATGCGATGCGCGATGCGATGGGATGCGAGGGCGGGTGGGGGGGTTGTTGGTTGAGTTGCGGTGAGGGCGGGCGCTCAGTGGGCGCGGCAAGCCGGCGGCAGACGTCCCGGGTGACGCTGCTGCGGGCCCAGCAGCTTGGATGCGTTGCTGCGTCTACTGCGGAGCCTGCGTCGCCTGCGTCGCCTTGCGTCGTGATATATGCAGCCCAGGTGCAGCCCGTGTGTTGTCCAGAATGCTCTGCACCCGTCGTCCTTCTGGCGCGAAGCACAGGGGGCCAGGGGCCGCCGACAGGGGCAGGGGGGGGGGGGGGGGGGGGTGGCAGCAAGTGCCAAGCACGCTGCCAGACAGCTCCCACCCGCGACTCGGCTGGTGCATGCGCTCGGACGAGCCTTTCACCGTTACTGTTCATCTTCAACGCCAGCATGCCACGGCCTCTGCGCTGTCTTTCTCTCTAAAGCCCTCTCCTCCTCCTCCTCCCCCCCTCGCTCACTCCACCTCGCCACCGTCTCTATCTCCCCTCCCCCCCTCCCCCCCTTCCCCCCCCCCACGTCTGCCGCTGGTGAGCCTTTTCGGTTCGCCTTGCAGTGCAGAGCCGCGCTGCGTCATGGCCCAGCTCCAGTCCACGCTGGATCTCTCCGCCGCCGACCCGCGGTGGGAGCACGCCGTTAGCCTGCGTCGGATTGTTACCCTTGTGCAATACGCCTATCCCATCGTTCTGCTGTTCTTCTTCCTCGCCGCCTTCACGGCCCGCAGCATTCTTTCGTCTAATAGTAATTCTAATGTCACAAAACCCACCACCACCGGGCCCGGAGGCAAGCCGCTGCCCGCGACCGATCCCACGCGCAACTTCGTCAAGAAGACGGTCCACGACGATGTCACGCATACGCAGAAGCTGGTGTTCACCTGGCTGTCCGTCCTCGCCGCCGCAACCTTCGTGGGCAATGCCGCCCTCGTCATCGCCCACGCCGTCCTCTACCGCCGCGAGCAATGGTGGTCCGGCAAGCAGGTCGTGGTGAGTCCAGCGCCCCAGTAGTAAAACGCCATGCCCCATGCTCACTCGTGCCTTCCAGATCTACCTCATTGGCGCCTTCTTCGTCTACTGCCTGTTCCTCATCTCGCTGCTCGACTCCAAGCCCTCGCCCACGGCCGCCCACCTCGCCACATGGAGCCTCGCCGCCGCGCTCGAGGTTGCGCTCGTGGCCATGTCCATTGCCATCTACACGCACGCCCACAAGCAGCCTGCGTTGCGCCCGCCCAAGGAGCGCACGAGCTTTGGGATGACCAGCTGGGAGGCGGGCGAAGTCGCAGTCGACTTTCTGCGCGTGGCGCTTCTGCTGGCCCTAATTGGGTTCTACATCGTCTTCGTGACGCTGCCCCAGAAACGGAGAGCGGGCGAAAGCGGCAGCGGCAGCGAGACCACCTCGCTACTTGGTGGCGCTGAGCGGGACGGCGGTGCAGAAAACGGTCACGCGAACGGCTCATATGGCACAGTCCATCCCGTTGGTGGCAAACACCAACCCACCGAGGGCGCGCCGCCAGCCTGGAGTAGGCCTACTGGAGCGCCGTCCCGCAGTTGGTGGGAGTATCTCAAAGGGTACCAGGTCTTCTTCCCCTACCTGTGGCCCTCGAAAGATCGCCGGCTGCAGGTCATGGTGGTCATTTGCTTTCTGATCGTCCTGGCCCAGCGCGTGGTCAATCTCATGGTCCCAGATCAGATCGGCCACATTGTCAACGAGCTTGCCGACGAAAAAGGCGGTAACCCGTGGAAAGCGATTGTCATCTTCATCTTCTTTCGGTTTATCCAGGGCAATAACGGACTGCTTGGCGCCATACGATCGACGCTCTGGATCCCTGTCGGGCAGTACTCGTATCGAGAATTATCCGTTGCGGCATTTGAGCACGTGCATAGTCTCAGCCTCGATTTCCACCTCGGCAAGAAGACCGGCGAAGTCCTGTCAGCGCTTGGCAAGGGCAGCTCCATCAATACCTTTTTGGAACAGGTGACCTTCCAGGTCGTGCCCATGCTTGTCGATCTCGCGGTTGCCATCGGCTACTTCCTGGTCAGGTTCGACGCTTACTACGCGCTTGTCATTTCCATCGTTACCTTCTGGTACATCTATCTGACTATTCGCATGGCCCAGTGGAGAGCCGAAATACGCCGTGAGATGGTCAATGCCGACAGAGAAGAGGATGCAGTCAAGTGAGTGTCATCCCCCGCCTAACAAGCCGATTCGGCTAACACCTGCAGGAACGACTCCATGGTCTCATACGAAACGGTCAAGTATTTCAATGCCGAAGCATACGAATTCAACCGATATCGAAATGCCGTCAACAAATACCAGACGGCAGAGTACAAGGTTTTGTTCTCGCTAAACCTTATGAACGTGTCGCAGAACATGGTCTTCATGCTAGGTTTGCTGATTACTTGCTTCATTGCAGCATATCAGGTTACCGCGGGCGAGCAAGACGTTGGCAAATTTGTTTCACTCGTGACATACATGGGCCAGCTCCAGAGCCCGCTCAATTTCTTCGGCACATTTTATCGCATGATTCAGTCTGCCATGATCAACTCGGAGCGCATGCTCGAATTGTTCAAGGAACAGCCCACAGTGATTGACAGCCCGAATGCCGAGGAGCTCCCGAAATGCGACGGCGACCTTCGTTTCAACGATGTGCACTTCTCCTACGACCAGCGCAAGCCTGCGTTGACGGGTCTAGACTTCCATTGTCCACCCGGTACGACCACAGCTTTCGTTGGCGAGTCGGGCGGTGGCAAGTCCACTGTTTTCCGCCTCTTGTATCGCTTTTACAACACCATGTCTGGTAGCATTCAGCTGGATGGCCACGACGTAGAGGACCTCACCATTGATTCGGTGCGAAGCCACATTGGCGTTGTTCCGCAGGACACGGTCTTGTTCAATGAGACGCTCATGTACAACCTCAAGTATGCTAACCAGGAGGCGACGGACGAGGAGGTCTATGCCGCATGCCGTGCAGCGAGCATTCACGACAAGATTATGACGTTCCCGGATAAGTATGAGACCAAAGTTGGCGAGCGTGGCCTGCGCCTGTCCGGAGGTGAAAAGCAGCGCGTGGCCATTGCCCGTACGATCCTTAAGAACCCGCGCATCATCTTGCTTGATGAAGCTACGGCTGCTCTTGACACGGAAACGGAACAGCATATCCAGGAAGCGTTTACGACCCTTGCGCAAGGTCGCACCATGCTCATTATTGCCCACCGACTTAGCACCATCACCCACGCTGATCAGATTCTCGTGCTACACAAGGGCAAGGTTGCGGAGCGTGGTACGCACGAAGAACTTCTCGACCAGAACGGGCATTATGCGGCCATGTGGAAAAAGCAGATTCGCGCACAGCGGGCTGCTGAGCAGGCTAAACTGCTCAAGGACAAGGCGGATAGACTCCGTAGGGAGTCCAAAGACGGCGATATTAAATTGGACGACGAGAGCAGCAGTCACTCGAATTCATCGTCTGATGATGAAAGAACTAAGAAGTACAAAGCTTCGCAAACATCGAACGAGCGCCAAGGTGTGGGCTCGAACGGCAAACCTCACGGCCATCCTTGATCCGTCGAGACTGATGTTGCACACTTTGCCGTAATCGTTCTACGGAACCGAACTCAATCAAGCCCTCCTTGGGTACGTGTTTCCCCAAGATTTGGGGTGGAGTTTGAAGATTATGTGAAAGACGGACTACAAGTTCGGCAGGAGTGCAGTGTGGTAAAAGAAAAAGAAGATCTCTGTTCATCTCCAAAAAGCTCATTGTTCCCATGACTTCTTTGTACCTTCTTCTTTCCTTTTCTCCATTACGGCTCATGGCTTACGGCCTGGGGGCATACTCGGCATGGTGTAGGCGGTGGGCTGATCTTTTTTTTATTCCGGAGCTGCCGCTCCTTTTTCGTGTTCGCATGGCGTTCTACGGCGGCGGCGGATAATGTTTCCCTTTCCACTTTTCTGGGCGGGGTATTGTCGTCAGCGATGGGTGGCGGACGTATTACTTCACGGCGGAAGGTGTCACTTTTTAAAAGACAGGCAGCCTGGTCAGATGGAGACTAGACGTGGGGAGTTTGGTCTCAGCTCTTTCTTGCATTGTTGTGGAAAATTACATAGTACGAGTGATGAGCAACGAGGGGTGATATACTCGGGCACGCGATCCTTTCCATCCGCGTTTTATATACGTTCAATAGACTGGTATCAAGACGAACAATTTCCACGTGCACCATGGTCTGGTTCGTTGTGCTGCCCGGACATCATTGCTTGGACCACGTAGCCGAAGTGCACAGTCCCTACGATCGTAGCGAGTGGACGCCTAACAACGCTCTTTACGCCCGACGACGCGGGAACGGCACTACTCGACATCTCGGCCAGTCGAAGGATTTGACGCTCAGCCGCGAACCAATTATGCCAGAGGGCCAATGCACCCATGAGGCACAGTCCCCCAAGCACTTCGAAAGAGCCCCTCGAAAACCCGTCTTCGCTACCGACGCCATGGACGCCATGTCCTCCCCGATCCACTCATCCAGACTGTCGGGTTTTGCGGCGTTTGGCGCATGCGCTGAGGCTGACAATTTCTCCGGTGGTATAACGTGGCGTTGGCGTGGCGTGTGGGCGGGGCGGAGGATTTGTTGGCGGCGGCCGTTTGTTTATTGGGTAGGATGGGAGCGTGAGAGGGGACACGTGGAGGGGCGGGTGGATTTAGGGGTGGGATGGTGAACACGTAGATGGGAGGGTTAGGGGCACGTCGAGTGGGGTCACGTGTGTAAATGTGATGTGCTGTGATGTGCTGTGCTGTGCCGTGCTGTGCTGTGATGTCATGATGTTGCCGCGCTGTTCTCCGAGGTGCGATGTGATTGGCTGCTGCAGGGGGTAGACGCTTTTTGATGCGTTCATCGGCGAACGCGTTGTTGGACAGGTTCTTGTGGCGGTGGATCCGTCTTAGGTTTCATAATAAAATATGGGGGCGTTGTGGCCGTTTTTTCGTGTAGGGTATAGGTTGGAATAGAGCGTCTATGGCTTTCTATTCTCTTTTCTTTACGCTTTTGCTTGCTTGTTATGTGGACTGATATGCCGAGAGAGTGTACGAAAGGTTGGACGGGTGCTATGTGTTTCGCTGGATTGTTGGGTCTGTTGCGTGACCGCGCTATCTGCCTTAAACGTTGATCTATCTAATTATGGCGATGGTTTGGAGAGTAGGGGACATAGCTGGTGATGTGCATCACGTAGAGGGTTAGCTTTGCACTGCCACACTGATTCGTTCGCGCCTTCAGCTATACGGGTGACGATTAGCGATGAAAGGGACAAAATCAAAATTCTGCCGAGAAAACCAAAACTCGCGTCGCGCACA